>WNWK01002462.1:0-208766 GCA_009830355.1 Cherax destructor | reverse complement strand
AAATACACTTCGTACACTGTTCTGCAAGTTCTACAAATGAAATCGACAAAAAATGTTTTTTTCCCCTTTCCCCCTGTTTTTCGGACTATTGATACGCTGTGACTTCATCATCTTTCCCCCCAGCCTCCCCCACAACGCTTTTCCCCCCCAAAGTCGGGGACCAGAGGGCTGTTCATGATCCCGCTTAGAATTCATGAGAATAATGAGGAATTTGCATGGTGAGTGTTTAATCTTGTTCTCAAAAAAAAAACTGTCATCTTCCATTTTTCCCCAGTCAAAATAAAAGAGGCGAATTAGTATGACGGGAAAATTTTCCGTCCCCTTTTATGGTGACGTAAGAGACGCAGTCTCAAAACTCACTCCCTGAGAATAGTTTTTTCCCTTATTTTCATTTAAAGTTTTTTATAGCTTTTTCGGGCAAAATTTCAAAAGCAAGGTCGTGTGAATGAATCCCAAAACTAAGAAAAAAGATTATCTATCATTATAATAGTAAAGAAATACCCAAAAAGTTTAATTACATGAGCTTTATGTATCACTTAATAACATGAGTAGTGTTTTTCAAAAATATATAAAAATTTTTTAGATTTTTTAGTTTGTTATTTGGATAATGTTTTTTGGGTATCTTCTGAATTTTTCCATTGGAAACACATTTCTTTATTCAGATCCACTATTTTGAATGCGGTTAGAATAGGTTCTCCATATATGCTATTTAGAAGTGGTACCCCAAGCCTAGGGAAGTGCCACTTCCAGTGTTTGCTTCCTAAAGCAGTGTTTTTTTCCCAGCTTAAACCCACCTGTAAAATGTAGAAATTAACCTTTGGGGATTGCAGTGGGTATTGCAGGAAAGAGAAACTCACAGACCCAAAAAAAATTTTTCTTCTTGTTTTACAGGTTTACTGAAATAATATTTTTAGTTTTTATGGGAAAAAATTAAAATGGATTTGTAAATGTATTATGTAGAGAAAAATATAGAATTCAGATTTATGGAAATAAAATTTTTTTAAAATGAATATTGTTTAATAACAAAAAGCAAGACTTGTCGATATTCAGTAGAGTTGTTTGTCTTTCTGAAAATTCCCAAGTTTGTCTCATCATCAGAATCGTCAGGTAGAAGTTCCTTAGCAACTTCTGATAGAATATCAACCAGATAAACTGGCAGAACTATGTCATGGTTACACTACAGAGGCTTTCCACTGACGTTCCATCCATTCATAATTTGGGCATCTCAGAAATAGGGATAATGGCTGTCTTCCAGTGTCCATAGTGTTCGATGTTAGTCTGTCAACAGTTACATCTCCATCACATTTGGACTTCAGCGTATTGTAAAGACCCTCATCAGCGTCGTTATATTTTCCCTTTCCATAGACAGCACAAGTGAAATTCTCACATCTAAAATATGTCGCTAGCAGGGCTCCCCACTCGCATATAGTAATAACTATTTTCTGCAGCATAATTACTCGTACAGTACAGTACTATTGTTTCCTCCTGATTGCTTCTCAGTTCATGAGTGATTTTTACATCTTTCATGTCATGGTCTTACCAATTCGGACCAGGATGACCTTCTGATCCGCAATAGGAAAGACCATGGCAGAGTTGCATCATTGCAAACAACTAATGTTTGTTTTCCTCATTGACTAGAAGGTCAGTCAGTCCCGTGGGTTCCTTGTCATAAGACGCTTGACAATTAGGTTTTCCTATTCACCTCTTATTTTGCGTTTCAGAATCATAACTGAACCAACCATGCACGAGTGTGTGCTATGTATTACATCCCCATGATGTTTGCTCACGCTGTAAAGTGTTGTGTATATATGTTTAAAAGTGTCAGAAACTTCTTATATGCAATAAAGTAGTGCATTTCACAGCCAGAACATTTTCTAGTAGCACCCTGTCATCCTTGACTTCATTTATCAAGAATGATATGCTAGCAGCTGTGTTTTAGCCAAGAACCCATCAGCTGTGCCAACGTTGTGTTTGTGTTATTAACAGTGTTATACCATTTCTGTGGTATTTTGTGGGCGTTTAAGCTAGCCCAACTTAGAATATTCAAGTGCCAGTGGCGTGGAGTGTACAAGCCACCTGCGCTGGGAGAGAATCTTGATTTGTCGTGTGAGGTTCTTGAATGGATTTGGTAATAACACAAACACAGATTGAATCCATTATTGCGGGTTCTCTCTTGGAGAGATATCCCTCATTCTTCGTCTTACAAGTGAATGTAATTTTAGGGTCTTCAATCTTTCTTCATACGGAAGATTTCTAATGCTATATATTAATTTAGTCATTGTATGCTGAATGTTTTCTAACGAATTAATATCCATTCTGCAATATGGAGACCAGAACTGAGCTGCGTAATCTAGGTGAGGCCTTACTAACGGGCACAGGTGTCAGAGAATACTTCATGACTTATGCTTTGAAGATCTGAAGAGTTCCTGATATTACATAAAGTTTTGTCACAGTGTTACCCTGATGTTGATACTCAACCTCCTTGTTCTCAAAGTAGATAAGTCAGAAATTATTTTATTCTGTGCTCTGGTTATTACACCTTTCTTTTCACCTTTTAACAGATCCTCTGTTATTTCATCACGTTCTGATGACACGTTATAGTTATAAAACAACTTGATATTTTTTTCCAGTGAGGATCAAACGGGCGCAGGATACTGATAAAATGCTTCCATTGTTATCTGTACATACTGCTGACTTTTCTTTATTTCAGCTTTGGATGTGTCCTTGTGTGTATCGTGTGTATTGAAATCTGCCATAGAAAATGTTGCAGCAAGAAACTTAGATCCTTGACGAGTGGTAAGTACCCAGTGTTGGCACGCAACACTGTTATTTGTGATTCTTGAAAGGCTAACAACAGATGCTTCTCAGAAACACTAGGAGTGCTTCATGTAAGTCTCCATGGTTTTATTCACATATGTAAAACACATGGTTGGTGTTACACTGAAGGCTCCCCGTTATAACAGTTGTGTTGCTCCAGCTTGAAGTGTTTTTCCCACCTGCTCATTGGAAACACTTCGAGACTAGATGTATCTATGTTGCTGCGAGGTCCCAGGAAGATGTCCACGTATTTCATAATCCCAGTCCCTTGTGCCGCAATGTACGCGAATGGAACAGTGCAGAGTGCGGCAAAAATTGATAAGGCAGTTAAATAGTTGAAGTTTTATGCGAATGACAATAGTCATTTATAAGTCATCATAAGGAAAATCATATTCAAATTTCTTCAATAAAAAATGTATGGTAGAACATTTATGGTTCAAATGTAATTAAAACTTTTCAAAGGAACGAATCTGATATTTTTACAAAACCAAATATTGTAAAATTGCTATAAATTGCCAAATTGGTACCTACACAGCTCAACATTTATTTAAAAGTTCTTCTTATTAAGATACACCACCATTTAGGGTTTGAAGCTGATCAGAAGAGCCATTCATTACTTATTACATGATAAACAATTTGCCTAATAAAACTGGCAAATTTAAATTTACACTGATCAAAGTGAGTGACTCGTTGTCTTTTAATAAATACCCATTAATGGTAAAAGTTTGAAGGCAATAAGAATAGGCATTCTGCAGTAATTGATCTGATTCCAACAATTTCGAGTTATTTAACTTTTTCATTAAAATTTCGAATTTGCCCCCTATTCTCACTAAGCTTATGGGTTATGCAAAGTCCATAAATAACATTGGAGTTGCGAGGACAGGACGCTCAAAAACATATGCTAATTCTTCATCCTCTCGTCTATGCTAGAAAGTTGCTTCAACTTGGGATTTTTGCTGAAGGATTTGCATGATTGGCAAAGTCTGCCAGGAAGCAGAAGTCTCAGGCTGAAGGAGAATGTTAAAATGAAGCTTAAGATGCGTACTGCATACCAGCTTGCTTTTCTTCATAAGAAAATTTAAAAGTGTTCCTGATCAGGGGTTCCCAGCTCTCATCTAGAACAAATTATCTTCTGATTAACGTTAAAGACTAACACAGTTTACCTTTTCACTCCAGTTTTATTTTACTGAAATAAAATATGAATAAACTTAACCAAATAATGTTCCTTGGCATTTAAATTAAGTTATAGATAGATAAGCAAAGTTCACTTACAGCATCACAGTTATTTACTCTTAAGGTGACCTTCCGAGTCTGTTTAGTAGAGAGAACAATATCATTACGTTCAATGTTTGTGAAACACAGTCTTAAAATTTTGTACAATAGATGTATCGGCAAGTATTAAACGAAACTTTGACATAACAATTTGCATCATTTAAAAAAACTGTTTAATAATGTATACGGTACCAAAGCCTCTATACTTACTTGCAGAAAACTTCTTTTAAGCTTCCAGATATGTCAGACGTACTTGTATAAATCTTCAACTGTCTGCTTTCCCTGCAAATGTCTATAAGAGTGCCATTGGCTTACAAATCATTGAGATCCATCCGAAATATTTCACTTGAGTCTTCTGGGTGAACTTCAAATAGATTTTGAGACAATCTTATCTCCTGTCCGTGCTTTAAAAATTACCAAAATATTTCTCAGAGGTCTCTTGCAGGAGCTTTAGCGTTTCACTATATCTTTCACGGGCATCTATAAATTTATTGTCTTGCTGAACGGCAGATATTTAAAGCTGAAAAGTGCCAAAAGCTATATTTATTTACAAGCTTTGCATATTCATTTATCGTTTTCTCATTTGCTTTCACTTGGGGATTCAAGTCAGACAGTAGATTTCAACTGCATCTCTTTCCTGTGTTAAATAGCTCGGGAAAGTCGAATCCAAAATCCTTCCAGGGTCACAAAACCTTTATGGCTTCTTCTTTTCTCAGTGAGAAATATTTACTTGAAGCAGAGGTCAAAATCGTTTGATGGCTTTACATCCGCTCAGTGACCTGACTTCAGGAATACTTTCCCATAATCTGTGTGTGTCGCACAGGATGCTTTCAAACTGGCGATGTTTCCATCCATGATGCATAATCAGATTCATGAATGACACAACAACACTCATGCTATTTTGAATCCAGTGTATGTGTATTACTGCAAAAAGTCTGCTATTGAATATCGCAGCAAAAACTGCATTGTGAATTATAACATTCATTTTCGAAACATTTTCACTAATTCTTGCAACTACTGCATTTTTTGTTCATGTCCCTCGCACCACTGGATGTCACACTTCTCAGTTTGTCCCAACTAAGGAGAAACTTGCTTACTGATTTACTTATCATTATGAATCTCTTTTCAGCAGCTGTAGCATCTTTCATACATTGAAGTGCATAAAACCCCATTGTTTCTGTGCCCCACTTAAATTATGAGTAGGGCAGTATGTAGAATGTCGTAGAACTCATCCAGTACCAAAGTGACCCTGTTAAGGCACATTTCCTCTATTATTTTCACTATGTACTTCTTAACCAGCTTCCCTTCATCGAATGATCTGCCGATCTCGGTATTATATTTACCTTGTGACAGCCAAACTACACTGCAGATACAATCTCACAACAATGCTTTTTGAAAACTGTTACTGTTCATTAATTCGTACTTCCCCATGAAACAATGAACATTTCATTTGACGTGATTCATAGTGCCATTTAACACTACATCAATAAAATAGACGGACTTTTAGTGCATATAGAGCAAAGAGATTCGTTGTTGCAGGACAAACAAAATAACAATCACTAGGCGGACTCTCTTTGAATTGTTGATCATTCTTCTCCAAATTTCTTCTTCCTTGAAGCAGAGGATTTATTAACTAACGTTTGTTATTGACCTACAGCCTCATTTTTAAAATATTAACACTTTCATTTCTGCTTTCATTGGGCTTCCCAAACTTCACTGTGCCTCCTTTCATTAATTGTTTTTTTATCTTGTACTTCACTATTACTATGCACGTTTCTCTTCACTGCTCCTCCCTACATTCAATGTGACTTACTGTACCCTCCGCCCTAATAGTTTAATATAACTTTAGAACTTAACTGTATGAACCTCTTAAGCAGGGCAGAAAGTTAGAGCCGCGTGACAGTGCCAAATTGGTGTGGTCATGTAAATTTACAACAAACCGGATTAGCAACTCATCAATGCATCCTAGATTTAAGATAATTGTCCATTTTAATTCCAAATCAACTTAATTTGGTAATTTGTTGCTTCGCTTTAAATTTAGATATATTTTCCTATTTCTAATAAATAATTTCATTGTGACTATTTTTTCATCAATTTAATCGTATTAAACGTCCTCGGCGGTACATGCTGCTGTCTGGCCGCGGGTTGCTGATTCTTGATCCAAACTAGAAGCAACTCCTTAAAACATTAAGGTTAAGAATATTCTGTTTTGGAATGGGGAAAAATTAAATTCTTGAAAATTTATATATGGCCAGGTCATAAATTTGTAGACTACTATCATAATTTTGTTGTTCAAGAGATACTAGAGGAAAGGGAGTACAAACCCGATGAAAAACAGGAGTTTCTTAGCCACTATTACAAAGCATTCTGCCAATATCACTCAAACTGTTCAATCTGCTTCCAGGAGTTCTCAGAAAAACTGAAGAATCAAAGGAAGAAGATCTTAAGAGGAAACTGGCTGTAATGTATATGTAGGCAACCCGGCTGCTGTCATCAACAACTTGGGTGATTCTATCAACAACGAAACTTAGTCTAATGCCAGTTTGCGAGAGAGGAAAGGCTTTCTGTACTGGCCAAAAGTACCTTACTAGAACTTTCCTGTCAAGGGGACAGGAAAGTTTTAGTAAGGAAGGATGGTAGGTGTTGGAGCTGGAAAAAAAGGAGATAGGAAGGTTTAGGATTGCGTTTGTGGGAGTAAGAGATAACAATTCTTGAAACCATTCATAATATACTGACGACTAATGATCAATCATCTTTACGATTCATCTTTAAATTTGTTTTTGTTGAAGACACTGATCACAATATCTGAAAAACAGATCGCCCGAACAGGGACTTGAACCCTGGACCCTTAGGTTAAAAGCCTAATGCTCTACCAACTGAGCTATCCGGGCTTGAGTTTCTCACTGGTCAACAAACACATGAGAGTGACGTGGGAGTGACCGGAGGTAGAAGTGCATTTTAATAAAAGTGTTCTGTTACCATGCTCTATATAATTTTTTTTTTTTATTTTATTTAAGAACCATGCAGGATTACAAACATGGATCCGAAACATATCAAAAATATAATGTCTTATGACATCCCTTCTAACAATATATAACATCTCAGTATTCGTACAACATATACAATGTATTTATATAACAAGAGACCTTATACAAAATATACATAAATCACTATGTAACTGACAAAATACAAGTGACCATTGACATTTTCCACACCATTACAAACTATATAAACTAAGTAAAATCAAAACTATCCCAAACCTCCACCCCCTCCTTAATTATTATTTTTAATATTTCAATGAAATGACAAATAAAAGCCTATGCACATTATACAGATTACAAACTTACAACTAAAAACAAAACCCCATGACTGAGGTACAGTAGACTGATACATGTTTATACAATAAGAATGGTCCAACAAGGACCTACATAAAAGTAATTTTTTATCGTCAACTTACTTCAAATCATGACACAAATAAATTACTACATGTATAAGGATATACTAAAAACGACAGTGAGACTAATTTCCACAACTCCGAAAAAAAAATAATAACGTTACCACAAAGGGCAAAACAACAAACCTTTTAATTAAACATTATTAAACATGGCCTAATTAAACATGGCCAGATTACAATTAACCGTGTTCCATATATGTGACACGTTACAATACCCCTAACCACCACCCTAACCTCATAACTGAAGCAGAGAGGGAATCCCCCAATCATACCATGAAAAACAAAAACCCCATCCCAAAGTCCAAGTCCAAGTCAAAAAGCAATACCATTCACTCACCCGTCAAAGTCATAAACAACCCCCCCCCCTATGCCCCTGCATAAAAAAGGTCATAAGTCAAAAAACAGATGCACAACTCTCCCCAACCCATTCCCACCCCACACCTACCACCCCCACCCAACCCCAACCCAAGATCGCACACACCTACCAACACACACACACACACAAACCCCCCTTCTGGGAAACCAGCCCCCTTAAGTTTCCTCATCCTCTACTACCCCCTTCCGGGAAAAAACGCGACCACGCCCTCCCATACAAACATTGATTTCTACACCTTGTTCTATAAAAACGGCCCGCCAGAGCCCTTATCCTTACCTCACACCTAACCTCCCTCATGCCCCACGACACATGCAAAAAATCTAAAACAAGATACATGACCGCACGTCGAACGTCGTCTGTACAACCCCCCACATCTAAGCTTAAAGCCCGCAAGGTCATAACACCCCCTCCCCCCACCATACGAAGAACTTGGCCAAACCATTCCCTAACCCTTCCCAGGCACCCGCAAAAATACACAGCATGATACGCTGTATCAGGCATCCCACATCTGATACAGCTTCCCTCCCTCGCCAAACCCATAACAAACAAGAGAGCTTTAGAGGCCAAGATGCCATGCAAAACCCGAAACCCAGTCTCACGTACCCTAGATGGCAACCGTAATCTCCTAAAAAAAAACCACACCTTTCGCCAATCGTACATTGGGAAAGTTTCCACACCCAATACTGCCCCCTCTTCCATCCCTACCCTATCCAGCTTACTAACCCTAATCCCACCCGGCTCACGCGCCACTAACAGAACTCGCAATATCGCCTCACATCTCAGCAGTTCCCGCCCACTCCACCACTTCCGTAACTCCCTCATTATCCTATCTACCTTTGCTCCACGCACCCCTCCCCTCACCACAAATTCCTGCTTAACGAAAATACCCTGCAACCTCCTACCCAAAGGTATAAACCCCAAGCCCCCTAATGCCACCCTTGTCATCACCACCTCCTTCTTTAACCAGTGCTTACCAAATCCCCAAATGAATCGCAAGACTCTAGCCTGCAGCCGCAGTACATCCCTCTCTATGAGAGGATATACCGCGGCCACATGCCAAAGTTTGCTATACACCAATGTATTAATAACCACCGCTCGTTGCAATAATGTAAAATCCCCCGCTCTCCAACCCGCCATCCTACTCAAAGCCCCTTCCACAACCGTAGAGGAATTAATTTCACGTGCTACCCTAACTTCATTGCAAAAGGTTACCCCACAAATCTTGAGACTATTTACAGTGACCCACTCATACCTATGCCCCAACGTTCCCCTACCCAAGACCCCACCTCCAATAAATGTGATTTTTCCCTATTAACCCTCATGCCAGAAGCTGACCCAAAAACTTCTATCATCCTATTGATAACACTCAACCCCTCCTCACTTCCTACCAAAATGGATGTATCATCAACATACCCAATGATCCCTGGTGCCCAATCACTGTCCTCACCCGCTTCCCGGACACCCTCAGACACCAACCGATAAAAGGGGTCCTGCAAGCATGCAAACAGGAGCTGCGACTGGGGACACCCCTTTCGCAGCCCCCGCTCCATACCCACCATTACCCCCACCCGCCCATTTACCTGCACTTGCACCTGAACCCCTGCATACAATGTCCTTACCCATCCCACTATTTCATCACCAAACCCCTGCCTTCTAAGTATTTCCTGCAATACATCCCTGTTGACACGATCATAAGCTGTTTCCCAGTCCAGCCCTACGACTCCATCCCCCCCTTTTCGACCCTCCACAAAACTCCTAATTCTCCTATTCCCCGCCCGCATACTACGTCCTGGAACACCATACTGCCCAACCTCTAGTATGTGACATAAAACTACCTTCATCCGATTCGCCAACACTCGCGCAAAAATCTTGTAGTCTGAACAAAGCAACGTTAATTCATGATACGCTCCCAAAGACTCACTATGCTGTCTCTTGGGTACAAGCACCACAATCCCAGTACGTTGATCTTCCCCCATATCGTCCCCAGATTTCATGCTATTGAAGACCCGAACTAGCATCTTCCTCAAAACCTCCCAATGAGCAACATAAAAATCACCAGGGATCCCATCTATTCCTGGCGATTTCCCTAACCTCTGACCCTGTATCGCCTTCAATACCTCCTCCTCAGTGATCATCCCCTCCATGCCCATACGATCCTCATCACTAATTCTCGAGACAATACCCTCTAGGACTATTCCACGCGCTACCCGATCATAGTCCACCTGACATAACTTCTCCTGGAACCAAACATCCGCATATCCACTGATACCCTCTGTCGTCCGCAACAGCTGGCCCATCCAGTACCCACCTAACTCTCTATCGACTTTCATAGACATAATTGTCATATCTCTCCTACGGCACCTAAATTTTCGCAACACATACGCTGATGCCTTATCTCCCCACAGTACATCATCCAACCCCGCCCGTATTCGAATGGCATGAAACGCTTCCTCCTGAATCTCCCGCAACCGTTCGTGTAAGGCTGCAATCTCCTCCTGCGGATACCCACCCCTCCCTCCATAGCATGCCCTCAAATTCCCCTCCAAATACTTTTGCATGCCATGCCTCAATCGCACCTCTTCCCTCCCCATTCTTGTATAAAAATCACGAATCACAACTTTACCTCTCCCATTCCACCACCCAACAATGTCCTCAACACCCCGACCCTCCTCCCATACCCTCCCCCACCACTCCGCGAAAACCCCACAATGATCTGGGCTTTGCAACAATCTAGTGTTCAGCTTCCAATAACTAGAATACATACATACCGCACCTTCCCACGATAAACAAGAAAATACGCCCCTGTGATCCGAAAATCCCACATCCACACAAGTCACATTCTCCACCCTCACATCCCCTGTCACATATATTCTATCTAATCTAGCAGCATAACCTCTCCTGACAAAAGTATGTTCTACAAAACTTCCCCGGATCACATCCCCAATCCTATCGCACCCAAAACATCCCTCAACACACCCAATAAACATCCCGCTCCTCTGGGCTCTACATCCTTCTTACGGATTACACAATTCCAGTCACCAGCAACAACAGTTATCAGCGGTAATCCTCTCAAAAAATAAACCAACTCATTACAAACAAAATCTTCCTTAACACGACGACTATTCGCAGCAGGCATGTAAACCCCGATAAAACATACCTGAATATCCCCCAAACCCCATCAACTCGAACAATCCTGCCTCCCCCTCCTCCCAAGACTTTAACGTAAAAGGGCTGGTTTCCTGACCCCAACATAACCCCCTTTGAAATTCATTGCACTTCCCGTATACGTGACAAAACCATTCAGACTCAAGTCCCTGCCACACCTGAAATTATGCTCCTGAAGGCAGCATACATCAACACCTAGTCATCGCAAAGTCACTTCAACCCATCTCTTCTTGACCTCCGCAGGGAGGCAATTAACATTCATACTCAGAAACTTAAAAACTATAAAGAGGGTTTTCCTCTCTGCTTCTGCACCCTATGCCCTCCCGGCAGGACAGAACTTCCACATGCACTACTACCTTTTCCTAACCCTCCATTCCGACCTAACAATGCCCCCTTCCCCCCCTTCGCCACGTCTGCCCAGGCCTTTTTACCAGACCTCTGACCAGGCGTTAAAACATCATCACCAGCCACCTCACTAGGCCGCTTACGGGATGCACCCGTGCAAACCATTACATCATCCCCTTCAGCCTGATGCACCTCGACCTCCATTACAACATGCGAAACCTTGGAAAGCTCATTGACCTCAACACCATCAACACATCCAATTCGTAACCCATCCGCCTCAGGCACCACCTCCGCAGGCAACATGCCAACCATCGTTGGACTATCAAGCATCCTGTGAAGGTCCTCGAAAGTAGGATCCACCAATCCCACCTCCTCGCCAACAACATCCCCTTCAGAATTATTCAGCGCCGACTCCTGAGTCGGGGCCTTCATATCCATAGATAAAGTCTGCACGAGCACTTTTCCTCAGGAACTTCGTCGCTCCATTTCCCAGTGCTCGTCTCAACTCCTGCAGCCTCTGACACATCTGGCTCCACTTGCTGTACCACGCCCTCCTGCGCCGCCTGATCAGCAGCAGCTGTTCGATCATCCGATGCTCGTCGTGGCAGGTCCCGTCATTTCTCACACATCTCTGCCATATGTCCTGGGGACCCACAGAGCCGACAGGTGCGTATCTGCCCAGGATACGTAACATACACCTGGGTTTTAAAGGCTTCCATGAAGACATACGATGGAATCTGCCGTCGCAGAGTCATTTTAAGGACAAAAGAGCCCTCCGGCAGTCCTGCATACACACCCTGGGCCCAATGCCCCACAGAAGCAGCGTGAATAACTCCAAACTGTTCAAAAACCTTCCGCACATCCACTTCATCAGCCTCAAACGGAGTATTCCGAATTCGTATCCAAGAATAATGCATGGATATATCTCGTAGACGTACCTCCAAGCCAGTTTGAACCACAATCCTCCGTTCCTGATATGTATCCACAATTGCCTTATAAGCACCAGTGCTGGAAATCTTGACAAAGATCCTCACGGCACCATTAAGGGAAACCCCATACAGATCAGCAATCGGGATCCCATAAGTGTCCCTAATTATCAAGGGCAGCAACACATCAGCCGTACTAGGGTAAACAGCTCCCTGCAAAAGCTCAATACAAACGGTGTTTACACGTCGCCTGTAACTGGCAGCCATGTTGCGGGCAACACTGTTGTATGATACTGCCACCAGGAGACCCAGAAAACACACCCTTCCTCCACCAAGGTTGGGCTGTGACTTCAAATTGGTGTGGTCATGTAAATTTACAACAAACCGGATTAGCAACTCATCAATGCATCCTAGATTTAAGATAATTGTCCATTTTAATTCCAAATCAACTTAATTTGGTAATTTGTTGCTTCGCTTTAAATTTAGATATATTTTCCGATTTCTAATAAATAATTTCATCGTGACTATTTTCTCATCAATTTAATCGTATTAAACGTCCTCGGCGGTACATGCTGCTGTCTGGCCGCGGGTTGCTGATTCTTGATCCAAACTAGAAGCAACTCCTTAAAACATTAAGGTTAAGAATATTCTGTTTTGGAATGGGGAAAAATTAAATTCTTGAAAATTTATATATGGCCAGGTCATAAATTTGTAGACTACTATCATAATTTTGTTGTTCAAGAGATACTAGAGGAAAGGGAGTACAAACCCGATGAAAAACAGGAGTTTCTTAGCCACTATTACAAAGCATTCTGTCAATATCACTCAAACTGTTCAATCTGCTTCCAGGAGTTCTCAGAAAAACTGAAGAATCAAAGGAAGAAGATCTTAAGAGGAAACTGGCTGTAATGTATATGTAGGCAACCCGGCTGCTGTCATCAACAACTTGGGTGATTCTATCAACAACGAAACTTAGTCTAATGCCAGTTTGCGAGAGAGGAAAGGCTTTCTGTACTGGTCAAAAGTACCTTACTAGAACTTTCCTGTCAAGGGGACAGGAAAGTTTTAGTAAGGATGGATGGTAGGTGTTGGAGCTGAAAAAAAGGAGATAGGAAGGTTTAGGAATGCGTTTGTGGGAGTAAGAGATAACAATTCTTGAAACCATTCATAATATACTGACGACTAATGATCAATCATCTTTACGATTCATCTTTAAATTTGTTTTTGTTGAAGACACTGATCACAATATCTGAAAAAACAGATCGCCCGAACAGGGACTTGAACCCTGGACCCTTAGGTTAAAAGCCTAATGCTCTACCAACTGAGCTATCCGGGCTTGAGTTTCTCACTGGTCAACAAACACATGAGAGTGACGTGGGAGTGACCGGAGGTAGAAGTGCATTTTAATAAAAGTGTTCTGCTACCATGCTCTATATAATTATTACATTGTGGGGACATGTTTTCCTGCCATTTTCCACCACACAAGAAGACTTTCGTTTATCACGTAACGATTTATTTACTTTGACTTGACCGACGTCAGTAATGACGACATCAATCCTTAGGATAAAAAAATGAGAAGAAAAAATAGATAATTTTTGTTCTAACAATGCAACTTATATATTAAATTAGATAGCAGCTTTCTGCTATCTTTTTTTTTTTCCTGATGACTGGAGTATTGAAGGCAGGACAGCGCACTCCAAGAACATAAGTCTTTAATCCTTGAGGGCCAGAGTTCGAGCACATATTCAAGTACTTGACCAATTTTTTTACACTGTTGCTATTTTTACGGTATCGTTATTGATGAAAAAAACGGCCGATACCTGTCGATACGTTTAAAATATTAATATTACACTGATGGTTATTTTTTTCAAAATTAACCTTCACGATTGTGAAGGTTACTCACACACACACACACACACATAGGTGAGTACACACACGTATACGTACACTCAATCCCTGCAACTACACATAGGTGAGTGCACGCTCACCATCAAGTGCATTTGACAACTAGTAACTAACACAACAGGCCAAGTGGCAATCGATAAGTGCCTTTGACTAGTAACTACCTGGAAAACTAGCACCTCAGGTATCCTACCCCTTGCTCCTATTGACCGTGTAGATCCAGTCTGTTAATTGGTTTTCTTTTGAAGCCTCTGTAACTTTCACATAAGGATTTCAAAACGGGACAGTCATGATGACTTGTTGAGCTCCTGCTTTGTTATTAAACTTATTATATGATTATAATGATCCATTATATTTTTCCATTGCACTAATGGCTCCTTTATAGATAGGGGGGGTAAGAACTTTTTTACTTAACCTACATATAAACTCATTATCCAAAGAATACTAAGTACTCGCATTAGTGGTAGTTTGCAATTGTTTATAAATGAGGGTTCCAGGTACTGAGCCTAGGTGTTCCATGTACTGAGTCTAGGTGTTCAGTGTGTGAGAATGTCTGTGTCTTTTTCGAAATCTGAAGGTTTTGTACTTTTGTCTGATATCGCATATGATTTGTAGAGTGAACAGAGGTAATTAAAATCTCTTGGTGTTCTCTACTCTCCTGTCATCGATTGGATTCCTAAGCATCAACTCATACTGTTTTTTTTTTATCAGAGTTCCTCTCATTTTTTTTTCATCAAAATTTGAACATTTCTTTGAAAAATGGAATAGCTTTATTAGTTTCTAATTTGGATTTAGCGTATCTAAAGGAATATTTAGGATTTTTAATAATATTCTTAATGCATATATGTTTCTTTTGTGTTTCATGTGATAATAAAAATGTTTTCTTCTATTTTAGATTTTTTTTTTGCATTTTCATTCTGTATTTGATTACTATGTTGGTGCTCTTAGTAGAACATTTTTTTGTGTAGACCATCTATGTTTTTGTATTCTAGGTTTTATCAAGGGATGTTTTCATTCAGGAGAATTATTAGTTTGCATTTGCCCATGCTGTACTGCATCCACTACATTACCGTTGACACCATTGTAGTGTTCAACTTTTTCAGATGTTTTCTGGTATCCTCCTCCGAAATTGTAATTTGGTGCCCCGGTGGCCTGGTGGCCAAAGCTCTCGTTTCACACACGGAGGGCCCGGGTTCGATTCCCGGCGGGGTGGAAACATTTCAACGCGTTTCCTCTTCGTCTTCTCCTGTAGAGGGAGCGTCTCTCTCTCTCTCCTGTTTACTTCTTCTCTTCTTTTTTCGTAGAGGAATATGCCTTGAACATACTCCAGGTACCAGGAAGTTGATCTTTTCAAGGCACTGGTTAGGATCCATGTAATTTAAGTACACCTGTTATCCTGTTCACCTAGCAGCAAATAGGTACCTGGGGGTTAGTCGCCTGGTGTGGGTCGCATCCTGGGGGACAATATTGAGGACCCCAGTGGAAATAAGACAGTCCTCGATGACGCACTGACTTTCTTGGGTTATCCTGGGTGGCTAACCCTCCAGGGTTAAAAATCCGAACGAAATCTTATCTTATCTTAATTCGGCCTTTTTCAGTCATCAACGAATTTGCTGATGTCGCGTTTTGCAAGACTCAGCATTTTCATCGCCATTATCAGCTTTCAATAATTTCTCGTATATACATTCAAAACACTAGTATATTTTCCGATGGTTATTCTGGAAATTCCTCTTGTTCCCACCATTTTGTTCACACAAAGAAAGCTGTCAACCTCAAAGTAAGAACTGCCTGTAACGTGTTGTTGTTGTGCCGCCTGAGCGACTAGTTAATGGTGCCCCCGCAGCTCATCCTGTGAGCGGTTGAGCAAAAAGTTGGGATTTCTGAGGTCACAGTGGGTGTTTGTCAGACTACACTTGGCACTGTTGCATCACAGTGGGTGTTTGTCAGACTACACTTGGCACTGTTGCATCACAGTAGGTGTTTGTCAGACTCCACGTGGCACTGTTGCATCACAGTGGGTGTTTGTCAGACTACACTTGGCACTGTTGCATCACAGTGGGTGTTTGTCAGACTACACTTGGCACTGTTGCATCACAGTAGGTGTTTGTCAGACTCCACGTGGCACTGTTGCATCACAGTGGGTGTTTGTCAGACTACACTTGGCACTGTTGCATCACAGTGGGTGTTTGTCAGACTACACTTGGCACTGTTGCATCACAGTGGGTGTTTGTCAGACTACACTTGGCACTGTTGCATCACAGTAGGTGTTTGTCAGACTCCACGTGGCACTGTTGCATCACAGTAGGTGTTTGTCAGACTCCACTTGGCACTGTTGCATCACAGTAGGTGTTTGTCAGACTCCACGTGGCACTGTTGCATCACAGTAGGTGTTTGTCAGACTCCACGTGGCACTGTTGCATCACAGTAGGTGTTTGTCAGACTCCACTTGGCACTGTTGCATCACAGTAGGTGTTTGTCAGACTCCACGTGGCACTGTTGCATCACAGTGGGTGTTTGTCAGACTCCACTTGGCACTGTTGCATCACAGTAGGTGTTTGTCAGACTCCACTTGGCACTGTTGCATCACTAGAAATATTTGTCATTTCGTATTTTACAATCACTTCACATAGTGTACACAGAATAGTATGAAATACAATCCCTGCCAACCCCCCCCCCAAAAAAAAAAAAAATTATATCTTATTATCACCAAAAACATTGCTCATTGCTGAGTTGCTCCTCCTGTAACATCTGACAACCCCCCCCTCCCTTTCCCTCCCGTCTTTGATCCTGCCAAACTTTCCAATATTATATCACCCTCTCTGCCCTGTTTCTGTCCTTCCTAAATTCAATAAACCTTTCGTTCCTTACGACCCATTAGTTTCCCTAGAGGCTCTGACTCACCCCTGGTCTTGGATTTTTGTTTTGTATTTTTCATCATTGTCAGGAGTTCATCGAATGAGAGTTGCCAGAGCTCACCTGTGTGTGTTGATGCTCTCTCTCTCTCTCTCTCTCTCTCTCTCTTCACTGATGTTCATCTTAATATTCTCACTTTTTTTCACACAGAGAGACCACTGCAAGGTTTCTTCCTCTCTCTACTCCTACTTATGTCTTTTTTGATCTTATTAGACTTTGTGTTATCTAACTAATTTTTCTTCTGATAACTATTGGTGTTGCTATGAATTCTCCTACATTTCCCGTACTTGCTAAAGTTTTCGTTCTTATTACACCAACTGTCGCTCACGGAGGTTGGATGACCCCCCCAAAAAAAAAAATGAAAATGCATTTCCCATCACTAATGTGTAGATACAGTAGAACCTGTTTATTCGGATACACCTTTGTATGTAAAATTCATTATTCGGAAAATAGTACCAATATTTGCATATGTCACTATATTCGGAACGACGATGCTTTTTGAGTTCTCGTCATTCAGTTGTTGTTTTTTGTATAATTTTTATTTTATTATTGAATATAAA
Source organism: Cherax destructor (assembly GCA_009830355.1). Classification (NCBI taxonomy): domain Eukaryota; kingdom Metazoa; phylum Arthropoda; class Malacostraca; order Decapoda; family Parastacidae; genus Cherax; species Cherax destructor. The sequence goes on along the minus strand of WNWK01002462.1, from coordinate 191,036 downwards.
TGATCATGGTCCCGAATAAGAATAGTGAAGAAAAAACCTAAAAGGAAAAATGTAAGAACCACCACTGAACTAAAAGAGGAACATATTTCAAAACACGAAAATGGAATACGTCTTGTTGACCAAGCCAAGGAATATGGCATGTCAACATACCGTATTTTCTACTATAAAAAAAATATATAGGCGCAATAAAAAGTGCTAATGTGGCCACAGGAGCTAAAATTCTTGCAGGTTTCATGTATGATTTCTTGCTTGTACATTTTATTTTACACGTTTAATTAATCAATATTCTGACTTAAAAATGGTTTGTGAAGAGTAACGTTCAGGGTCTGGAACGAATTAATCCAATTTACATTATTTCCTATGGAAAAAAAAATATCCAATATTCAGAAAACTCAATACAGTGGACCCTCGGTTAACGAATACCCCGGAAATCGTGCAATTATGTAAGTATAATTTTGTAAGTTCTTGTGGAAGTGTATTTTTGGGGGTCTGAAATAGACTAACCTACGTGAAATTTTTCCTTAAGGGAGTAAATTCGTTCGGTAATGGCACTTGAGCAGACTTCAGGAGTGAAGTTTTTACGAAACTCGGGGGTCCACTGTATTTAAGACTCTCAAAAAACAATTAATTCCAAATACAAAGACTCTACTGTATCATAATTAAACCTCCTAAGTTCAATTTCTTTCCCTCCCTTTCACACTTCAGACTCTGTACTTCCCACGTCCAGTATTCAAATTTGGCTAATTTGCTTCTATGAGTTCCTTCATAAATGTTACATTACAACAAGTCAAATCATAAAAACCACTAGTCATCATTCATTCTGATAAAACACGTTCACACAAGCCTGCTGGACGCGAAAGCCCTTCGTACTCAAAACCTCCATTACCCCTTCCCTCAAAGTATTCCTGCGAATCCTCTTATCCATCCATCCTTTCACCCTAACATTGTATATCTCTTTGTCATCCTAATTTGCTCCAGCCTCTGAATGCCTAGAATCCCTCAGCAACACTTCCTCTGCTCTCTGAATCATATTTTGTGTGAACCACTACATCAAATTTCCATGTTCTGAAATTTAAGCATATAAATCACACCACATATTTCACTCAACCATAATATCTCAAGATCCTCCAACCTCCTTGCTGCAAATTTTAAAACTAATTCACCATATTAATTAAGAATATTTAGAATGTTCGACTTCCTGCTAATGGTGTCAATTTTTTTTCTAGTTTTACTATGTAGATAAAGATCTTCGCTCTCTGGCACACATGACTAGTCTCAACTAACAGTTTTTTTTTGTTGTTTCGAACAATCTTACTTTAGTATCAAATTTTGGTCTTCTAATTTCCTTCTTTTGAAAGCTTATGCATTTACATTCGTTTTCCTACCATGTAAAAACTAGAAATATTCATGGTTCTTTTTCACTACACATCTGTGAGCTTCAGTTTCTCGAGTCTGAAATTTTCATTATTCGCAATTCATTCTCTTTTCTTGGCTGTTCTCCTCGTTCCATCCTCTCTGCCTTTTTTAGTACTAAGCTAACAGTACGTACTTTCTCCTTCGATAAACTCACTTTGTCAGTGATGACAAATGTAATTAGCTTTCTCAATGTTAGTAATTTAAAAAAATCTTAAGATAATACTCCGGATTTTAAACTTATATTTCGTGAATTTTATACATTTCGTAGTAATCTGACTCAAATATCATCTAAACTCGTAAATATTTCCGGTGCTTTCTCTATTTCATTTTCTTTTTAACTTTCCCAGTATGTTGATAAAACGAGCAGAACACAAAATAAGCTTTCGTTTTGATGACACCGAATTAACTCGGTGAAGGAGAAGATTTATGCTGAATAGGCATCCTGGAAAAAAAATCGTCAATGGTTTTATACAACGCTCATTGTTGGCATGTTAGAGACTAACTAAACTGCTCCTCTGCTAAAACTATCTATTAGTTTTCCGGTCTTTACAAACTCTGTCTTCTAGAGTAAACCCCTCAGTGCAAAGTTCCTAACTAGAAGTTAAGTCCTAGTGTTATTTCTGATGATGCCTCTTCTCTCAGTACATGGTAGAATGTTCTGATGAGACACTCAGAAAATTAGTAACTAGGCCTGATCTAATGTAAAGATTTTAGTAATGGTAATAATAATAATTAATATAATAATAATAATAATAATAATAATAATAATAATAATAATAATAATAATAATAATAATAATAATAATAATAGTTTTTTATTATTCTTAGCACATTGGCCATTTCCCACCAAGATAGGGTGGCCTGAAAACGATAAACTTTCACCATCATTCACTCCATCACTGTCTTGCCAGAGGCGCGCTGACACTACAGTTATAAAACTGCAACATTAGCACCCTTCATTCAGAGTGCCGGCACTGTACTTCCCATCTCCAGGACTATAAGTCCGGCCTGCCGGTTTCCCTGAATCCCTTCATAAATATTACCCTGCTCACACTCCAACAGCACGTCAAGTATTAAAAACCATTTGTCTCCATTCGCTCCTAACACGCTCACACATGCTTGCTGGAAGTCCAAGCCCCTTGCACACAAAACCTTCTTTACTCCCTCCCACCAAACTTTCCTTGGCCGACATCTACACCGCCTTCCCTCCACTACAGATAGATACACTCTCGAAGTCATTCTGTTTTGTTCCACCCTCTCCACATGTCCAAACCACCTGAACAACCCCTCCTCAGCCATCTGGATAATAGTTTTGGTAATCCCACATTTCCTCCCTTTGTACGAATTCTCTGCATTATATTCACACCACACATTGCCCTCAGACACGACATCTCCACTGCCTCCAGCCTTCTCCTTGCTGCAACATTCACCACCCATGCCTCACACCCATACAAGATCATTGGTATAACTATACTCTCATACATTTTCCCCTTTGATTACATGGACAAAGTTCTTTGTCTCCACAGACTCCTCAGTGCACCACTCACCTCTTTTTCCCTGTCAATTTTATGATTCACCTCATCTTTCATAGACCCATCTGCTGGCACATCCACTCCTAAATAGCTGAATACATTCACCTCCTCCATACTCTCTCCCTCCAATCTGATATCCAATCATTCGTTACCTAATGTTTTGGTTAACCTCATCACCTTACGCTTTCCTATATTCACTTTTAATTTTATTCTTTTTCATATCCTACCAAACTCATCCACAAACTTCTGCAACTTCACTTTACAATCTCTCAAAAGCACCGTGTCATCAGCAAAGAGCAACTGTGACAACTCCCACTTTGTGTTAGATTCTTTATCTCTTAACCCAACACCTCTTGCCAACAACCGAGCATTCACTTCTCTTACAACCCATCTATAAATATATTGAACAACTACGGTGACATCACACATCCTTGTCTAAGGCCTACTTTTACTGGGAAATAATCTCCCTCTGTCCAACATACTCCAACCTGAGCCTCACTATCACTGCTTTCAATAACCTACCACCTATTCCATACATTTGCAACATCTGCCACATTGTCCCCTATCCAACCTGTCATACACCTTTTCCAAATCCATAAATGCCACAAAAACCTCTTTACTCCTATCTAAATACTGTTCACCTATATGTTTCACTGTAAACACTTGGTCTACACACCCTTTACCTTTCCAAAAGCCTCCTTGTTCATCTACTATCCTCCTCTCCGTCTTACTATTAATTCTTTCAATAATAACTCTACCATACACTTTACCAGGTATACTAAACAGACTTATTCCCCTATAATATTTACACTCGCGTTTGTCCCCTTTGCCTTTATACAAAGGAACTATGCATGCTCTCTGCGAATCCCTAGGTCCCTTACCCTCTTCCATACATTTATTAAATAATAGCACCAACCACTTCAAAACTATATACCCACCTGCTTTTAACATTTCTATCTTAATCCCATCAATCCCAGCTGCTTTACCCCCTTTCATTCTACCCACTACCTAACAAACTTTCCCCACACTCATAACTCACTCCTCCTCACTCCTATAAGATGTTATTCCTCCTTGTTCTTTTTACTAAAACAGGGCTTCCCTATCTTCATCAACATTTAACAATTCCTCAAAAATATTCCCTCCATCTTCCTGATACCTCTAACTCTCCATTTAATAACTCTCCTGTCAAATTCATTTGTTCCCTAGGCTTCCTCAACTTATTAATTTCACTCCAAAACTTTTTCATATTTTCAACAAAATTTGTTGATAACATCTCACCCACTCTCTCATTTGCTCTCTTTTACATTGTTTCACCACTCTCTTATACTCTCCATTTACTCCTCCTCCTCTCCACTCTCCATATACTCCTCCCTCCTTGCATAGCTCTTCTTCCCTCCCGCACCAACTTTCCTGTAACCACAAACTTCTGCTGAACACTCTAACACTACATTCTTAAACCTACCCCATACATCTTCAACCCCATTGCCTATACTCTCACTAGCCCATCTATCCTCCAGTAGTTGTTTATATCTTACCCTTACTGCCTCCTCTAGCTTATAAACCTTCAGATCTCTCTTACCTGCTGCTTCCATTTTCCTTGTATCTCATCTATCTTTTACTCTCACTGTAGCTACAACTAAAAAGTGATCTGATATATCTGTGGCCCCTCTATAAACATGTACATCCTGAAGTATACCCGACAGTCTTTTATCTATCAATACGTAGTCCAACAAGCTACTGTCATTACGCCCTACATTATATCTTGTATACTTATTTATCCTCTTTTTTCTTAAAATATGTATTACCCATAACCAAACTCCTTTCTATACAAAGTTCAATCAAAGGGCCCCTATTATCATTTACATCTGGCACCCCAAACTTACCTACCACCCCCTCTTTAAATGTTTCTCCTACTTTAGCATTTAGGTCCCATACCACAATTACTCTCTCACTTGGTTCAAATGTTCCTACACAATCGCTTAACATCTCCCAAAATCTCTTTTTCATCTACACTCCTCTTTTCTCCAGGTGCATACACACTTATTATGACCCACGTTTTGCACCCAACCCTTATTTTAATCCACATAATCCTTGAATTTATACTTTTATATTCCCTCTTCTCCTTCCATAACTGATCCTCCAACATTATTGCTACCCCTTCCTTAGCTCTAACTCTCTCAGATACTCCTTAATTTATCCCATTTTTTCTCCCAACTGAAATTCGCGTACCCCCTTCAGCTTTGTTTCGCTTAGAGCTAGGACATTCAAGTTCTTTTCCTTCATAACATTAGCAATCATCTCTTTCTTATCATCCTCACTACATCCACGCACATTCAAGCATCCCAGTTTTATAAAGTTTCTTCTTCTTTTTTTTTTTTTTAGTATTTTCTACCGGAGAAGGGGTTACTAGCCCATTGCTCCCGGCATTTTAGTCGCCTCATACGACACATATTGCTTACGGCTGAAAGATTCTTTTCCACTTACCCATGGAGAATAGAGGGAATAAAGAAGAACAAGAATGATTAAGAAAAAGAAGAAAAACCTAGATGTGTGTATGTATGTATATATATATATATATATATATATATATATATATATATATATATATATATATATATATATATATATATATATATATATATATATATATATATATATATATATATATATATATATATATATATATATATATATATATATATATATATATATATATATATATATATATATATATATATTATATATATTTATATATATATATGTATATATATATATATATATATATATATATATATATATATATATATATATATATATATATATATATATATATATATATATATATATATATATATACATGTGTATGTCTGTGTAGTGTGACCAAAATGTAAGTATAAGTAGCAAGATATACCTGTTATCCATTGAGACAGTAAAAAGAACACCAGCAATCCTACCAACATGTAAAACAGTTTCAGGTTTCTGTTTCACAGTCACCTGGCAGGACGGTTGTACCTCCCTGGTTGGTTGCTGTCTTACCTACCTACTACAAACTAAATTGAAATAATAATTCAATTGCTGCCACTCACAATGATGCTAAAAACAATAATAATACAAAGTAACATTATAATGAATATTTAGGCTCGAAAATTTACACTCGAAAATTCCCTCTGTTGAAACAACAATGACAACAGCTGCCATAAATCAATAGTGAGCGAAAATAGAGAGAATATAAAATATTTCGTTTAATTATTCTGCAACTAAAAAAAGGTTTATAGACACAGACTCCAATTCTCAATATTTATGGAGGTAATATATTTTTGAAACATGTTAATGTTCAATACACTTTGCCAATAATTTCCAATTACAGTAAGATGCATCGAAATTTAGGAAAAACAAAGTTCTGTGCATATCATCATATATGCCACTGCAGTTAATGTTTCACTGTATATACTCTACTGTATGAGCAGGGGTTATACTAGCGTGATGGCAGGGGCTATACTAGCATGATAGCAGTGGTTATACTAGTGTGATGGCAGTGGTTATACTAGTGTGATGGCAGTGGTTATACTAGCGTGATGGCAGTGGTTATACTAGAGTAATGGCAGTGGTTATACTAGCGTGATGGCAGGGGTTATACTAGCGTGATGGCAGGGGATATACTAGCGTGATGGCAGGGGATATACTAGCATGATGACAGTGGTTATACTAGTGTGATGGCAGTGGTTATACTAGAGTTATGGCAGTGGTTATACTAGCGTGATGGCAATGGTTATACTAGAGTAATGGCAGTGGTTATACTAGCGTGATGGCAGGGGTTATACTAGCGTGATGGCAGGGGTTATACTAGCTTGATGGCAGGGCTTTTACTAGCGTGATTGCAGGGGTTATACTATCCTGATGGTAGTGGTTATACTAGCGTTATGTAGGGGTTATGCTAGCGTGATGGTAGGGGTTATACTAGCGTGATGACATTGGTTATACTAGCGTGGTGGTACGGGTTATACTAGCGTGATGGTAGGGGTTATACTAGCGTGATGACAGGGGTTATACTAGCGTGATGGTAGGGGTTATACTAGCGTGATGGCAGGGGTTATACTTGCGTGATGGCAAGACTTATACTAGCGTGATGGCAGTGGGTATACTAGCATTATACTTGCATGATAGCAGGGCATATACTAGCGTGATGGCAGGGGTTATACTAGCGTGATGGCAGGGGTTATACTAGCGTGATGGCAGGGGTTGATCGTGTAATGGGGGAAGGAATGATAGTGCATCGTGGTGGACAGGGTGACTGTCTAGTGTGTGGGCAAAAATGACTGCAGTATGATGGGGTTAAGGAAAAATAAACACAGTCGCAAAAACCTTATTTATGCAATATGCCGTTTATGGCTCTTTTTCCTTCTTCCCTTGTTGCGAGGTAAATTTTTAGGGAACAATTATTTCTTTATAATTCCAGTATAGAACGTTGCAAGCAGAATACTTGTTACTCGTACACAGAAGGACATACAGGGCACGTATGTTCTGTTGCAAGTGCATAGCAAAACGACTGTTGCACGTGCACAGCAGAAAACGTGTAACGTGAACACAGCAGGAAAGCTGCTTCGCGTTCACAGCAAGTTATCTGAGGTACGTGCACAACAATATATTTATCCCATCTGCACAACAAGACATCTGCTACCTGTCCCGAATAGAAACAATAACGCACCTCTTAGTCGTACACTACCTGCTTACCGTCTGTCCTGGCTTCCAGGGTAATGCATTCTGTTGCCATCAGGTCTACATAGTTGGGGTGCATCCTTATTTCTGGCTATCCACCTGTTGCAAGACTCTTCATGATGTTATTAACCTTTTAATGCCTTGAAATCTTTCCCACTGATCTGCGACAAACAAGACCACTGTCCAACAATCGGTCTGCCGATTCACTGCTGCAGATACACCTTTGTTCGGCTAGGATAAGGGCGGCAAGGCGCCAGACACCACCCATACAGATGGTCTGAGAGTTGAGTCGTGTGCTGAGGGAGGAGTTGGGAATAGCCAAAAAGAAAATTTCCTAAATGATGAGCTCTCACTGCTAGGAGGCGGGTTCTGTCCTTTCCTATACACACAGAAGCAATGTTGAGGTTATATTCCTCGGTATTGTGTCACTACGACTTCGTGAGTCATCTCAGTGTGATTGGAGTTGTTGGGGGGAGCAGGTCTGGTTTTAAAGCCAGTTAGATTATCCTGAAGCCTTGCTCCGTGAATGAACTTTTGGTCGAGTGTGACAGTTGAGTGGGACTGTGTGTGAGCGTGACAGTGGAGTCACACTTGTAACTGTCCTCGTGATAGGAAAATGAAGAAGAATCAGTGGTAATTAATCAATTAGTGTCAATCAGATATAGACCTTTTACCGCCAATACAATCACATTATTGCCACCATCTCCAGCACCTTGACCACAACTACACTATAACAGCAATATCCATCTCTAGTGCAACTCTAGTTGTCTGGATTTTTGGACCATTTTCACTACGTAATTTCACTTAATTTTAGATGGATAAATAATTAATTTTATGTTAGTCAAGTAGGTAGACAGAATTACTAGGGAATATCACAGTATATTTCAAATCTGTTTGAGGAAGAGCCGACAGCTGCAAGTGTGTCGACACATCCAGGAAGTAATATTCATGTCTTCAGGAACAAGAAAATCACACCCCAGGTTTTGTGTTCCCATTTCAAATTTCTAAACCTTTCAATAAACATCTTTACCTAAGTGTATATATATGTATTATTTTTTATTAAACTGAGATGTCTGAATGCGCATGAATGTAGTGAATATAAGAAAGTTATGATAAGAAAGAGATGATATGAAAGAAAATAAATTATATAACAAAGATGAAAGGGGTAGAGGAGTTTCAGTGGGGAGAAATAAATGGTATTAAGTGAGGAGTATCTGAGCTAAGGAAGATGTAGCAATAATATTGAAGGACCAGTTATGGTAGGAGAAGAGGGAATATAAATGTATAAATTCAAGGATCATGTGGATTAAAATAAGTTTCGGATGCAAAAAGTGGGTGATAATAAGTGTTTATGCACCTGGAGAAGAGTATAAATAGGAAATCAAACCTGAGAGTTTTCATATGCTTACACACGTAACTTCAGAGGATCAGAAAGAAGAAGAGGCATGAGAAGCACATTTTAAATGTTAAATAATGAGATGAACCTCACTCAGAGAATTTTACAATACCTCACACACACACACACACACACACACACACACACACGCATGAGGAATTTCCTGCAAGAGGTTCAGTGGGAAAGGGAAGAAGGCAGAATAACGGTTTATACCCAAAGGAAAAAGATTAAATGGGAAGGCCAAAAAGAGCCCCTGGTTTACCCAGAGGTGCAGGGAGGCAAAGACTCAGAGTGTCAGAGAATGGAAAAGAGATTAGTAGAAGAGCTAGAAATGAGTATGCACAGGTACGGAGGGAGGCCCAGAAACAGTACAAAAACGACATAGCATCAAAAGATAAGTCCGACCCGAAACTGATGTACAGTCACATCAGAAGGAAGACAACAGTCAAGGACCAGGTGATAAGGCTGAGGAGAGAAGATGGGGAACTCACAAGTAACGATCAAGAGGTATGTGAGGAGCTCAACTTGAGGTTTAAGGAAGTATTCACAGTGGAGGAAGGAAGGCAGCTGGGTAGACAGGACGGGGTGCGTCACCAACAAGGGATGTATCAAGTGCTAGAGGGCATACACACAACTGAGGAGGAGGTGAAGCAGTTACTCAGTGACCTTGATACCTCAAAGGCGATGGGTCCGGACAATATCTCCCCGTGGGTTCTTCGGGAAGGAGCTGAGGTACTGAGTGTGCCACTTACCATAATATTCAACACATTCCTTGAAACTGGGTAGCTACCTGAGGTATGGAAAAAGGCCAACATAGTCCCCATCTTTAAAAAAGGAGACAGAAAAGAGGCACTTAACTATAGACCGGTGTCACTTACGTGTATACTGAGCAAAGTCCTGGAGAAAATCATCAGGAAAAGAATGGTGGAGCATCTGGAGCTGAACAGGTTAATAAACACCAGACAGCACGGATTCCGGGAAGGAAAATCTTGTGTAACAAACCTCCTGGAGTTCTATGATAAAGTAACAGAGGTAAGGCAAGAGAGAAAAGGGTGGGTTGATTGCATTTTCCTGGACTGCAGGAAGGCCTTCGACACAGTTCCTCACATGAGATTAGTAAAGAAGTTGGAAGAACAAGCATGTATAACAGGAAGGGCACTGGAATGGATCAGGGAATACCTCACAGGGAGGCAACAACGGGTCATGGTGCGTGATGAGGTATCAGTGGGCGCCTGTGACGAGCGGTGTACCGCAGGGGTCAGTCCTAGGACCAGTGTTATTCTTGGTATATGTAAATGACATGACGGACGGGATAGACTCAGAAGTGTCTCTGTTCGCAGATGATGAGAAATTAATGAGGAGAATCACATCGGAAGAGGACCAAGCAGGACTTCAAACAGACCTGGACAAGCTTGACATCTGGTCTAGCAACTGGCTTCTCGAATTCAATCCCACCAAATGCAAAGACATGAAGATCGGAGAAGGGCAAATAAGACCGCTGACAGAGTACAGGCTAGGCGGACAAAGGCTACAAACCTCGGCAAAGGAGAAAGACCTTGGGGTGAGTATAACGCCAAGCACGTCTCCGGAGGCACACATCAACCAGATAACTGCGGCAGCATATGGGCGACTGGCAAACCTAAGATTAGCGTTCCGTTACCTTAACAAGGAATCGTTCAAGACACTGTACACCGTGTACGTCAGGCCCATACTAGAATATGCAGCACCAGTCTGGAACCCACACCTGGTCAAGCACGTAAAGAAACTAGAGAAAGTGCAAAGGTTTGCGACAAGGTTAGTTCCACAACTCAGGGGACTGTTCTATGAAGAAAGGTTGAGATAAATAGGACTAACAACACTGGAGGAAAGAAGGGTCAGAGGAGACATGATAACGACATACAAAATACTGCGGAGAATCGACAAGGTAGACAGTGACAGGATGTTCCAGAGAGGGAACATAGAAACAAGGTGACACAACTGGAAGCTGAAGACTCAGATGAGTCAAAGGGATTTTAGGAAGCATTTCTTCAGCCATAGAGTAGTCAGGAAGTGGAATAGTCTAGAGAAAGATATAGTGGAGGCATGAACCATACATAGTTTTAAGACAAGGTATGATAAAGCTCATGGAGCAGGGAGAGCAGAGACCCAGTAGCGGACAGCGAAGAGGCGGGGTCAGGAGCTGAGTATCGACCCCTGCAACCACAATTAGGTGAGTACAAGGAGAGGTATGATAAAGCTCATGGAGCGGGTAGAGTGACCGAGTAGCGGCCAGTTATAACTGTCACCTGTGACTACTCTAAATAGATGTATTTAGGTTATTCCACCATCCGATAAAGGTATCCCCGTAGGACATAAGCTTAACCATCTCTGACTCAGTGCGCGCTAAAGGAATAGTGCACGGTGGTGATAAAATTCTGTTGAAGTGTAGTATAAAACAATGTGTATAGGACTGTGCGAGTCTGTGCATGTACATATTTACGCTTTTGCATATGATTGTGCCTGCATGCCTGTACATGTAACCATGTATGAATATTCATTATTGTATGTATGCACATTTGTATGTGTATGTATGCACATGTATATGTGAATGTTTACACATGTATATGTGTATGTATACACATGTATATGTGTATGTATGTACATGTGTATGTATGCAAATGTGTATGTATGTAAGCACAACAAGCATGAGTGTATGTATTCATGTGTGCTGTATATGAATGTTTACACATGTATATGTGTATGTATGTACATGTGTATGTATGTATATGTGTCTGTATGTAAGCACATGCATGTAATTCATACATGTATCCATGTATGAATATTCATTATTGTATGTATGCACATTTGTATGTGTATGTATGCACATGTATATGTGAATGTTTACACATGGATATGTGTATGTATACACATGTATATGTGTATGTATGTGCATGCATGCATATGTGTATGTATGTAAGCACATGCATGAGTGTAAGTATTCATGTGTGATGTATATATGTATATTTTGTGTATAAATGTGTATATAAATGTGCATATGCATGCATATACATACGTATTCTAGTGCTTATGTATGTGAGCATATATTTGTAAACACGGATGAATTACTATATATATGGACATATGAATATGAAGATGTACTTTTATGTATACTTTATATTCATATGTATGCATGTGTGCATGAATGCAGGTGATTACACATACTTTTGCATACTTGTGTGTATTATTGTGCATCTGATTACTCATAACTGGGGAACGATATACATAGTTAACTTAATATGAAAATATATACTGATTCAGTGTACAGAGTGGATGAAAAGTTATTTAATTCTGTTTTTTTCCCCATTTATGTCACTTTTTTTCTCCTGTTTACATCATCGAAATCAACAGACCATAATAATGAAAGTTTGAAGTCGATCAAATAAGACATTCTCCAGTCATTGATCTGATATTAAAGATTCCAAGTTGTTTAACACTTGCAGTAAAATTTCAGATATTAACTGACGAGGTGTGATCCATCTCATGGTATACATCAACATATTAACTGACGAGGTGTGATCCATCTCATGGTATACATCAACATATTAACTGACGGGATGTGATCCATCTCATGGTATACATCAACATATTAACTGACGCGGTGTCATCCATCTCATGGTATACATCAACATATTAACTGACGGGATGTGATCCATCTCATGGTATACATCAACATATTAACTGACGGGGTGGGATCCATCTCATGGTATACATCAACATATTAACTGACGAGGTGTGATCCATCTCATGGTATATATCAACATATTAACTGACGCGGTGTCATCCATCTCATGGTATACATCAACATACTAACTGACGGGATGTGATCCATCTCATGGTATACATCAACATATTAACTGACGCGGTGTCATCCATCTCATGGTATACATCAACATATTAACTGACGGGGTGTGATCCATCTCATGGTATACATCAACATATTAACTGACGGGGTGTGATCCATCTCATGGTATACATCAACATATTAACTGACGAGGTGTGATCCATCTCATGGTATATATCAACATATTAACTGACGCGGTGTCATCCATCTCATGGTATACATCAACATACTAACTGACGCTGTGTCATCCATCTCATGGTATACATCAACATACTAACTGACGCTGTGTCATCCATCTCATGGTATACATCAACATACTAACTGACACTGTGTCATCCATCTCATGGTCTACATCAACATACTAACTGACGGGGTGTGATCCATCTCATGGTCTACATCAGCAATTATATTTTGAAACCGATCAAGTGAAGCAGTCTTCACTTACATAAAATGAATAAATATTATATTTATTCAATGAAAAATTGCAAATTGGTTGTTATACCACTGAAAAGTAACGTTGCCTTCAAGACGCCACACCAGTGGTGAAAATATCAAGTCCATCAAATGAATCATTCTTCAGTAATGACACGTGTTTCAACGATTCTAATTTTTTATTAACTATTTTACTTCATTAACAAATTTGTCTGCTGACAAACACAATATAATGGGTAGTATCCTGACTCCAAGATGCAGCACCCATTAAATAATGAATCCATTCAAAAGAGGTAAACTGAAATATATTAAACATTATTTATGAAGAACAAATTTGTTACACTATTTTATAAATAAAATGATCAAATATACACTTATACCCTTGAATATTACTCCTTGCCGTCCAATCAGGAGGCAGCTTTTTTGCCTGTTTAAAGCTATGCTACTAAGTGTTTTGTAAGTTATCTGAGTCACTCGAGGATGCTGGGAACAGGTTCAATAACCTGCACATGTCAGTTGGTCTAAGAATCTGGTCCTAGTTACCTTACGCAAGCGTTGAATTTTTCAAACCTTGCTACGAGCAAAATTAAACCGACATATTGGATGAAAGAAAAAAATAAAAATATATTAGGTCTACCTCTTAATTAACGGTATATTCTACGCTAATATTTAATTATCGTAGTTTATGATTTTTCTAATTCTCGGAACATAGAATCCCCTCATATCGTGTCTTTGATGACACATGTAAATATTAGTACCAATTAAACAACTGTTAAGATGAGTTCTTAAGAGACTTCATCCGCAATATAAGTCAATGTACGACACAAAATTTTACTATCACATTTATTTTGCGACAAAATTATTGAATGTTTTCTGGCTCATCACTGCGTCGAGCACCATAGCCAGGCACTCGCCTCAGGACATGTCTTTCATATCTAAAATCAAGTTTAAATGATCTTATTTAGGCGTGTTTGGAATCATAATTTAGTTTAAAAGATTAGTGATTACTAGTCATAACTGTTTCAAGTCTCATAGATCAGATATGATTTGATTGACTTTACCAGAAATTCTGGTTGACATTAATTACTAACGTTATCGACCAACAGAATTGACCTTAATAATGTGTTGTTATGCAGGTGAATGTTCACCTCTAGTTACCATCATAAGGTTCCAGGAATATTGTGTAAGTAAGCAGTAATCTATTTTGCCGTACATTATCATAACAAAATACAAATGTATGCTACATTAATAACCATAAATAACCTGTTGGAGTGTAGGCAAGATAACATTTATGAAGGGTTTCAGGGAAACCAGCAGGCCGGACTTGATTCCTGGAGATGGGAAGTACAGTGCCGGCACTCTGAAGGAGGGGTGTTAATGTTGCAGCTTTGTAGCTGTAGTGTAAGCATGCCGGTGAAGAGCTCCTTATCCAAGCAAGGGGGCTAGTCTCCTTTCCCTTGGATCAAAACTGATCCCTTCTCACTCCCCTCGGCTGTATAACCTCTACAGTCCTTGATTATGGTAGTAATACATATATAAGACAAAATTTAAATGTATAATTTCAGAGAGTTATATGCCTTACAATCGTGTTTTCATTCGGGAGGAAATGCGGCTCGAGCGTGCGCGCGCGCGTGTACTCACCTAATTGTGGTTGCTCCTGGCCCCGCCTTTTCACTGGTTGCTACTAGGTCACTCTCCCTGCTCCATGAGGTTTATCATACCGCTTCTTAAAGATATGTATGGATCCTGCCTCCTGTGTGTGTGTGCGTGCGTGTGTGTGTGTGTGTGTGTGTGTGTGTGTGTGTGTGTGTGTGTGTGTGTGTGTGTGTGTGTGTGAATGTGTTTTTGTGTATGTAAATTAAAGCTAGCCCTTTGAAGTTATTATTTGACAAAACTGTGGAGAGTGAGGGGATTGTTGAAGGTATCCTTGACCCCGACTGATGTGGGCATCCTCTGGAGTGCTACAGGGAGGACCTCAGCAGTCAACTGACCTCACAGACAGAAGCTATTGTATGAAGCATTTATGTGTCTTCATGACTGCACCATGTTACTCCCGTTGCTGAAGTTGACGTTACTATGTGAATCATTTATGTGTTTTGATGATTGCACCATGTTACTTTCAGCGCTGAAACTGAGGTTACTGTGTGAGCCGTGTCTTGTACTCACCTATTTGTACTCACCTAATTATATTCGTAGGATATCACCTCCTGGCCCTGTCTCTCCGCTGGCTGTTACTGGGTTCACTCTCTCCTGTCTATGTGAACCCTTTCATACTTGTGCTTAAAATAATGTATAGATCCTGCATCGTCCGCGTTGCTATCTAGGTCATTCAACTTCCTTATAGAGAGGGATTATTTAAATTCTATATATTTTGACCTGCAGTTAGGGTCTTCTGCAGCAGTGATCTGGTAAAGAGAATCTCGGTTGATCGAAATAGGCAGATAAATTTTATTCTGTGTAACTATGTAGCTAGGGAGTCCCTTCATGCTGGTGCTGAACTAGCATGAAAGAATTCATAATAATAATTGACAATAATTTTTTGTTTAGTACTTTTCCATTTACTTTTTTGCTTATAAATAATTTTTTAAGCATATTTTTAATCAAGGTTTAAATACAATTTTTTTTTTAATGTTTTCATTATCCGCATGATGGTATGTGGGCAGGATTTGAATTTACTGGGATGAGGGGAGGACTTGTAGGTAGTTAATGGGAAATAAATAAAGGTTGTGATTAGTTGCTGGCAACTGGCGAGTGGACAGCGCTTGTAGATAGTTATTGGTAAGTGGGCGTGGCATATGTTATTTACTGGGATGTGGGCGGGGAATGCGGGAGTTACTAGAAAGTGGTTGGGGCTTGTGGACAGTGACTGGGAATTAGGCAGGTATTTTGTGCAGTTACTGGGAAATGAGTATGGCTTGTGGGCAGGTACCGAAAAGTGGGCAAGACATGTTGGTACTTTAAAAAGTAGGTAGGGCTTGTGTTAAGTTACTAGGCAGTAGGGGGCTTGGTGAAGTTACTATAAACAAGGTGGGGGTGAGGCTATGCACTGTATATGTTTATGACAGACAATGAGAAGTAAAGAATAAAAAACTCACAATACCGTGACTAGAATAATACACAGAAAACCCGCACATAGGAAAATGAAACTTATGACGACGTTTCGGTCCGACTAGTTAATGGTCCATGTCGGACCGAAACGTCGTCATAAGTTTAATTTTCCTATGTACTAGTTATTTGTGTATTGGGAAGTAGACGGAACATAGTGACAAGACCATGGAACAGGGCGGGGTGTTAACTAGATACTGGGAAGTGGACAAGGCTTCTTTACCGACCCTTGGAACTGGGGCAGTAGTTTGCGGTTCTTTTGTTGATACGTCTCTTGCTTTACGGACAACCCTCCATATCTAAGCATTGTGCTGTCTTTACTCTTACATATCCAGGGCAACAACTTCCCTGACACAGGTCTATGTTATACGTTGACTGTGGTGCAGCTGGCTATATAACCAGCACACGGAGGGACCACCGCTTGCTTACTGATATATCTGAATAATATGAGAGATTGAGCTTTATCCAAGTGCGCGCTCTCTCTCTCTCTATTTACACAAGGGGTTTTAAAGAGTTAGGTTAAGAGTTCCTATAGTTATTTACAAGCTATGAGCTGTTACCTACCTCAGCTAATTTGAAAAGCTCTTTTATTGTTATGAAACATATATAAATGAAACTCAATAAAGATGAAACAATCTGTAGGATTTTCGATTTAATTTGGTCAACTGACTTTTTTTCATCGATGTCGTTACGCTGCACGAACTTCCAGACTCGAGGCATTTTGGAAATGAATGACTTCAGAAGAATCGATGTTCTTGAGAAGATTACAACCAGTGTAATTGCTGGTTGTTGCCCTTCATGTTGTATAGAAGCTGTCCTATCGGTCTACGCGAGGTGGAGCTAGGTGTGCTACATTGACAATATGGGCCTCGTACATACCAGTAACACCACCCATGTCTCTCCAAGCCGGAGCCAGGCAAGATATACGTCGTTTGCTCTGATCTTTAATCATTCCAGAAATCGTAGATGAGACAGGGGAAGACAATATAAGAGAGTAAAGCATACTCAAAGCGTCATTGCACTAGTGCCTTGTGCAGAGTTTTGCAGTCTTTACTGTCGACCTGGAACAAAATATGCCATATTCTAACCTAATGTAACCTAACCTTACTTAAATTAACCTAATCTAACCTAACTTAATATAACTTATGTACAAAAGAACATATATATATTTTTTGTTGTTTGTAGAAAAACTTTTCGTATGAAACAGTCAACCTAAATCATGATGGAAATATTTTTTTTTAAATCTGCACATTCCTTAATTAGCGGCAGCTGTCAGAGAGAAAAAAAAGCAATTAAATTCGCTGACAACACTGCTTGGTTACTTTTCCTTTCTGTTTTTACGTTCAATTTTGTAAACGACACATGCAAACCTTTTTACTTGTACCTGAATTTTTCTGCCTGAATTAAATTGTAAATACCAAAGAGTATATGCTTGTAGGAATATATTTTATTATATATTTATATATATATATATATATATATATATATATATATATATATATATATATATATATATATATATATATATATATATATATATATATATCATATATATATATATCATAGTTCCTTGATAATGTGAGTAGTCACGAAAGCGCTTGGAATTCTTCTATTTTTTCATAGTGGTTGTTTTGCATATTTTGATATCACCTGTTTACTGTGATCTTTTGCATATATATATATATATATATATATATATATATATATATATATATATATATATATATATATATATATATATATATATATATATATATATGTCGTGCCGATTAGGTAAAACTTGCGATTTTGGCTTAAATAGCAACGCTCACCTTGCCATATAAGACAAGTGAAAATTTGTGTATGCAATAATTTCGCCAAAATCATTCTGAACATAACGAAAAAAATATATTTCACTGTGTTTGTTTATTATTAAATTATTGTTAACGTATCTAAAATATATTTAGTTGGGTTAGGCTAAATTAAATTGCGCTTGTTGTAATAAGGTTAGGTAGGTTTTCAAAGTTTCTCTTGGTACAAAATTATAAATTCTTACATTACCATAAAGGAAAAAATATATATTTAAACGTATAAGAGAAAATTTTAGAAAGGACTTAATTTTAGATGAGTTCTTGCTAATTGACCAGTTTTACCTAATCGGCACGACATATATATATATATATATATATATATATATATATATATATATATATATATATATATATATATATATATATATATATGTATATATATATATGTTCCTTCCACTGACAACTGCACTTGCTTCACAATGCTAGTGCTATCCAACACCAGCTGTACGGGCTGCGAAAAACAAGAGATAACCAAAGGACACATAGGTTATGTCATAGAGAAAATGCAGTAACCAAGTTTAAACCTATTGTCAGTGCAGGCAACCTTGTAAGACAGAACAACCTATTAATCCCAGTCGATTACTTACTTTTGGGAGAACCGTGAATAAAGTGACTACATCGTTACTGCAATCATCAGGTCTACAACAAGAGTTTCTACATGGTAGCTAGACGGAGCTGATGCACAAACACCACCCTAAGTTGTGAGGCGGCGACACACCACTCGTCTCCTTAACACTCACTAAAATATATGAAAGAAAGAAATGTACAATGCCTGAACCTATTCCTCATATGAATCAAAGCAAAGGAAGATGATGAACAGGCAAGGAGGACTAAAATGGCAGAGGATAGGGCCTAAAGCTGGAGGATGCAGGAGACAATGAAGAGAGGAACTTTTAGAAAGGAGTTCGAAGAGAAGTTCGTTTCCCTTCGTAAGTAAAGGAAGCGGTTACAGACCAGATCACTAGGGGTAGAAACAAGGAAGGAAGGGAGGAAGGAGAGGGAGCAGAGGGGCCAAGATAGAATGAAGATATAAAGTCACTAGCAGAGATGCTATCCTGGGAAATTATGAAAACAGTCAAAGTGATCTGGACGGAGGGGCGGTGGGAGAAAGAGTTAGGTCATTGATGATCTACGGACTCCGGGAGGCTGAGGAAAACACAGAAAGTATATGGGAGGAAGAAGAACGCAAGACTATATATATCATCAATTACCATGGAGAAAAAGAAGGGACTGGACAGATGGTAAATTTTCAGAGGATTGGGAACTTCTGTGAAAGCAAACAACGCCCAGTTAAACTGCCCTTTAGCTCACGTACAGCTCGTGAGAGGATCATAATAAAAAAAGCACGCATGAAGATTCCACAATGCTGGACAAGAATGCGAAGGAGAAGGAACGGCTGAAGGAGTACTTGAAAACCTGTTAGGAACAGAGAAGGGCAGTAGAGGGTTTAGGAGGAGGAAAAACTCAGTCTTAAATAGCTCCTCCAGAAACAACCCCAACCTCTTTCCACGCTGGTTCATTCCTAAGCCACCCCTCACCATCCCAGCACAAACACCAACACCAGCCTCACAACTCTGGGAGTTTCTCCCACTCGCTTCCCTTGCCTGACCACACCCCTGGTGAAGACAAGACACAACTTCAGACTCGTCTTCCCCTACACGTATCAGCTGAGCAACATACCGAGGAGTAGAAAACAAAACAACAAAAACAAAAACAGTGTGTTATAAAAGAAAGCCAAAATGGTACACAAACACAGATGGACTATCAGGGAAGAGTAAAGAAAAAAATGAACGAATAACTGAAGGAACACCTGTCATCATAGCTATGACAGAGATAAAGCTGAACTCCATGATATCAGATACCATATTTCCAGCAGGATATCATGTGATAAGGCAAGGCAGAGGAAACAGGGGAGACGGAGGAATGGAACTGCTAATCAGAAATCAGTGGAGCTTTGAAGAGGATGGGTTCAGAGATGGTAAATTTTGTCTTATCGTCCTGATGTAATTCTACGACAAAGTAATGAAAGTGATACAGGAGAGAGAGGGCTGGATGGATTGCATTTCTTAGAACATAAGAAGGCATTTGATATTGTACCCAGCATGAGACTGGGGCAAAAACTTGAAGTTGAGGCAGCAATAACTGGGAGTGTACTCCAGTGAATCAACGAAAACCTCAGAGGAAGGAGGCAAAGAGTCATTGTTTGAAAAGAGATATCAGAATGAGGATGTGTAATAAGTGTAATGGAAATAAATCACTTTATGTGACGTTTTTGGTTTATCCTAGGTAATATACGATTAATAAGCGGGGAACCACAAATATCGGTAATAGGGCCAGAACTGTTCCTGGTTTATGTGAATGACATCCTAGATAATGATAATTCATTTCCTTGTAAAGCTTACAATGTTTGGCTTACATCACATTTAAAGACATATATTTCCCTGTTTGCTGATAATGTGAAACTAATGAGAAGAATAAAAATAGACGATGACAAGAAAAGACGTCAACTGGATCTGTACAAACTGAAAAATTGGACAGATAAATGGTTATTTGAATTTAACCCTAGTTGTGGCATGCGAAGAGTACGTTACAGTTATCCGACGTATGTCACACCGTCACACGCCCATATAAGCATGTGCTCCCTACCAGCGATCCCGCAGTTAAGAGTATAGCAGAAGGCGCCCAAATGCTATGCTTGGTTCAATCCAGCCAACCACGAGAAAACCCACCAAGTCTCTGAAGCGACGTCAGGGATTAAGGGAGTAAGTAACATTGACAGACTTACCTCTGGTCGTGCACAGTTCTCACCGTGTTTCTTGCTTGCAAATTGCCTTAATGCACATATTTTCTGTAGATATTGTACATAATTGCACATATATCTGGTGAAGAAAAATATAGTTAAGAAATATTTTCTACTGTCTTTTACTCGTCCCTACATTGCTAATTAGTTATCGTGCTGACTCAGTTACTAACAGGTGCACAGCACACAAAACTACACCTGTGGTCTTAAAACAAGCAAATGTATGGTCGGTGTCAGGACAGGGATGAACATAGTGCCTAGCATTCTGGCAGAGGCTCACATCAACCAAATAACCTCTGCAGCCAATACGTCCCTGACAAATCTAGGAGTGGCATTCAGAAATCGTAATAGTCATTACGGGAACTTTACATAAAATATGTCGGGCCCATTTTAGAGTATGCAGCACCAATAAGGAGCCCAAACTTGAGAAAGAATTTTATGAATCTAGAAAGAGTGCAAAAGTACGCAACTAGGCTTCTTCCTGAGCTAGGGGCATGAGTAATGAGGAGAGGCTAATGGAATTGAAACAAAGTACATTAGATGATCTTGGAAAGATATAATGGCAGTATATTCTGATAACCTGATCGGGTAGACAAGGAGAGGCTGAGAGGCGAGAGACAGGAACTCGAAGACACAGATGAGCCATAGGGATGTCAGAGAGTATTTCTTCACTCTCATGATGGTCGGAAAGTTGAATGTTCTCGGTGAAGAAGTGGTGGAAGAATGTTCCATACATTGCTTTAAGAGCAGGTACGGTAAGGCCCAGGAAGATAGGAGAAGGGAATTTGGTAAACGGCAAGTTGAGAGGCGGGACCAGGAGCTAAGACTCCACATACACACGCACACACTCACACACACACACACAAACACACACACTACAAATGGGGGGACTATACAGGCATGAGGAACTTCCTACAAGACGTTCAGTGGGTGAGAGAATTGGCAGGAAAACCAGTAAAAGAAATTATGGAATATGTGACAACCAAATGCAAAGAGGCAGAGGAAAGGTTTGTCCCCAAGGGAAACAGAAGTAACGGGAAGACCAGAACGAGTCCTTGGTTCACCCAAAGGTGTAGGCAGGCAAAAACTAAGTGCACTAGAGAATGGAAAATGTACAGAAGACAAAGGACCCAGGAAAATAAAGAGATTAGCCGAAGAGCCAGAAACGAATATGCACAGGTAAGAAGGGAGGCTCAGCGACAATACGAAAATGATATTGCATCAAAAGTCAAGTCTGACCCAAAGCTGTTGTACAGCCACATCAGGAGGAAAACGACAGTCAAGGACCAGGTAATCAGGCTGAGGAAGGAAGGTGGGGAGTTCACAAGAAACGACGAAGAGGTATGTAAGGAGCTCAACATGAGATTTAAAGAAGTCTTTACAGAGGAGACAGGAAGGACTCCAGGAATTCAGAATAGGGAGGTATACCAACAAGTGCTGGATGAAATGAAATACACGCAACCAAGGAGGAGGTGAAGAAGCTGTTATGTGAACTCGATACCTCAAAAGCGGTGGGACCTGACAACATTTCTCCGTGGGTCCTTAGAGAGGGAGCAGAGATGTTGAGTGTGCCACTAACAAATATCTTCAACACTTCCATTGAAACTGGGCAACTACCTGAGGTGTGGAAGATGGCAAATGTAGTTCCAATTTTTAAGAAAGGAGACAGACACGAGGCATTAAACTACAGACCTGTGTCACTGACGTGTATAGTATGCAAAGTCATGGAGAAGATCATCAGGAGGAGAGTGGTGGAGCACCTAGAAAGACACAAGCTTATAAACGACAACCAGCACGGTTTCAGGGAAGGAAAATCCTGTGTCACAAACCTACTAGAGTTTTATGACAAGGTAACATAAGTAAGACACGAGAGAGAGGGGTGGATAGACTGCATTTTCTTTGACTGCAAGAAGGCGTTCGACACAGTTCCTCACAAGAGGTTAATGCAGAAGCTAGAGGATCAGGCACACGTAACAGGAAAGGCACTGCAATGGATAAGAGAATATCTGACAGGGAGGCAACAACGAGTCATGGTACGTGACGAGGTGTCAGAGTGGGCACCTGTGACGAGTGGGGTTCCACAAGGGTCAGTCCTGGGACCGGTACTGTTTTTGGTATATGTGAATGACATAACGGAAGGATAGACTCAGAAGTGTCCCTGTTTGCAGATGATGTGAAGTTAATGAGAAGAATTAAATCAGTTGAGGATCAGGCAGGACTACAAAGAGACCTGGACAGGCTACAAGCCTGGTCCAGTAACTGGCTCCTTGAATTTAACCCTGCCAAATGTAAAGTCATGCAGATCGGGGAAGGGCAAAGTAGACCGCAGACAGAGTATAGTCTAGGTGGCCAAAGACTGCAAACCTCACTCAAGGAAAAAGATCTTGTGGTGAGTATAATACCGAGCACATCTCCTGAGGCACACATCAGTCAGATAACTGCTGCAGCATACGGGCGGCTGGCAAACCTAAGAATAGCGTTCCAATACCTCACTAAGGAATCGTTCAAGACTCTGTACACCATATACGTCAGGTCCATACTGGAGTATGCAGCACCAGTTTGGAACCCACACCTGGTCAAGCACGTCAAGAAATTTGAGAAAGTGCAAAGGTTTGCAACAAGACTAGTCCCAGAGCTAAGGGGAATGTCCTACGAAGAAAGTTTAAGGAAAATCGGCCAGACGAAACTGGAGGACAGGAGGGTTAGGGTAGACATGATAACGACATATAAAATACTGCGAGGAATTGACAAGGTGGACAAAGACAGGATGGTCCAGAGATGGAACACAGAAACAAGGGCTCGCAATTGGAAGTTGAAGACTCAGATGAGTCATTGGGATGATAGGATGTATTTCTTCAGTCATAGAGTTGTCAGGAAGTGGAATAGTCTGGAAAGTGACGTAGTGGAGATAGTAACCATTCATAGGTTTAGGGCGAGGTATGATAAAGCTCATGGAGCAGGGAGAGAGAGAGAGAGGACCTAGTAACGATCAGTGAAGAGACGGGGCCAGGAGCTATGAATCGACCCCTTCAGCCACAAACAGGTGAGTACAAATTGGTGAGTACTCACACACAGGATCTCAGAATCTACCTCGACAACCACAAATAGGCGAGTACAAAAATACTCACATTCATACACATGCACACACGTGGTGAAATATTTTGTTAATGCTTTCCATGCTTATATTATAAGTGAATATCAATTTGTTGAGTGCCTGCGAACTGTAGTTGTTGAAAGAAATTGTAGTTGTAACCAGAATTTAGTTTGTTAGGTCAGAATATTGCATAGTCTAATATAAATTGTGAAATTATTTGCAGAAAAGTTAAGTAACTTTTTAAAATTTACATATTTTTAGATACTTCTTTTAAAGGTTTTTCATTAAAAAAATATAAGCAATATTTTTAACCATTGGGACAGGAAAGCACATAGTTAAATTCCTTTACCATTATCTTTTTAATTTATTTTATCGTAAAATTATCAAAGGATTTATAAAAAAATAATTACGCAACATAGTAAATGTATTTGTGCATTCATTATATATTCGTAGTCATTTTAACAAAATTATCTTAACCTTTACCTCGTTGTTCTAATATAGTTCGTCAAAGTTTCTCATCATAAGAGGATTTCAGTCAGAAATATCTTTATTGTCAGGCGATTAAACATCAAATTTAAAATACTACTACTTCTCCTGCCCGTATGTCCGGTCATCTGTATCCAAATGCCCGGAAAAGGTATTGGTCCGGGTGTTGCATAAGTTTGCAATGAAGCCAAATATAAATAAAAATCGCAGTCCCCTGTACCTCAGATCCTACAAAAGGACTAGTACAGTGTGCAGCGTAAGTTTCTAATACACATAAATATCGGTACTGAACATTCGAAACCGATCAGAAGAGGCATTAAAAATGTTGCCACGTACAAACTATTATAACAAATCATTCAATAAGAAGAGGAAAATTGACAAGTATTCATACTAAAACTAAATTAAATTTTGCACTAAGATACATCAGCATTGAATGATTTAAGCTAATTGTAAAAGGTATTCCTTAGCTGCTACACTGAAAAACATTTTAACATATCTTAAATAAATTATTATTATTATTATTATTATTATTATTATTATTATTATTATTATTATTATCAAAATATAGCGCTAAACCCAAGAGGGACATACAGGGCTATCATAAATAAAGATGGCAATTTAGGGAATACAGAGACCAATAACAATATTTCAATAAGCAAAATAAACCAGTATTATCAGTTCGAAGACGCTGAGAAGATACTTTCTCAAATTATCTCATGGAAAAAGTACACAAGATGTGTAGAAAATTCTCCAGAAAGGGGATATCAGCCCTCTCAGCCCCCTGAGGGACTTGAGGGACTCAGCCCTCCCGGAAGAGGGGCTGATAGCCTCTCTTGCTTCTGCATCAACAGTTTAGTTGAATCCGTATGCTGCAAACAGCGTCATAAGTCACGCCACCTCTTCTTGCACCACAATGTTCATTGCAATATGAATGGCAGTGAAACGAGAAAAAATTACTCTTTCACTTAGCAGGAAAATTACAGGAAAACCCTGCACCACTTTACCTACAAGGTGGGACTACGATGAACTGTCGTTTATATCTAGATAAAAAAAAATCTATCATTTGTATTGAATACTGTGACGATGTTAAACAAGGAGGGAAATCACACTGAAATCAGGTTTTAGGGGACGCACCAGGGCGAAGTGCGCAGGGGAAACTCAGATTGGCTTCAGGAGACAAACGTGAAGCTCGTTTCGCGCAGGTATTTCCCTGAACAAAGAAATAATAGTGTTCAGTGCGTTCTTGACTCTTGTACATTGACAGTCTCAGAAATTCGCAGTAGAACTATTACACAGTAAATTGTGATCTTACTGTCGTGACAATACCACGAAGCAAAAGACAAATCTTGATTTTAGTGTAGTGTAACAGTGCGTGTTGCAGAACATTTCTTACTGAGTTGGGGACAGTGCAACAGTTCGAGAGACACTACTGCTCCAATCAAGACACCCATATCTGTCGTTAATGGTGCTGTCAACACCATAGCTCACGTTACAAGAGCAGGGTAAGTCTCAATACCTTTTGTAGATCCTAAAAAAACTGCAGTTTTGGGTAGACACAAGGTATATGAGGCTGTCCTACACACGACAGTAATGGGTTTGCCATTTACCCTAACCAAGGGAGTACAATCTATTCAGCATTAAGTTACCAGTGTCAAAAATGCTGAAATATATGCTCCTTTGGGGCAACACTTGTACTTTGTCTTGACCAATCTTTCTTAACCTACACAGTTCAATAACTATCCAAAATTTCTTTTAATAATTTAAGTAATCATCCACCAGCGCTGATGGTTTCTTTAGTAAATTTAACAGATTTGTACCTGCAAACTCAAACAAAAAATACAAACATTCCTATGAGACACTTAAACAACATTTGGGTATCTTTATTTTAGAAACGTATCGCCAACCAATAGGTTCTTCAGTCCAATGCAGAGAAGAACTGTGGAAGACGAGTATGAGGTAATCCGTCCCTCTGCCTGGAGTCGATGTTTTCAGTCTATCAGTCTTGATAAAAGTACAGCATATGCACATAGAATGGCTGATGAGGTTAAGCAGTGGTAGCCAGAGTCAGCAGTGGAAGAACCTACTACATAGATTTTTTTTTTTCAACAATCTTGCCATATCCCACCGAGGCATGGTGACCTAAAAAGAAAAACTAAGTTTCTGTTTTTAAATTTAGTAATGTATACAGGAGAAGGGGTTACTAGCCCCTTGCTTCCGGCATTTTAGTCGTCTCTTACAACACACATAGCTTACACAAGAAGAATTTGTTTTTAACTTCCCCTTAGAGATAAGAGGAAATAAAGAAGAAAAAGAAGCATGAAGAAAATAGAAGAAAACCCAGACGGGTGTGTAAATATAGATGTGTGTACATGTATGTGCAGTGTGACCCAAATGTAAGTACAAGTAGCAAGATGTACCTATAATCCCTCGTGTTTATGAGACATCGTGTAAAACAATTACAGGTTTCCGTTTTACACTCGGCAGCTCGGTATTACCTGCTTGGGTGGTTGCTGTCTACCAGCCTACTACCTATAATATATATATGTCGTGCCGAATAGGTAAAACGTGCGATTTTGGATTAAATTGTAACGTTCTTCTTGCCGAATACGGCATGAGAAAATTTGTGTATGCAATAATTGTACATATATATAGTAGGTTGGTAGACAGCAACCATTAGGGGAGGTACTACCGTCCTACCAAGTGAGTGTAAAACGAAAGCCTGTATTTGTTTTACATGATGGTAGGATTGCTGGTGTCATTTTTCTGCCTCATAAACATGCAAGATTTCAGGTACGTCTTGCTACTTCTACTTACACTTAGGTCACACTACGCAAACATGTACACGTTTATGTTTACTCACTCATCTGAGTTTTTTCTTTGATTTTATCTTAATAGTTCTTGTTCTTAATACTTTTCCTTTCATATCCATGGGAAAATGGAATAAGAATATTTCTTCCGAAAGCCATGCGTGTTGTAAAAGTCAACTAAAATGCCGGGAACAATGGGCTAGTAACCTCTTTTCCCGTATAACTTACTAAAAAGAAAAAGAAGAAAACCATCATTGTGGGATGTTTGAATGTGCGTGGATGTTGTGCGAATGATAAGAAAGAGATGATTGTGGATGTTATGAATGAGAAGAAGCTGGATGTCCTGGCCTTAAGTGAAACAAAGCTGAAGGAGGTAGGAGAGTTTCAGTGGGGAGAAATAAATGGGATTAGGACAGGAGTTTCAAACAGAGTTAGAGCTAAAGAAGGAGTAGCAATAATGTTAAAGGAAAAGTTATGGCAGGAAAAGAGGGAATATAAATGTATCAATTCAAGGATTATGTGGTGTAAAATAAGGGTTGGATGCGAAAAGTGGGTTATAGCAAGTGTTTATGCAACTGGAGAAGAGAGAAGTGTAGAGGAGAGAGAGAGATTCTAGGAAATGTTGAGTGAGTGCGTGGGGAGTTTTCAACCAAGTGAGAGAGTACTTGTGGTTAGGGATCTCAATGCTAAAGTGGGTAAAAATGTTGTGGAGGGAGTAGTAGGTAAATTTGGGGTGTCAGGGGTAAATGATAATGGCGAGCCTTTAATTGAGCTATGTGTAGAAAGAAGTTTGGTAATAAGTAATACATATTTTATGAAAAAGAAGATAAATAAGTATACAAGGTATGATATAGCATGTAACGAAAGTAGTTTGTTAGATTATGTATTGGTGGATAAAAGGTTGATGGGTAGGCTTCAGGATGTACATGTTTATAGAGGGGCAACAGATATATCGGATCATTATTTAGTTGTAGCTACAGTTAGAGGTAGATGGGACATAAGGAAAATGGCAACAGCAAGTAAGAGAGAGGTGAAAGTGTATAAACTAAGAGATGAGAAAGTTAGGGTGAGATATAAGCAACTTTTGGCAGAAAGGTGGGTAAATGCAAGCATGAATAGTGGGGGGGTTGAAGAGGGTTGGGATTGTTTTAAAAATGCAGTATTAGTATGTGGGGCAGAAGTTTGTGGCTATAGGAGGGTGGGTGCAGGAGGAAAGAGGAGTGAGTGTTGGAATGAAGAAGTAAAGGGTGTGATAAAAGAGAAAAAGGTAGCTTATGAGAGGTTTTTACAAAACAGAAGTGTTGTAAGAAGAGCAGAGTATATGTAAAGTAAACGAAAAGTGAAGAGAGTGGTGAGAGAGTGTAAAAGGAGAGCAGATGAAAAAGTGGGAGAGGCTCTGTCAAGAAATTTTGCGGAAAATAAGAAAAAAGTTTTGGAGTGAGATAAACAAGTTAAGAAAGCCTAGGAAACGAATGGATTTGTCAGTTAAAAACAGAGTAGGGGAGTTAGTAGATGGGGAGCTGGAGGTATTGGGTAGATGGCGGGAATATTTTGAGGAACTTTTAAATGTCGATGAAGAAAGGGAGGCGGTAATTTCATGTACTGGCCAGGGAGGTACAACATCGTTTAGGAGTGAAGAAGAGCAGGATGTGAGTGTGGGGGAGGTGCGTGAGGTATTACGTAGAATGAAAGGGGGTAAAGCAGCTGGAACTGACGGGATCATGACAGAAATGTTAAAAACAGGGGGAGATATTGTGTTGGAGTGGTTGGTATATGTGTTTAATAAATGTATGAAAGAGGGGAAGGTACCTAAGGATTGGCAGAGAGCATGTATAGTTCCTTTATATAAAGGGAAGTGGGATAAAAGAGATTGTAAAAAATATAGGGAATAAGTTTACTGAGTATACCAGGTAAAGTGTATGGCAGGGTTATTATTGAAAGAATTAGAGGTAAGACAGAGAGTAGGATTGCAGATGAGCAAGGAGGCTTTAGAGTGGGTAGGGGATGTGTAGATCAAGTGTTTACAGTGAAGCATATATGTGAACAGTATTTAGATAAAGGTAGGGAAGTTTTCATTACATTTATGGATTTAGAAAAAAGCATATGATAGAGTGGATAGGGGAACAATGTGGCAAATGTTGCAAGTGTATGGAATAGGTAGTAAGTTACTGAAGGCGGTAAAGAGTTTTTATGAGGATAGTGAGGCTCAGGTTAGTGTGTGTAGGAGAGAGGGAGATTACTTCCCGGTAAAAGTAGGTCTTAGACAGGGATGTGTGATGTCACCATGGTTGTTTAATATATTTATAGATGGGATTGTAAAATAAGTAAATGCTAGGGTGTTGGGGAGAGGAGTCGGATTAAATTTTGGGGAATCAAGTACAAAATGGGAGTTGACACAGTTACTTTTAGCTGATGATACTGTGCTTATAGAAGATTCTAAAGAAAAGTTGCATAGGTTAGTGGACGAGTTTGGGAGGGTGTGTAAAGATAGAACGTTGAAAGTGAACAAAGATAAGAGTAAGGCAAAGAACGGAATGTATGAAAGTATAGTGGTACCAACATTTTTATATGGGTGTGAAGCATGGGTTGCAAATGCTGCAGCGAGGAGGAGGCTGGAGGCAGTGGAGATGTCCTGTCTAAGGGCAATGTGTGGTGTAAATAGTATGCAGAGAATTCGGAGTGTGGGAATTAGGAGGAGGTGTGGAGTTACTAAAAGTATTAGTCAGAGGGCTAAAGAGGGGTTGTTGAGGTGGTTTGGTCATTTAGAGAGAATGGATCAAAGTAGAATGACTTGGAGAGAATATAAATCTGTAGGGGAAGGAAGGAGGGGTAGGGGTTGTCTTCGAAAAGGTTGGAGGGAAGGGGTAAAGAAGCTTTTTGTGGGCGAGGGGCTTGGACTTCCAGCGAGCGTGTGTAAGCGTGTTAGATAGGAGTGAATGGAGACGAATGGTTTTTGGGACGTGACTAGCTGTTGGAGTGTGAGCAGGGTAATATTTAGTGAAGGGATTCAGGGAAACCGGTTATTGATTTACCCAGACTTGAATCCTGGAAATGGGAAGTACAATGCCAGCACTTTAAAGGAGGGGTCTGGGATAGTGACAGTTTGGAGGGACTATTCTCAGTTGTTGTATCTGAGCGCCTCTGCAAAGACAGTGATTAAGTATGAGTGAAGTGAAAGTGTTGAATAATGATGAAAGTATTTTATTTTTGTGGATTTTTCTTTCTTTTGGGGTCACCCTGCCTCGGTGGGAGACGGTAGACTTGTTGAAAAAAAAAATATATATATATATATATTTTTTTTTTTTTATTAACACATCGGCCGATTCCCACAAAGGCAGGGTGGCCGGAAAAAAGAAAACTTTCATCATCATTCACTCCATCACTGTCTTGCCAGAGGCGTGCTTACACTACAGTTATAAAATTGCAACATTAACACCCCTCCTTCCGAGTGCAGACACTGTACTTCCCATCTCCTGGACTCAAGTCCGGCCTGCCTGTTTCCCTGAATCCCTTCATAAATGTTACTTTGCTCACACTCCAACAGCATGACAAGTCCTAAAAACCATTTGTCTCCATTCACTTCTATCAAATACGCTCACACATGCTTGCTGGAAGTCCAAGACCCTCGCACACAAAACCTCCTTTATCCCCTCCCTCCAACCTTTCCTAGGCCGACCCCTACCTCGCCTTCCCTCCACTACAGATTTATACACTCTCGAAGTCATTCTACTTTGTTCCTTCCTCTCAACATGTCCGAACCACCTCAACAACCCCTCCTCAACCCTCTGGATAATAGTTTTGGTAATCCTACACCTCCTCATAATCTCCAAACTACGGATTCTCTGCATTATATTCACACCACACATTGCCCTCAGACATGAAATCTCCACTAGCATGCCTCACACCCATACAAGAGTGTTAGTAAAACTATACTCTCATACATTCCCCTCTTTGCTCTCATTGATAAAGTTCTTTGTCTCCACAAACTCCTCAATGCACCGCTCACATTTTTCCTCTCATCAATTTTATGATTTACCTCATATTTCATACACCCATCCGCTGACACGTCCACTCCCAAATATCTGAATACATTCACCTCCTCCATACTCTCTCCCTCCAATCTGATATCCAATCTCTCGTCACCCAACCTTTATGTTTTCCTCATCACCTTACTCTTTCATATATGCACTTTTAATTTCCTTCTTTTACATACCCTACCAAACTCATCCACTAACCTCTGCAACTTCTCTTCAGAATCTCCCAAAAGCACAGTGTCATCAGCAAAGAGCAACTGTAACAACTCCCACCTTGTGTGAGATTCTTTTCTTTTAACCCCACACCTCTTGCCAACATCCGCGCATTCACTTCTCTTTCAACCCCGTCTATAAATATATTGAACTATCACGGTGACATGACACATCCTTGTCTAAGGCCTACTTTTACTGGTGGGAAATAATTTCCCTCGCTCCTACACACTCTAACCTGATCCTCACTGTCCTCGTAAAAACTCTTCACTGCTTTCAGTAACCTACCTCCTATTCCATACACCTGCAACATTTGCCACATTGCCCCCCCTATCCACCCTGTCATACGCCTTTTCCAAATCTATAAATGTCACAAAAACCTCTTTACCCTTATCTAAATACTGTTCACCTATATGTTTCACTGCAAACACTTGGTCTATACACCCCCTACCCTTCCTAAAGCCTCCGTGTTCATCTGCTATCCTACTCTCCGTCTTACTCTTAATTCTTTCAAAAATAACTCTACCATACACTTTACCAGGTACACTCAACAGACTTATTCCCCTATAATTGTTACACTCTCTTTTGTCCCTTTGCCTTTATACAAAGGAGCTATGCACGCTCTCTGTCAATCCCTAGGTACTATACCCTCTTCCATACATTTATTAAATAATAACACCAACCGCTCCTAAACTATATCCCCAACTGCTTTTTAACATTTATATCTTAATCCCATCAATCCCAGCTGCCTTACCCCCTTTCATTCTACCCACTGCCTCACGAACTTCCCCCACACACAACTGGCTCTTCCTCACTCCTACAAGATGTTATTCCTCCTTGCCCTATACACGAAATCACAGCTTCCCTATCTTTATCAACATTTAACAACTCCTAAAAATATTCCCTCCATCTTCCCGATACCTCTAAATCTCCATTTAATAACTCTCCTCTCATATTTTTAACTGTCAAATCTATTTGTTCTCTAGGCTTCCTTAAATTTTTAATATCACTCAAAACATTTTCTTATTTTCAACAAAATTTGTTGATAACATCTCACCCACTCTCTCATTTGCTCTCTTTTTATATTGCTTCACCAATCTCAACCTCTCTTTTTCTCTCTATATACTCTTCCCTCCTTGCATCACTTCTACTTTGTAAAAACCTCTCATATGCTAACTTTTTCTCTCTTACTACTCTCTTTACATCATCATTCCACCAATCTATCTTCTTCCCTCCCGCACCCACTTTCCTATAGCCACAAACTTCTGCTGAACACTCTAACACTACGTTCTTAAACCTACCCTTTATCTTCGATCCCATTGCCTATACTCTCACTAGCCCATCTATCCTTCAATAGTTGTTTATACTTTACCATAACTGCCTCCTCTTTTAGTTTATAAACCTTCACCTCTCTCTTACTTTCTGCTTCTATTTTCCTTGTATCCCATCTAGCTTTTACTCTCACTTTTGCTACAACTAAAAAGTGATCTGATATATATATGGCCCCTCCATAAACATGTACATCCTGAAGTCTATTCAACAGTTTTTTATCTACCAATACGTAGTCCATCAAACTACTGTCATTACGCCCTACATCATATCTTGAATACTTATTTATCCTCTTTTTCTTAAAATATGTATTACCTATAACTAAACTCCTTTCTATACAAAGTTCAATCAAAGGGCTCCCATTATCATTTACTCCTGGCACCCCAAACTTACCTACCACACCCTCTCTAAATATTTCTCCTACGTTAGCATTTAGGTTCCCTTCCACAATTACTCTCTCACTTGGTTCAAAAGTTCCTATACATTCGCTTAACATCTCCCAAAATCTCTCTCTCTCTTCTACACTCCTCTCTTTTCCAGGTGCATATACGCTTATTATGACCCACTTTTCGCATCCGACCCTTATTTTTATCCACATAATACTTAAATTTATAGATTTATATTCCCTCTTCTCCTTCTATAACTGATCCTTCAACATTATTGCTACTCCTTCCTTAGCTCTAACTCTCTCAGATACTCCTGACTTAATCCCATTTATTTCTCCCCACTGAAACTCGCCTACACCTTCAGCTTTGTTTCGCTGAGGGCCAGGACATCTAACTTCTTTTCATTCAAATCATCAGCAATCATCTCTTTCTTATCATCCGCACTACATCCACGCACATTCAAGCATCCCAATTTTACAAAGTTTTTCTTCTTCTCTTTTTTAGTAATGCATACAGGAGAATGGGTTGCTAGCCCATTTCTCCCGGCACTTTAGTCGCCTCATACGACACGCATGGCTTACGGAGGAAATATAATTTTCCACTTCCCCATGGAGATTAGAGGAAATAAAGAAGAGCAAGAGCTATTAAGAAAAGGAAGAAAAACGTAGATGGGTGTATGCATATTTATGTATGTGCATGCCTGTGTAGTGTGATCTAAGTGTAAGTAGAAGTAACAAAATATATCTGTTATCCAGCGTGTTAATGAGACAGAAATATATATATATATATATATATATATATATATATATATATATATATATATATATATATATATATATAGGATGGGGTCCACCTCTGGTGTCAATTGTGGGACCCATTGCCTCGGAGAAGTGGATAAAAAGACTTCAATGAATAATATTTAGATTTCTTTCTGAAGCCATTTGAATATTCCACTTCCCCTACCACCTATCTTTTTTTAAAAAACTTTATTTCATGACAAAATACAATGGGGAGTAAAACAACATAGATAACAACTCAGAGCTACATGTCAAATACTTCGTCCAACTCCCCGGCAGTGGGCCGCGTGCCCAGAATACTGCAGGCATTTCCCCTCTGGATCGCAACATATATATATATATATATATATATATATATATATAGGTAGTAGGTTGGTAGACAGCAACCACCCAGGGAGGTACTACCGTCCTGCCAGGTGACTGTGAAACAGAAACCTGAAACTGTTTTACATGATGGTAGGATTGCTGGTGTCTTTTTTTCTGTCTCATAAACACGCTGGATAACAGGTATATCTAGCTACTTCTACTTACACTTTAGGTCACACTACACTGGCATACACATGCATATATATACATACACACATCTAGGTTTTTCTTCTTTTTCTTAATAGCTCTTGTTCCTTTTATTTTCTCTATTGTCCATGGGGAAGTGGAAAAGAATCTTTCCTCCGTAAGCCATGCGTGTCGTATGAGGCGACTAAGATGCCGGGAGCAATGGGCTAGTAACCCTTCTCCTGTACAAATCTACTAAAAACGAGAAGAAGAAAAACTTTATAAAATTGGGTTGTCTGAATGTGCGTGGATGTAGTGCGGATGATAAGAAAGAGATGATTGCCGATGTTATGAATGAAAAGAAGTTGGATGTCCTGGCCCTAAGCGAAACAAAGCTGAAGGGGGTAGGCGAGTTTCAGTGGGAGAAATAAATGGGATTAAGTCAGGAGTATCTGAGAGAGTTAGAGCTAAGGAAGGGGTAGCAATAATGTTGAAGGATCAGTTATGGAAGGAAAAGAGGGAATATAAATGTGTAAATTCAAGGATTATGTGGATTAAAATAAGGGTCGGATGCGAAAAGTGGGTCATAATAAGCGTGTATGCACCTGGAGAAGAGAGGAGTGTAGAGAGAGAGAGATTTTGGGAGATGTTAAGCGAATGTATAGGAACTTTTGAACCAAATGAGAGAGTAATTGTGGTAGGGGACCTAAATGCTAAAGTGGGAGAAACATGCAGAGAGGGTGTAGTAGGTAAGTTTGGGGTGCCAGGTGTAAATGATAATGGGAGCCCTTTGATTGAACTTTGTATAGAAAGGGGTTTAGTTATAGGTAATACATATTTTAAGAAAAGAGGATAAATAAGTATACAAGATATGATGTAGGGCGTAATGACAGTAGTTTGTTGGACTATGTATTGATAGATAAAAGACTGTTGAGTAGACTTCAGGATGTACATGTTTATAGAGGGGCTACATATATATCAGATCACTTTTTAGTTATAGCTACAGTGGGAGTAAAAGGTAGATGGGATACAAGGAAAATAGAATCAGTAAGTAAAAGAGAGGTGAAGGTTTATAAACTAAAAGAGGAGGCAGTTAGGTAAGATATAAACAACTATTGGAGGATAGATGGGCTAGTGAAGTGTAGGCAATGGGGTCGAAAATGTATGGGGTAGATTTAAAAATGTAGTGTTAGAGTGTTCAGCAGAAGTTTGTGGTTACAGGCGAGTGGGTGCGGGAGGGAAGAGGAGCGATTAATGGAATGATGATGTAAAGAGAGTAGTAAGGGAGAAAAGTTAGCATATGAGAGGTTTTTACAAAGTAGAAGTGATGCAAGGAGGGAAGAGTATATGGAGAAAAAGAGAGGTTAAAAGAGTGGTGAAGCAATGTAAAAAGAGAGCAGATGAGAGAGTGGGTGAGATGTTATCAGCAAATTTTGTTGAAAATAAGAAAAAGTTTTGGAATGAGATTAATAAGTTGAGGAAGCCTAGAGAACAAATGGATTTGACAGTTAAAAATAGGAGAGGAGAGTTATTAAATGGAGAGTTAGAGGTATCGGGAAGATGGAGAGAATATTTTGAGGATTTGTTAAATGTTGATGAAGACAGGGAAGCTGTGATTTCGTGTGTAGGGCAAGGAGGAATAACATCTTGTAGGAGTGTGGAAGAGCCAGTTGTGGGTGTAGGGAAGTTCGTGAGGCAGTGGGTAGAATGAAAGGGGTAAGGCAGCTGGGATTGATGGGATAAAGATAGAAATGTTAAAAGCAGGTGGGGATATAATTTTGGAGTGGTTGGTGCTATTATTTAATAAATGTATGGAAGAGGGTAAGGTACCTAGGGATTGGCAGAGAGCGTGTATTGTTCCTTTGTATAAAGGCAAAGGGGACAAAAGAGAGTGCAAAATTATAGGGAATAAGTCTGTTGAGTGTACCTGGTAAAGTGTATGGTAGAGTTATTATTGAAAGAATTAAGAGTAAAACAGAAAGCAGGATAGCAGATGAACAAGGGGCTTTAGGAAAGGTAGGGGTGTGTAGACCAAGTGTTTACAGTGAAACGTATAGGTGAACAGTATTTGGATAAGGGTAAAGATGTTTTTGTGGCATTTATGGATTTGGAAAAGGCGTATGATAGGGTAGATAGGGGGCAATGTGGCAGATGTTGCAGGTGTATGGAATAGGAGGAAGGTTACTGAAAGCAGTGAAGAGTTTTTATGAGGATAGTGAGGCTCAGGTTAGAGTGTGTAGGAGGGAAGGGGACTATTTCCCAGTAAAAGTGGGCCTTAGACAAGGATGTGTGATGTCACCGTGGTTGTTCAATATATTTATAGATGGGGTTGTAAGAGAAGTGAATGCGAGGGTCTTGGCAAGAGGTGTTGGGCTAAAAGATAAAGAAGCAAATACAAAGTGGGAGTTGTCACAGTTGCTTTTTGCTGATGACACTGTGCTTTGGGAGATTCTGAAGAGAAGCTGCAGAGGTTGGTGGATGAATTTGGTAGGGTGTGTAAAAGAAGAAAATTGAAAGTGAATATAGGAAAGAGTAAGGTGATGAGGATAACAAAAAGATTAGGTGACGAAAGATTGGATATCAGATTGGAGGGAGAGAGTATGGAGGAGGTGAATGTATTCAGATATTTGGGAGTGGACATGTCGGCGGATGGGTCTATGAAGGATGAGGTGAATCATAGAATTGATGAGGGGAAAAGGGTGAGTGGAGCACTTCGGAGTCTGTGGAGACAAAGAACCTTGTCCATGGAAGTAAAGAGGGAATGTATGAGAGTATAGTTATACCAACGCTCTTATATGGGTGTGAAGCATGGGTGATGAATGTTGCAACGAGGAGAAGGCTGGAGGCAGTGGAGATGTCATGTCTGAGGTCAATGTGTGGTGTGAATATAATGCAGAGAATTCGGAGTTTGGAAATTAGGAGGAGGTGCGGGATTACCAAAACGATTGTCCAGAGAGCTGAGGAGGGTTGTTGAGGTGGTTTGGACATGTAGAGAGAATGGAACGAGACAGAGTGACTTCAGAGTGTATAAATCTGTAGTGGAGGAAGGCGGGGTAGGGGTCGGCCTAGGAAAGGTTGGAGGAGGGTAAAGGAAGTTTGTGTGCGAGGGCTTGGATTTCCAGCAAGCATGTGTGAGCGTATTTGATAGGAGTGAATGGAGGCATATGGTTTGTAATACTTGACGTGCTGTTGGAGTGTGAGCAAAGTAACATTTATGAAGGGATTCAGGAAACCGGCAGGCCGGACTTGAGTTCTGGAGATGGGAAGTACAGTGCCGGCACTCTGAAGGAGGGTGTAAATGTTGCAGTTTTATAACTGTAGTGTAAAGCACCCTTCTGGCAAGACAGTGATGGAGTGAATGATGATGAAAGTTTTTCTTTTCGGGCCACCCTGCCTTGGTGGGAATCGGCCGATGTGTTAATAAAAATATATATATATATATATATATATATATATATATATATATATATATATATATATATATATATATATATATATATATATATATTATTATATATACATATATATATATATATACATATATATATATATATATATATATATATATATATATATATATATATATATATATATATATATATATATATATATATACATATATATATAATATATATATATATATATATATATATATATATATATATATATATATATATATATATATATATATATATATATATATATATATATATATATATATATATATTTATATATTATTGTAACCACGAACGAGTTGTATTGATCAATAACAACACTGCGACTAGCCAAGACCTCGAACCCATGCTGCTTTGGTCCGCCTCATGGTGAGCAAACACACATGACGCTCAAACCCACAGGACCACGCAATCCAACAAGAATGATGCACCTAGCCAAACTAGGTGTTATACCATCATCCGAGGACATACGGATCGCAACATTGAGTCTGAAAGAGGAAGCTGGCCGCTGTGGGGTCCTTGGCTTCTGTGATGAGTTTTTCTCCTAACTCTTTCAGGTATTTTAGAGCACACTGCGCCATGCTCCAAGGGTTTCCGACCCTACTGAGACGAAGTGATAACCTAGTATCAGCCCTCTGTATTTATTTATCTTCTGGGTCTCCTTGAAACTGGCGGCCCCACCTCCTTCGGCTTCCTGAGTATGGCAAGGTGTCAGCCAACGCAGAAGCACAGGTAGAAGCACAACGTAGAAGCACTGTACTACCCTTCTAGGGTAGTATTATGACTCCATCATAACTCCTTTGTCTTACATCAGACCTCAGTACTTGCTGTTTAACGTGGTTCGATCCCCGTAATGAGGATCGAACCACGGACACTCAGTGTGTAAGGTGAGTGCGCTAACCAACCGAGCAAAGGGACACCTTTGAAGCCGATCAGAAGAGGCATTTTCCCCTTAAAGCTTCCATTCCTACTACACAAATTATATTAATGCTTGAAGTACATTAGCAATTTTGCACCCACACAAAGTAAACTTACTGGGTGTTTTACTGTCCTTAAAATCTACCAGTAATGAAACGCTGAAGACGATCAGAAGATTTAGAGTGAAAGATAATTTACATGATTTAACATGAATATAAAATTCACTCTAAATAACACGAACCACAAGAGTAATTTGAACGTTACCGGAACCATGCAAGGAATCTTGGACTGTTGTTCTTCAAATTTAGGCTATAGGTCATCTGCACTCTGCCTTAGTTACAGTACAAGAGTATTACAAATTTGTCTTATAAGCAAGATAAAAACAAAAACTTGAGAAATAAAGTTGAGGCAAGCTCGGGAATAACTTATTTATGATAATTTTCTGTTGTATAAAGTTATTTTTCCCTAAACCAGATGCAAATAAATGTTAAATTTTATTCCGGTGTTTTGTATTCACTTTTCCCGGACGTTTCTATAACTGTGGTTTGAATGAAACATTCTACGGATTTTTCTGGTCCATAATGTTTTAAGATGTATGTTAGTGAATACCATACTAGAGTAACTATGTTACAACCTGAATGTAGGTTAGTTATTAGGAAGATAACGATGTTTTCCTTTTAATAACTCAGACTGTACTTAATTTTGCAATTTATTTATACTTCGTTTGAAGTCTGTTTAGTTCATGAAGAGAAAATATATAAAAACCGATGCATTGAAGAGACGCAGATAATGTTTATTGACAACTTGTCACTTACGTAATGGACTTTATCAAGTCGTTTTGGAGACGTTTATTGTCTTTCTTTTTTTATTGTCATCATTGTTGAAAAGATTGATGGACTGTTTACATCGACTATAAGCTGAGGGACTGATTACTTCAAACTCCTTCTGATCTTCACCACTCTTCTCTATATTGGACTGATGAAGCCACTTTGTGGCGGAGCGTTTTCTTAATAAAGATACCCAAATGTTGCACATGTGTGTAATTTATCAGTCAGTTTCACTAAAGATTGATTTTTCTTTGGCAGTTCATTATTTATTTCGAGATGAATATAATGTTGACTCTCAAGCATGTGAAAGTAATCTGCAATAAGAAGTATAGCGCATGTATATATGTGCAAGAAAAATACATTTTATTAAATACAATATACTTCTTCTTTACCAGAATTTAACAAGCTCCGTAATGGTAACAGCCCAGAAGTCACTCGTCTGATGATAAATTTCCTGGCCAGGAGATTGGCGCATGAAGAATGAGGTAATTTCACACCTGGCTGGACAGGGTGACAAAAACACTGCTTGAGCGAGGTGCTCCACTAAGCTGGGGCTGCCACCTCCTCCTATCACCCCACTGTACGGTACTTCTCATCGTGTTGTCCACATGGCAGGGAATGTCTTGTCTTGAGGGTATGTCTCATTCTGTCGTCAACAAGGCAGAGAATGCCTCTTCCTGCCGTATTTTTACCAGGGAATGTTCCGTGGTGTCGTTCACACGACAGAACATGCTTCATCCTATCGAATACATGGCAAAGAATGTTTCAGTCTGCCATTTACATACTAGGAAATGCTTTGTTCTATCATGCACATAGTAAGGGACGCCTTGATCCTTTGTTTTGTCGTTCAAATTGCAGATGTCATTTCTTGTGCTCGTGGCAAGCTGTCGTTATGTCGTCGAAAAGGAATCGGTCATATGACTGGTCTTTTTCCACACTACAGGGGTTAATATTCCCTAAAAATTGGTTCTCTATTTGGTAAATAGGGAGCTGCTATGCAAAATTTATTTTGATGATCGATACATAGAGGCATTTTCAAGTTATTGCGTGAAAACGAATTATACAAAAACGAAGGCTGAGAAAAGCAACAAAACAGATACGAACGTTAAGAAAAACTACCCTGAGGAAATCAACATAGCAGAAACGAATATTGCACAAAAACGAACACGACAGAAACCAACGCACCGAGAAATTAGAAGAAATTAATGTATTTAAGCTAATTACAACAGATATCCTACCGAAGCTGACCTGATATACCTAATAAGATTGCGTTTCTAATACCTCTAGGGGTACTAATTCTTTAACTTTTTTAATATAGTTGCCTTAAGGCTTCCAATCTATCTCTCCTGAGATATATACTCATATAGCACAAAGTTTTATAATCTAGTCTTGAGATTTATAATCTAGTAGTACTGATGTTTAAATTGTAGTAATCCTGGCTAATGTAATCAAGTAACCCTAAGCCCAGTTTCTTCTCTCCCACAGCCACGTGGTAGCCACGTGGTAGCCACGTGGTAGCCACGTGGAAAAAGTCCAACATTCTTGAGATGTTTAATTTAATAATATTCAGATTTAAAATCTAGAAGTCGTTAGTTAATTAAGCTAATAGTCTCGAGGCTTATAATCCAGAGTTATTTAACCTTGAAGCATTAATGATTATAATTAAATTGTCTTGAGGTTTGCAATCAATGTAATATATTAGTATTGATTTTAACTTTCTAGTAGTCCCTAGCACTACTAGAACAGAGATAAACAGAAACAGAGGGAGAGAGCGAGAGAGTATCTGAATGCATAGCCACTCTGAAACCTCATGATTATATTGGCTCAGATAATCATTAGGCTGTCTTCACAACAGAGAAGATACCAACAGATCGAGATGACGGATCTTCACATACAACCTGGCTGTGGGAGAGAAGAAACTGG
This sequence comes from Cherax destructor, assembly GCA_009830355.1. Lineage (NCBI taxonomy): Eukaryota > Metazoa > Arthropoda > Malacostraca > Decapoda > Parastacidae > Cherax > Cherax destructor. The sequence continues at coordinate 149,152 of WNWK01002462.1, read as the reverse complement.
GCTGGTCTTTGCTCGAAGCTTGCAGCGTCCCATTGCAAAGCTTTTCTCTAAGGTGGAGTTGATACCTAAGTGAACGCCTTCCTTAAACATGTCCCATCTCCAACACAAGTTCATTTCTCACCGGCAGTATGTGACGAAGCCTTCACATCAACCTTGGTTTGGTTTTCGTTGCTGAGAGGCCGCTACTGCTAAGTACAAGGTTTCGAAAACGTACAAGAGAAATGCCATCATCTACAACAGAAACCTCTATTCTCCAGATGGGAGGCTGACACGAAAAAAACCAATGGCATCAGGAAGAATGGGACTGTCTCTACTTGAAATCAAGAAGCTTGCATGATTTCTGAAAACTTTCAACATGCAAGTCCCTGATTCTGTTTTTTTTTTTTGGGCCTCAACAACTGTGTTAAGATTGTCTCGTGTGATTCTAAGGCAGGACGTCGTCTATCTCCTCCTTACAATCCTGGACCAAGAGAAGGCTATGGGCCAGGATAAGATAAGCCTTTGATTGCTGAATAGATGTGCAGGCCGGATAACATCACCTCTAGTTCCCATTTATCAACATTGCCTAGCACAGTGTTACTGGCCCTCTCTGTGGAAAGAGGCAAATGTAGTCCCAGTTCAAAAAAATCAGCAATTACACACAGGAGTCATTCCTGTCAGTCACTGGCAAACTTCTTGAGACAATAATCTCACAGAAAATGCCAATTTGTTACTACTATTCGAATCTTTGTGATCGTTAATATGGATTCAGAAAAGGTCGCTCTCCTGCTGATCTGTTAAACCTCTATGCTGCTGGTACTGTGTGAATCCAAAATTAGCTGTGTAATGTCAATGGAGATTCCTGGTGCTTTCGACCGTGTATCGCACCAGAAACTCTTGGCAAAACTGTAAACACTTGTAATCTCTGGCTATGCCTTTTTAGTGATTACCTTCCAGGTAGATTTCTAAGAGTACTCAATGGAACAGAGTTGTCAATAAGATAATAAATCGGTGCCAGTGTTCGACAAGGAAGTGTACTTTGTTCATTGTTATGGAATGTCTGCTTCAACTACCTTCTTAAACCTCATTCCAAAATCCCATGCTTATGTATTTGACTAATCTTACGTTTACTTATCCAAGACAGGTACATCAATCACCAGTTTACAGCTATATCAACCTGTGAAGACTATTCACTGGTTGCATTTCCTACTTCAAAAACTCTAATGATGATGGTCTCTAAACAGCATGATGTCAATACAGGTGAAGTAGTAAAAATGGATGAAAAAGTTGTAGAACCCGGGGATGAGGTCTCTGATGAATTACATGCTAAATATCACGCTAGTAAGCCAAGATGCTAGAAGCACTATGGTATATTTCGTACCTGCTTGACAGTACAAATTGCAAAACTCTGTGCGAGGCACAAGTGCACTCACTCTTCTGGACAGAATAGAGAACCGAGAAAGACGATTTATTTCTCGCATGGACCTGGCCTGGATATATCATTTTAACAGAGCCTTCAATATCGTAGAGATGTGGGAGATGTTACTGTATTGCACAACGCCACCACCACCTCACAGACAGAAAGTAGACAACTCTTATTCAACAAGACGGGCAGCAAGCAGTAACTTCACTCTGACTGTGCCCTTCTCAAGAACATCACTATCTCAGATCATTCATTCGTATAATAACTTAGGTCTCGAGTACATTCGTACTGCATAAAAATGCCTATGAAATAAAATCAGTTGACCCATTGAAATCGCTGGCCTAAAGATGGCTCCAACTTCGTCCTGTTCCCTATTTCTATTTTTCGAAACAATAAATATTTAATGAAAGTAATGCTAGGTAAGGCTTTCAAATAAGCTGATGTAGGTAGCAACTCTTAGCTTGTAAATAACTTAGTAACTCTATAACGACTTTGTGTAAACAGATAGAGCGAGAGAGAGAGAGAGACAGACAGAGAGAGACAGACAGACAGAGAGAGAGACAGACAGAGACAGAGACAGACAGAGACAGACAGAGAGAGAGACAGACATAGAGAGAGGGACATACAGACAGAGACAGAGACAGAGAGAGACAGAGACACACACACAGATAAAGAGAGAGAGAGAGAGAGAGAGAGAGAGAGAGAGACAGACAGACAGACAGACAGATAGAGAGAGAGAGACAGTCAGACAGACAGACAGACAGACAGACAGACAGAGAGAGAGAGAGAGAGGAGAGAGAGAGAGAGAGAGAGAGAGAGAGAGAGAGAGAGAAAGATAAGAGACAAGAGAGAGAAAATAGATATAAAAAAGAGACGATAGAGAAGAGAAGGAGGAGGAGGAGGAGGAGGAGGAGGAGGGGAAATGGAAGGAATGAAGAGGAAAAATAGCAGATAAATGAGGAACAAGGGCAGTAGCATTTGAAGGAGGAAGAGGAGGAGGAGGAAGAGGAAGAGGAAGTGGAGGAGGAGGAGGAGGAGGTGGAGGAGGATGGGTTGGGATGAAGGGGGATTGGGAAGGGAGGAATAATGAGAACTGGCAATTACTAACCTGCTATGCATATGATAAATCTCGAAAAAAACAGTCATGTCAGAATACTTAGAATTAATTATTTATACAAAAAAATCAATAGCACTTTTATCAATACATTTTCCTTCCAATGTGGATAGTTCAAAAATGATTAACTTTTGAAAAAAATATTTTTTATGATATTCTGGTATTTGCAATTACGAAATTTTATTTTTCTCTTTCCTTTTAGAAAATGTGTATTATACAATAAAAAAAAGTCGAGAAGTTTTGCGTCAAGAGGAATACATTACACAACTTTTAGAAAACTCTGGAATGTCATATCCTGGTGTTGGTGACAGGAAGCTCGAGTCTTATCTAGGTTTTCCCTAGTTAAGGCCAAAAACGTTCATGTAGCTATTGGCATATGTAGGAACCCTCTGTTCAATACTCTGTAGATCGTTTCTGGTTAGCTTTAAAGAGTGATAACTTGAGACATCCTCTTCTGATCTTCTTCAAACTTTTGACACTGGTGTGTCTAATATATTAATTCTATTTTAAAAAACAACATGGTATTTTTTTCTGTGAAACATTATTAGAATGTACAAGAGTGGTATTCAATACAAATGTATTTAGATGTCTGAAGTATGTAATGAATAGGTTGATTCTTTTGGGGGGAGAGGCATGGGACGGGGGGAGGGTTAGGCTGTGAATGTGTATTATTACCAGTTTACTAACATAATCAATAAACTTTATAATTTAGCTTTTGTGTCATAACTCGAGAATGCATCCACAGGACATCTTTAAACTTTTAGCTTCTATGTTTTGTTTTGTTTTCATTGATAGGATCTCACTGACTCTGGGTTGTGTACAGTAGAATTTGTCAAGTTTACTAAACAAAAAACACTATTTACAATTGCCTTCCCTTCATAGGTAATCAGGGAAGTATTAATAAATCAGTTGTTAGCATTAAAAATTGTCAAGGCAATTTCATACTTATAAGTATAATCAAATATTTTATTATATCGCTAAAAGGGTTCTGCATCGTTTAACAACATGAGTGTACTTCAATATGTATTATAAAATTAACTAAAAACATACCTTCCCTAGAAAATGTGCTAATAAACTTAAGTGGTATAAACATATCTTAATCACGAAGGTACTCTGAAACAACATGAACTCCTGCTGTTTACACCAACCTTAGAGAAATCGCCGATGTACTGCGATTTGCTCAGGAAGCCCCATTTCATGCTGCTCAGATTCGTGCTTCACTTCCCTCTCCTTAAGAGACGAACTGCAGAATATATACTCAGCCAAACTATCACTGTCAACATCTAATGAAAAACGAAGCTATCACGAAAACTACATAACCTGTGCTCCCACAACAAATGGAGCGAAATGGAACGCCCAGAAATCATAAATAACTTATCGTCATACTCACTAACCGCCACCGAGAGAGAAACCCTCAGCCTGGGACTCAAGTTCAGTACCAGCATCAACAAGAAACACCGTCTTCTCTCTATGATAACCAAGAACGAATCATCTGGGGAATCCGAGTTGCATAAGGGTTTCGTTCAAGGAATTATCACTGCTGCGGTTACTGAGCCCTCAAGATCGATCATTCCCAGAAGATACATCCAAGCACTCAGGGGCTTGGCTAACAAAAATTATATCATCATTACCACCTCTAACAATAAGCAAAATAAACCAGCATTTTCAGTTTGAAGACGCTGAGAAGATACTTTCTCAAATTATCTCATGGAAAAAGTACACAAGATGTGGAGAAAATTCTCCAGAAAGGGGACAGTGCATCTGTGTGTTAATTTTAACCTCTTCAAGTATCAGGACAACTGCTACAAACAAAGCTTTTCGATGGCAGTGGGCAGCCTGCTCAGTGATGTGCTCGCCAACCTCTTCATGGAGAACCTGGAGACCAAGAAATTCAGCACCGTTTCTTGGTTTTCCTATCAAAAACGTTTCAATATCCATGCCCTTCTCACTAAGATCAATGCTGTCGAGCGATCAATAAAATTTGCACTGGAACTCGAAAAAGATGGAAAATTTCCTTTTCTTGACGTCCTCTTGCGCAGCTTTCCCGACAATGGCAAACTTCTCAAAGTGTACAGGAAACCTTCGAACAAAGACGATCTTATACACTTCCATTTGCATCAAGACACCAGCACTAAAAGAGGAGTTTTTATTGGTTTCTTCTTGAGAGCTCATCGCATCTCAAGCCCTTGTTTCCTTGAAGAAAAATGTATCTACATAACACAAGCCTTCACACGTCTTCAGTTTCCACCTTTCTTCATCCGGGATTGCAGACTTAAGGTACACGCTATCTTCAACAAATTCCCAATGGAACAGTCCTCTAAGCAGTTTATAGTTCTCCCATGTGGTGATGTTGCCACAATACTCGCTAATGGTACTTGCTAATGGCAACATTCATGTTTCCACCATAAACACATCATCTACCAAAGACCTCACTACGAAGCGCAGCGCCACACCTCTAACTTCCACAGCAGTGTCTACACCATCCCCTATAGAAACCGTCCCCAAAAATATATAGAGAAAACAGGCAACAACAGAGACGATCAAAGGTATCACTGTGTCCTCCACGGGACATCTGATGAATTGGGACGAGGCACAGCTTTTCCTCACAGAACAAGATATTAGACGCCGACGATGTCTGGAAGCCTCTGCAACATAATTGTCATCAAAGATTGGTTAAGTTATACCAGGAATTAAGGAAAGATCCTAGACTTCAGCTTACGAAACGGATAAAGCAAATGCGATAGTAATTATGGGCAAGGTAGATTAAAGTGGAAAAATGAACATGTTATTAGAATAGGGGGAAACTTACGTGCCCCCTAAATCTTCCATTAACACAACATTTCTCTATCTAGGTGCCTTATGAATTTCGTCTCATACAAGTTTACTGCGTTCCTTGTCAAGGTTTGTGGGCACGTAAATCACCCCCAAGATCATTTTTTTTTTAGAATCCTGTCTCTTCTAATTTTATATCTTGTCTAATGCAACAATTTAAATTATCTCTGACATACATCGTCACTCCACCATCCTTCCTGTTAAGAATATCGATGTGGAACAATTTATTACCTTGTATGTGGCATTCAGAAGGCATTTATCTATCTTTCAGGTTGAACTAGTTTCTGTTATAGCAATAATATCTATGTTTCCTGAACATGCAATCAATTTTAGTTCATCTATCATACTTCTTACGCTCCTACTATTAGTATAGTAAATCATAGGGGAGTTATTCACTTGCTGCCCTCTACTGTCTCTCTTTGTTTGTTGACCAGTTCCATTGCATTTGTTAGTAACTTTATTATAAATAATGTCTTTTAAACATATCTCCGAGGTGTACTGGTAATATTTGCTGCTTTCATCCCTCCTGCTTTAACCTGTTTATTTCACACACACAACCATACCTCTATTTTGTATCAGTTTAATGTCCTAGACAACTCAGTAATGGCACCCCTCCACAGAGTTGGTTAATGCTACCACTCCTGCCCCAGAGAGATGTACCTCATTCCTTGCAAACATATCAAGCTTGCCATGTAAATTGTCCCAGTTGTCAATGAATGTATCTGCAAGTTCCTTGCAGCACCTGTCCAGGCAGCAATATACACAAAATGCCATAGACATCCATTTATTGCCTATTTCCCTCCTAGGCAAGATTGGAACACCTCCCTTAAACCTAATTAAATCTATAGCAGCTCCAGTCTCCTACCCTTCCCAATATTGTTTCCACCTGAACTGAGGCAAATAATGGGCTTGTTCCCATTACTTGACATGATATTATCCAACCTGTTGACTATGTCACCAACACCAGCTCCTGGGAAACACACACCCTGTCTCACCTTCCTATCTCTGTTACAGAAGACACTGTCAATATATTTTTCCTGTGAGTAACCGACCACAAGGATATTCTTACATTTATTAACAATGGAGTTAATGGTACCATTAACTTCACTGACCACTGAAGTACATTCGTCCTGGAGAAAAGATAAGCGATTGCCTACCTTCAAATTTCCTATTTTAATCTTCCTTACTTTGATGTTTTTTTTTCTTAACAGAAAATGTTTACCCACTTGTAATTGCTGCCAGTCTGCTCCTCACTGCTGGTTTTCTTTTTCCTCCTAGAGAACTAGAACCTCCTTCTTCAACACCTAGAACTCAGATTATAAAATACAACAGAAGTAAGCCATGGTAGTCTATGACTCCACACTAATCCCCCGAAAGAGCTCAGGACAGGTACTACTTCTCGTGACAACTAACCCCATAGAACTGAGACAGTGACCTCAGAGAACTGAGACAGTGACCTCAGAGAACTGGGACAGTGACCTCAGAGAACTGAGACAGTGACCTCAGAGAACTGAGACAGTGACCTCAGAGAACTGAGGATTATTCCTTCTACGTTTACATTTTGGTGATGTGAACTCTCAGTAGAATCTTAGTTACTACTGAAACTGTGACTAACAATGACCTGAAAAGAGAAAAAATAAGCAGAATCCTCACTAGCATATATTTCTAGAAGAAAGAAACTACCACGTCACACACGTCTAAGTAGATCGCTCTTAAAATTATTGAGAGTTATATATGAATAATGTACAAAACACTTAAAAAACATGTAAATCAGATACTTGTATATAATGTACTTAACTACACCGGAATCATACTCATAAACAGATGCAGGAATCTTCTCTGTATCTTCAGCAGGAAGGCGCTCACACCACCGCTCACACCACCGCTCACACCACCGCTCACACCATCCCTCACTCTCACTCTCACCTCTCAAATGACTACGTAACTAGAAGAAACTTCAGTTACGTCAACACTAGTTCACTACTCTCATTGGCTAGAAGCTATATAGTAAAATGACGCATGATGATGTATGACTTAATCACCACACAATAGCCAATAAAAAGAGCAACAAAACAATAAGAGCAGCGAGCTATTGATAAATGAAACTATTTTATATTATACAAGCAAATATAAATATAGGTCTTCTTGACTGGAGAGAAATTGTAGAGGTTCACACATATTTGTATGGTATTAAGTATTATTCATAATACATTAATCTAACCTTCCGCTTAAAAAAAATATTTATTCATAAGATTGCTTTATCTCAGCTTCTGACATTCAAACAAATGTATAAAATATGTTTATTGTGTTATTCATAATATAAGTAAATTCTTTTAAAAAAGCCCGGTCTTGGCTTCCTTTCTCGGGAGTATCTCAGACTTATGTCTGCCATGGGAGGAGATACAAGTACCTCCTCATCGTTGGAACCAACTGTCCCCAGGCCTAGCCACATTCCCCGCCCTCACGGGGCTCGTAGGGAGAAGCTAGGTCTCTCTGGTCTGCCATCTTACCCGCCCCAGGGGAGCTAATGGGAATGGCAGTCTTGTGAGTTGCAGGTGGTAGCAAGGTCTGGCTCAGGCACCTACCCTGCCCTAGAAGGGCTGGGCATGGTGTTCTTGATGTCTCTCACGAAATCTCATTTCCCCAATAAGTCCTATCTAGGTTAAGTTTTAAAGTGTTGTTTCTTATACAATTATGGAACTTGCTGGAGCGCCCTTTACATACATATAAATATATACATGTTAATAAACATACACCTAAATATCTAATGGTGTTATAAAGAATGTATAGTTTTCAGAAGCTTTTATATTTATTTAACTTTATAATAACGTCAAAATAGCACAGTTATTTCAGAGTGTATCTGTGAGTATATGTAATGCTACATTGCATAAAACGTAGTAGAGGGGATTAATGCTCCCTAAAATATAATTTCCGCCTCTCTTCCTAAAGGACATAGGCTGAAACTCATTTTTCCTCCAAACAGGAAAAACATATTTTTTTCCTACAGTTTCTGAAGGTTGAACCAGAGTTTGCCTTAGACTTATGTGGGATGAATATCTGTGGCCGTCTTTCTTGTTATTGCAGATCTCTCTCTTACCCCCCCCCCACCCCGTAATGAGTTTATTTTGATGAGCTTTGCTTCCTTCACATAACTTTTAGAAGTCTCCCCTATATAGGGTACCGTTTTCTCTTGTAATTTAAATGGACACATTGTCCGTGGAGGATATAATTGCCAGTGACTTCTATATCACTGAAAATATATTTATATATTTAAAGTTATTGATGTCGTAGCGGAATATGACCGAAATTTTTATTATTGTCACGTTAATTTCGTTTAGGTTATTTCAATATCATTGCTCGTGGGATTTTTTCTAATACTATAATAATCCTCTTTCTGGCTATGGGCACTGTTGTGCCTGAGGGCACTTCCGGTACCCTCTCCTTTCACCCTTACTCCCTCACTCCTCTTTTCTGCAATTTTACATGCTCCTGATGATGTGCTGATTGCAACACGAAAGGCCTAGAGCTATCATTGTATCTTGTATCGCTTTGTTTGTGATATTTGCTTAAAATATATTATGTAATATGTAATAAAATACGTATACCTATTGGTAAAAAAAGAGACGAATGAAAATATGGGGTGGTTAGGAAAGTGGAATATTCAAATGGCTTCAGGAAGAAATCCAAATATTCTCCCTTGAAGCCTTTTTATCCATATATATATGATATATATATATATATATATATATATATATATATATATATATATATATATATATATATATATATATATATATATATATATATATATATATATATATACATGTCGTGCCGAATAAGAAAAATTGTGTATGCAATAATTTCGCAAAAATCTTTCTGAATCTTACGAAAAAAATATATTTCATTGTGTTTGTTTATTATAAAATTATTGTAAACTTATATAAAATATATTTAGTTGGATTAGGCCATATTAAATTGCGCTTTTTTTAATAAGGTTAGCTAAGTTTCGTAAGATTATTTTGATACAAAATCATTAATTTTTATAAGTATAAAAGAAAATTTTAGAAAGGACTTAACTTTAAAAATATATATTACAATGGTAAATTATTTACATACCTTCAATGGTAAATCATTTACATACCTTCATTTACAACCTTCTGATTAATGAAATGGAGGGAATAAATCCCTCATTTTGTCATCCGGTGTAGCAGAATATTTCAGAATATTCAGGAAATACTCTCAGTGTCAGTTAATATGTCTGTGTGAATTCTCCTTTCAGGCTATTCTTTATTTTAATGACATTCCTATCATAATTATCAACTATCATCCGCTAATATCATTATTATTATAATTTTCATTATAATATTACTAACAATCTAATTCAGTAAACCACTATACTAGACTCCACTAATTAACTATTGAGTTTGTACATCCTATAATTTGAGTTATGTACGACATAACCATCATGTTTCAAGAGGGAGGACTCAATTATATTTCTTTCTATGATGGAACTGTTGGGTACAATTATCTGGGAGGCAGCCCACAAACGATCATAAAGCTGCACTTAAGTTAGTATTCCCAAGTAAGTGCCTCAGTGAACAGGTTCTACCGAAATCGCTGCTGCAGAACAGCCTGGTCAGGTTGGTTACTACACTGTTTGATCAACTACACAGGTTAGTGATTGCTAAAAATATTGAATTAGTTCGACATGAAAAGAAGACGCTTTGTATAGATATGAGGAGAGCCAAGACGATTTTCTTTAACAAGATTCCCCTAGTTTGGCAAGACTACATGCTTGATTATATTTATAGTGAGTTTAGAAGAGTCAGAGAGAACACCGAACGTATGCATACGAGAAAGTTAAATAATCTCATAGCACAGAGAGGCTGGATCACACATGCAAATCCGGAGTTTGTAATGAACTTGTCTAGCAAAGAATTAAGTAGTGAACTACAGGCAGAACTAGGGGTTCGATTAAGCTTTGCGCCAACAACTAAAGCTGTTTATTATGTAAATATAGCAAAATCTTTCTGTATGCTAGAAAAACATTTAATATATGTAAAGGGATGGTATATGGGTCTTTACTACGTCCGGTGGTCCCGAGTTGCGCATTAAGATTCACTAAAGCATACAAGGAGCTCGGTAACGGTCAGACCTTGCATCTCTCGAGAGGTGATAAATCCAATATTGTTGTTATTTTAGATAAAGCTGAGTGATAATGAAACTTACGAACAGCTTGTTAGGAACCCCATTGGCCAGGTCAATAGCCATTTCAATAAACGTCTTAAAACGTTATTGAAGGGAAATGAAGAACTAATTAAACTTTTGTCAGCGAGGTCCGCTGACTCAAATCAGGGAACCCAGTGCGTCCTAGTATAAGTTCAGTAGGCTCAGCAGCATATAACCTATCTAAATGGTTGGTTAAACTTTTAACTTCCATGGTTGGTAGAATCTCGGAGGAGCATATTAAAAATAATGTTGACTTTACTGAGAGGCTTCAGAAATTAAATGTTTCACAAGACTTTACCCTGGTGAGTTTTGATGTCACTGCTCTGTTTATCAGAGTCCCTGTCCCTGTCTTGTTTACGTACCTTGAAGAGGAACTAGAAAACGTCTTCTTGCCCTTCCCCACGAATATAATTATTGAACTGATTAAACTTTGTGTCATGGATTGCAAGTTTGTGTGTGAAGGCAAGTACTATACTCATAAGCAGGGCATGGCTATGGGAAATACCCTCAGCCCCTTACTCAGCCACCTGTATATGGAATTCTATGAGACTAGACTACTCAAAGATATTCTCCCAAATAATGCTAGTTGGTTCAGATACGTAGATGATGTTCTTTGCCTTTGAGTGTTACATCCGACTGCCTCCCATTCCTCAGTGGCTCCATGGCCTCTACGGGTTTGGCGCTTTCCCATAATAATAATATACCCCATGCGCTGAATCCTACGGGTTTAGCGCTTGCATATTGTAATCATACACACAGTATAATCAGTTCATAGCAAAAATACTTCAACATGAAATGCTGCATAAAAATAATGACTCCGTATATAATGAGGCCATGCACCCTCCTTTTCTCACACAGTGAGTAAGAAGACCTTGTCTGTGACAAGCTTTTTTTTTTTACTTTTTACACAAATGCTAGAGAATTTTGAAGCTATTTCATGCTGGTGAAGTGATCTTGATGCAAGGAAGTAAAGCTGCCCTCCCCTCCCTTGTATTCAACCTAATTTCTTCCCGCTCCCTTGGACACTGAATGACCCCTGCGGTTTTAGCTCTTTCCAATAAATATAATGGTCATGCGACTTCAACATTGTTTGGAATACATACAGAAAATATGCTTTATTTATTTCGGTTACAATGTGCAAAGTATTTTGATAACAGTGATTAAATTATCAAATAAATTTAGTATAGAGCTTATAATGCTTATTTGTTGACAAACGCATAATTAATACTCGGTAATTTTGTTAGAGTTAAGTATTGTTCAGTAGTGATACATAAATAGGAGTTAGATCAATTTATAGCGTTAATTTCATGCTTATTTAAAAGACTACAATGGAATTTAAGCGAAGGTTAACTGATAAAAGAAATGCCTAAAAACGTGAGTGCAGCCCTTATAAATTACTGATGGTATGATCAGAATTATAAATAGGTACAAAGGAAACGTTTGTAAGCATTTAGTGCAAGATTACTACGAGTTAAGTAATGTGTTCCCAAACAAGATCAAAGATAATGGTGCAGAAATTTTCATAAAGTGCCGAGTTTTAATCATAATGTGCATCGGGACTCACCAAAGTCAAAATTGGCTCTAATGCCTCCGTAATCCTTGAGTCTGAAGAGGTAGGAATCTCTGACGCCACAATCTATGCTCCATGGATACAATTTTTTTTTCCAAGTGCTGGATGGAATACACACAACTGAGGAGGGTGTATATATATGTATATATATGTATATATATATATGTATATATATGTCTGGTACCTTCTATTAAGGTCACAGTAGAGCATGAAATAGATAACACTTTACCATTCCAAGACGTTTTAATCCATCGCAGTGACAGAAGATTCTAATTTACAGTCTACAGGAAGACCACCAATGTGTCATCATACATTCATTATTATTCCAATCATGAATCTAGGGTTAAAAGGAGAGTTTTCCTTACAATGTTCCTGAGAGCTTTGCGTATCTGAAGTCCTGACAATTAATAAGATGAAATCAGCAAGATATTTAACATAGCCACAAAACTGAGATATCCCAGGGATTTTGTTGAGAAGGCCCTACTGCCAGCTAGGAAGTCTTCCTACAGGACTGAACTTAAGGAAACGCCTGACAGGAAAAATGTATTGGTCTTGCCATACAGTGACAGTTTGGTCTGCCTGAGTGAGGCACCAAAAAAACTCAATGTAAATCTGACTTTCAAAAACACTGGGACAGTGAAACAGAGATTTATTAAAAACACACCGCCTAATTATGTGGATGGTGTCTACAAGGTCCCATGCACTCTTTGCTCACTCTCATATATTGGTCAGACAGGTAAATCTCCGGAAACCAGATTATCCCAACACCAGTACTCAGTCAGGACAGGCCAGATGACGAATGTGATCTTTAACCATGTCAGCTCTTGCAATCACCCACCGGGGTGAGCTGCCGTGCAGATAATGGTACCCAACAGTTCCATCATTGAAAGAAACATAATTGAGTCCTCCCTCTTGAAACATGATAGGAATGCCATATATAAATTATAGACTGTACAAACTCGATAGTTATTTAGTGGAGTCTATTGTGCACAGATTTAAACAACATCGTTATACAGAAGTGCAGGATTGCTCCTTATGGCAGGGGAGATTCGCGATGTTTCGGTTATGTTCAACCAGAGTCTGCAAACTGAATACACACATATATATATATATATATATATATATATATATATATATATATATATATATATATATATATATATATATATATATATATATAATACTGCTCGTTGGGCTAGTACACCAAACAGAGAATAGAATGAAATTAGCTCAGAGGCACCCACACCACCGTATGTCCTTAGATGACGGTAAAACACCAAGCTTGGCTGAGTGCGTCATTCTTTTAGGATTCCGTGATCCTGTGGGTTAGAGCGTCATGTGTTTTCGCTCATCATGAGGCGGGCCAAATTCAGCACGGCTTCGAGTCCTTGGCTAGTCGCAGTGTTGTTATTGATCAATACCACTCGTTTGTGGTTACAATAATATAAAATACTGTTCGTTGAGCTAGTACACCAAACAGGGAATAGAATGAAATTAGCTCAGAGGCATCCACACCACTGTATGTCCTCCGATGACGGTAAAACACCGAGTTTGGCTGGGCGCATCATTCTTGTAGGATTGCGTGATCCTGTGGGTTAAAGCGTGATGTGTTTTCGCTCACCATGAGGCGAGCCAAAGCAGCATGAGTTCGAGTCCTTGGCTAGTCGCAGTGTTGTTTTATTGATCAGTACCACTCGTTTCTTTTTAGAATAATATAAAATTATGTTCGTTGGGCTAGTACTCCAAACAGGAAGTAGAATGAAATTAGCACAGAGGCATCCACTCCACTGTATGTCCTCGGATGACGGGAAAACACCTAGCTTGGCTGGGTGCGTCCTTCTTTTAGGATTGCATTGGCCAGTAGATTAGAGGGTCATGTGTTTTTGCTCACCGTGAGGCGGGCCAAAGCAGCATGGGTTCGAGTCCTTGGCTAGTCGCAGTGTTGTTATTGATATATATATATATATATATATATATATATATATATATATATATATATATATATATATATATATATATATATATATATACATTTTTCCACTATACCTATTACTGTCCTTGTCACCAAATGCCACTGGCTTTCCAGTATCAACCTTATTCTGTCTATTACTAGTTCCCCTAGAACTCATAATAGTAATACCAAAACCCATACCGCTAACTTTTTTCTAGTTTAAAGCCCTAACAGCTCCCTCCACTGCAGTTGCCAGTGCCCCCACTGGGTCACTGGCTACGTTTAGATTTAGATTTAGAAAAGATATAGGAAAGTATTGATTTGGAAATAGGGTAGTTGATGAGTGGAACAGTCTGCCTAGTAGGGTTATTGAAGCTAGGACCTTAGGTAGTTTCAAATTTAGGTTGGATAAATTCATGAGTGAGAGGGGTTGGATTTGAGTGGGAATTGCACATGAGTAAATAGAATTATCAAAGCTTATTTCTTAGGTAGCATTTAAGATTGGGTTGTTAGTGGGATGGAATGTGAAGGACCTGCCTAGTATGGGCCAACAGGCCTGCTGCAGTGTTCCTCCTTTCTTATGTTCTTATGTTCTTAAAATACTGAAAAACAATTATTCCTTTAAACTATGTTAAATAATTTTCAATTTACTTCTGAACTGCTTCAACATTTAGCGGCTGTTACATTTTAGAACCAAGAAACTACTATTTTTTTTTTTTTTTGGTGTGCAGACAACAACGTTGTTGATGTAGTAATATAACAAAAAAAAAAAAACATGGAATGGGAATCCGTGTCATAACTGGAGTTTGACTCATCTGATCGGCTTCAGATTTTCACTACAGGTGTGTTTCCTGAACACAACACTCACACTTCTTTTGGGTGATACCCCATAGGTTTAATCCTAGTAGATGCAAATTTGAAATTTAATTAAAAATAGTCACTGTTTAACTATTTTGTAACCCCATGTTAACTCAACTTATGGTTCTTCATGTGTAGATAACATCGTGTGCCTCCAAGACCATTGTTAAAACCTTTGTTATATTCGCTTAAGTAACATAAAACTTACTTAAAAAAGTTTTGAACCTTACTTAGAAAAATGATTAAACTGATTTGGCTTCGTTATGTTGACGACATTCTCATCATAACTCCCAGACGCTTCAATGTTCAAGCTCTCCAACACAAGCTCAACCAGGTCGACCCATCAATCCAGTTTACACTAGAAGAAGAAGTCGACAACACTCTTCCTTTCCTTGATGTTCTTCTCTGCAAAGCTGACCATGAACTTCGTTTTAAAGTCTATCGAAAACCTACCAATCAACACGATCTTCTCCACTTCTACTCTCACCACGACATCAAAACTAAACGTGGTGTAATTATAGGCTTTTTCCTGCGCGCACTCAGAATCTGCAGCAGTGAGTTCCTTGAAGAAGAATGCTCCCTCATTGAACAAGTTTTTTTCCAAACTTCACTATCCTCGTCACTTTATTAGAGACTGCAGACGACGGGCATTAAACATCTTCAACACACCCAGAGAAGACACTGCTGAGAAGAGATACATAGTCCTTCCCACCAACTCCATTTCCAAACACGTTTCCAACATTTTTTCTAAGGCCTCATTCCGAGTATCCACCTCCACATCCACCACCATCAAGGACATTACAAGTAACAGACAGGAAAAACTTCAATCCACGGCAGGGGTATACACAATCCCTTGTAATGGCTGCAGCAAATTATACGTTGGCGAAACATCCAGAGACCTGCAAACACGCATTTCAGAACACCAGTACGCAGGCAGATCTGACGACTCAAGAAATGCCTGTGTTCAACACCGAAATTTACACAACCATTTAATCAAATACAGAAACGCAAGACTCATCGCCAGAGAAGACAACACGCAATACCGAAGAATCCTGGAATCATCACTTATCTGTATATCCAACAACTTCAACCAGAACATCGCCTTCTACAACATAGCTGAACCTATTGCCAAGAAACTTCTTCAACGCTATCCCACCTAGAACTCAAGAATGGTACACTGCAGGTCCTTTAAGTCACACAATGTTTTTAACTATCCCACTACTTTTAAGATTGTCACATGCAGCTTTCTCCACCTGACCCAGCATTCTCCACCTGACTATACCCTATATATATTCATGTTACTCATTTTCCAGGTAGATCTGTCTGTGACTCGATAAAGCCCACTGCGTGGGCGAAACGTTGTCAATAAAGGATCACATTATACTACTCGGAATGAGGCCTTAGAAAAAATGTTGGAAACGTGTTTGGAAATGGAGTTGGTCGGAAGGACTATGTATCTCTTCTCAGCAGTGTCTTCTCTGAGTGTGTTGAAGATGTTTAATGTTTAATGCCCATTGACTGAGGGTATAGAATATGTGGATACCTTTTCGGATCACCTAGCTGCAGAAATACATCAAATGATTATTATCTTCGTAGTTAAGTGCTGAAAAATATACATGGATATACATGACTTAGGGATTATTATTATAATTATTATTATAATAATATTATGACCCACGAGGGTCATACAGCTCATGACGTAGGGAACGAAAGGTAGTTATTTTTTATCTTCATTTAAGGAATTGATAGCCTTAGTTCCTTGGTTCACTAACCTTAGCGACCCATTGAAAATAAGTCACATAGACTTTTTGTCATTTTCTGGGTTATGCTACATAATGTTGTTTTATGTACCTAGTATAACATACGTGTACCTAGTATATCATATGTGTACCTAGTATAACGTACGTGTACCTAGTATATCATACGTGTACCTAGTATAACATACGTGGGCCTAGTATAACATACGTACGTGTGCCTAGTATAACATACGTACGTGTGCCTAGTATAACATACGTACGTGTGCCTAGTATAACATACATACGTGTGCCTAGTATAACATACGTACGTGTGCCTAGTATAACATACGTACGCGTGCCTAGTATAACATAAGTGTACCTAGTATACCATACGTGGGCCTAGTATAACATACGTACGTGTGCCTAGTATAACATACGTACGTGTGCCTAGTATGACATACGTACGTGTGCCTAGTATAACATACGTACGTGTGCCTAGTATAGCATACGCACGTGTGCCTAGTATAACATACGTGCGTGTGCCTAGAATAACATACGTACGTGTGCCTAGTATAACATACGTACGTGTGCCTAGTATAACATAAGTACGTGTGCCTAGTATAACATACATACGTGTGCCTAGTATAACATACGTACGTGTGTCTAATATAACATACGTACGCGTGCCTAGTATAACATACGTGTACCTAGTATAACATACGTGGGCCTAGTATAACATACGTACGTGTGCTTAGTATAACATACGTACGTGTGCCTAGTATGACATACGTACGTGTGCCTAGTATAACATACGTACGTGTGCCTAGTATATCATACGTACGTGTGCCTAGTATAACATACGTACGTGTGCCTAGTATAACATACGTACGTGTGCCTAGTATAACATAATTACGTGTGCCTAGTATAACATACGTACGCGTGCCTAGTATAACATACGTGTACCTAGTATAACATACGTGGGCCTAGTATAACATACGTACGTGTGCCTAGTATAACATACGTACGTGTGCCTAGTATAGAATACGTACGTGTGCCTAGTATACCATACGTACGTGTGCCTAGTATAGAATACGTACGTGTGCCTAGTATAACATACGTACGTGTGCCTAGTATAACATACGTACGTGTGCCTAGTATAACATACGTACGTGTGCCTAGTATAACATACGTACGTGTGCCTAGTATAACATACGTGTACCTAGTATAACATACGTGTACCTAGTATAACATACGTGTACCTAGTATAACACACGTGTACCTAGTATAACATAAGTGTGCCTAGTATAACATACGTGTACATAGTATAATATACGTGTATCTAGTATAACATACGTGTACTTAGTATAACATACGAGTTCCTAGTATAACATAAGTTTGCCTAGTAGAACATACGTGTACCTATTATAACATATGTGTACCTAGTATAACTTAAGTGTGCCTAGTATAACATAAGTGTGCCTAGTATAACATACGTGTACCTATTATAACATACGTTTACCTAGTATAACATAAGTGTGCCTAGTATAACATACGTGTACCTATTATAACATACGTGTACCTAGTATAACATAAGTGTGCCTAGTATAACATAGTTGTACCTATTATAACATACGTGTGCCCAGTATAACATACGTGTACCTAGTATAACATAAGTGTACCTAGTATAACATACTTGTACCTATTATAACATGGCTCTGGTGGTCTGGTGGCTAAAGCTCTCGCTTCACACGGCGAGGGCCTGGGTTTGATTCCCAGCCAGGGTAGAAACATTGGGCGTGTTTCTTTACACCTGTTGTCTATGTTCCTCATCAGTAAAATGGGTACCTGGGTGTTAGTCGACTGGTGTGAGTCGCATCCTGGGACACTGACCTAATCTGCCCGAAATGCTCAGCATAACAATGGACTTTCTATATAGTAGTATGTCATTGATGTCAGCTAGGCCTGTATACCTTGTACATGTACTTGTAGTAAATAAAGATATTATTATTATTATTATTATTATTATTATTATTATTATTATTACGTGTACCCAGTATAACATACGTGTGCCGTAAAAACAACTACATAAAATTTTGAATGTTGTTTACTGAAATCCTGACTGAACTAACTTCTAGAACATTAATGAAAGGAGCTAGGAATTGTTATTACATTCTTGAGGCAGCGCTAAACCCATGAAAGTCCTGAATTGGACAAGAAAAGTAGATGGAGGAGAGATGTTTTTTCTTTCATCTGCTTCAAGGGCGACCTTAACTTAGTATGCCTCATACAGATAACTATAATGAGGGGAAGCGCTAATTACTCAGGAGTAACTCAGCGCCCAGATAATGAGTCAGGATCAACCACTGAAAGTGAGCGCAGCTCCATTAACTTTGATGAAGAGCCCTTCACTAAGGTCAACAAACCTCCCATGACATATATTGTTAAAGTTCTTATAATAATAATAATAATAATAATAATAATAATAATAATAATAATAATAATAATAATAATAATAATAATAATAATAAAATATTAATAATAATAATCATCACATGAATAATTATTCTTCTCATTATATTAATAATAATAATAATAATAATAAAAATAATAATAATAATAATAATATTATTATTATTATTATTATTATTATTATTATTATTATTATTATTATTATTATTACATTCATGGAGGAGCGCTAAATCCACAGGGGTCATTTAGCATTTGAGTGAACTGAAGCAATCGGGTTCGTTTCAAAGAAATGAAGAATATATTTATTTCACTGAATTACGAGTCCTTGAGCAGCATGACTACCTTCCCTTCAGGAACCTCCTTTAAAGGGAAGGACAGTTGTTATATGTGACTTTTTAGGGAATAGGGCTAAACCCAAAAGGGGAATAGAATGCAATAATGTTTAATTTATGGAAAGAGAATAGGTCTATTTTCCTAAGTTAAAACCCCCTTACCAGAAGCTATGGTCTCCGGTATTCTTCTTTGTTCTCCTAGGGCAGTAGAACACAACCGTGCACCAGAATTTTCTCTGACTGGAGGCTTTTTGTGTATTGTCTATGTTTGGGGCACATTAATTTTCCACCGTATTTAGCCGTCCCACTCGGTGTCTAAGAAGTAAATATATATCGTGAAAAATGGAAGAATGCCAACAAAATCATCTTCAGAATATAGTAGAATTTTGCACGATATAGTTCCTCTATGAATAATTTTATTTAGGTCGTATAGTGCCCGATTCCCTCTACACTTGATGTAATGATGCGCCTCAACTTGTATCCACAGAGTCAAATGACAAAATCTTTATGCCCGGAGGGAAGAATAAAAATAAATATTATTGTTACTCTTGGAATAAAAATCATTGTTTATTGAAAAACATAAGAAGGTATGTGTTTTAATTAATTCACTCAGTTTCTAATAACGATTCATTGAAACAGTCGTCAGGGAGTTAGAACAATATAAGAAGATGCGCAGAAAGATTAAAGATAAGGTTTCACTGCAAGAAAACCGGAAACCTACAAATATATTTCAGGAATGAAAAGAACACCTTCTGATACTGTCGATATTTAGAGTTATTTATTTCCACCTTCGTATACCTTTATCAAGGGTAATCTGCAGAATATAGTATAAGAGGTAAACATTGAATATTGCAAGCTGATAGGACATACATCACCAAGACTGCGACTCGGCCATCTGGATCAGCAACAGTAATAATGATTTACATTGGATATTGCACACAATTCCCTAACATGGACGCTGTATTTGGTCAAACATGAAGGAAATGTTGTACATCCTGTGTGCCTTATGGTTTTTGTGCATTGTATATATACAGTGATTTGAAATTAAGGATCACAAGTTCTCTCACCAGAGAACATTCTAAGGATCACGACCAGACACGTGGCAAATTGAGTGAAATGAACTAAAAGAAGGGATTAAAAAACGTAATAATCCTAGAAGAGAGGAAGACGACGTGGGATGTGATAAAACAAATTACTAAGTAGATTAAACAAAATGAAATCCACTAATGTAGCCCATGGAACATACAGGACAGTTAAGTGAAAGAATGTTAGGCAGTGTTTTTTTTCTGTCTTTGCTTGGTAAGTGGATTTTCCTAGACGAAGAAGTGTTCGGCAGCTATGATTCAACCCCAGCAAACACCTTTGTTTAAGTTCAGCTATGTGGGATAAAAATCATTATAAAAATACAGTGGTACCCCGGTTTACGATATTTTTTCATTCCAGAATGCTGTTCAAGTGCCATTACCAAACGAATTTATCTCCTTAAGAAAAGTTGTAAAATAGACTAGTCCTTTTAGACCCCCAAAATTACACTTACAAAAGCATTTAAAAAAATAAACTTACATAAAAGGGTGAGTTTGGGGACCATCGTAAACCGGGGTACCACTGTATTGATAATATAAAAAATAGTATTATTATTTAATTATCACTATTATTATTATTATTATTATTATTATTATTATTATTATTATTATTATTATTTTATAATTGTTATTGTTATTATTACTTTTATTATTATTAGTAGTAGTAGTAGTAGTAGTATTAGTATTATTATTGTAATTATTATTATTATTACTATTATATAACTATTGTACACACAAACATAAAACCATACACACACACACACACTCATGTATTTATCTAACCCATTTTTAAAACTACTCAACGTCTTAGCATCTATGACGGTACTCGGGAGTTTGTTCCACTCATCCACAACTCTATTACCAAACCAGTGTTTTCCTATATCCTTCCTGAATCAGAGCTTTTCCAACTTGAAACCATTGCTGCGAGTCCTGTCTTGGCTGGATATTTTCAGCACGCTATTTACATCCCCTTTATTTATTCCTGTTTTCCATTTATACACCTCAATCATAGCCCCCCTAATTCTACGCCTTTCTAGAGAGTGCAGATTCAGGGCCCTCAGTCTATCCTCATAGGGAAGATTTCTGATACATGGGATCAACTTTGTCATCCTCCTCTGTACGTTTTCCAGTGCATTTTTATTCATTATGTAATACGGTGACCAGAACTGTGCAGCATAATCTAAATGAGGCCTAACCAAGGATATATAGAGTTGAAGAACAACCTGAGGACTTCTATTATTTGTACTTATTGTTATGAAGCCAAGGATTCTGTTACCTTTAATGCGAACACTTATGCAATGTTGTCTTGGTTTCAGATTACTGCTAACCAGAACTTCTAAATCCTTTTCGCAATCAGAAGTATTAAGATATACATTATTCAGTTTATATGTAGCATGGTTATTTTCATGTCCAACATTTAGAACTTTGCATTTGTCTATATTAAACTGCATCTGCCACTTCTCCGACCACTGCATCAGTCTATTCGAATCATACTAGAATGAATTGGACGGCCTATTTTGGTGTCATCAGCAAATTTGCTTATGTCGCTATTTATTCCCTCATCTACGTCGTTTATGTAAATTGTGAACAACAAGGGGCCCAACACTGACCCCTGCTGAACACCCCTTGTGACGTGTCCCCATTCTGACTTTTCCTCATTTATTCAAACTCTCTGCTGCCTATTTGTCAACCAGGAAAGAATTTCTCCTCTTATTCCGGGTGCCTTAAGTTTCCTCAATAACCTTTGGTGTCGAACTCTATCGAAAGCCTTACTGATATACAAAATATGATATAGACAATATCATATTCATTACAATGATCTACCTCCTCAAACACCATAGAGAAAAAAGTTAGTAAATTAGTAAGACAGGAACGCCCCTTAGTAAAACCGTGTTGAGATTCATTAATCAATTTATGCCTTTCAAGATGGCTACGAATTGGCTCGGCAATTGTTGATTCCATAATTTTTCCCACTATCGAGGTATATAGTTCAAAGCAAAGGACCTGTCACCTGCCTTGTAAAAAGGTATTATTACATTTGCCATTTTCTACTTATCAGCCACTATGCCAGTTTGTAGTGATATGTTGAAAAGATTAGCCAAAGGTTTGCTAAGTTCCTCTTTATATTCCTTTAAAACCCTTACAAACAGTTCATCAGAGCCTGGGGATTTGTTAGGTTTTAATTTCTCTATTTGTCTGAGGACCATGTCACTAGTTACCCCAATCGAGCATAGTTTATTATCGTCCTGTTCTACATTATTTATGAAAAGAATTAAATCAGATGAGGATCAGGCAGAACTACAAAGAGACCTAAACAGGCTGGACACCTTGTCCAGCAACACTATCTACTCGAAATTAACCCCGCTAAATGCAAAGTCATGAAGATCGGAGAAGGGCAAAGAAGACCACTGACGGAGTACAGTCTAGGGGGGCCAGAGACTACAAACCTCATTCAAGGAAAAAGATCTTGGGGTGAGTATAACACCAGGCACATCTCCTGAGGCGCACATCAACCAAATAACTGCTGCAGCATATAGGCGCCTAGCAAACCTATGAACAGCGTTCTGACATCTTAATAAAGAATCGTTCAGGACCCGGTACACAGTGTACGTTAGGCCCATATTGGAGTATGCAGCACCAGTTTGGAACCCACACCTAACCAAACACGTAAAGAAGCTAGATAAAGTGCAAAGGTTTGCAACAAGACTAGTCCCGGAGCTAATGGGTATGTCCTACGAGGAGAGGTTAAGATAAATCGACCTGACGACACTGGAGGACAGGAGAGATATGGACGACATAATAACGACATATAAAATACTGAGAGGAATTGACAAGGTGGACAGAGACAGAATGTCCCAGAGATGGGACACAACAACAAGGGGTCACAGTTGGAAGTTGAAGACTCAGATGAGTCAAAGGGATGTTAGGAAGTATTTCTTCAGTCACAGAGTTGTCATTAAGTGGAGTAGTCTAGCAAGTGATGTAGTGGAGGCAGCAACCATACATAACTTTAAGAGGAGGTATGATAAAGCTCATGGAGCAGGGAGAGAGAGGACCTAGTAGCGGTCAGTGAAGAATCGGGGCCAGGAGCTGAGTCTCGACCCTGCAATCACAATTAAGTGAGTACACACACACAACCACACTCACCCACACACACACAACCCCACACACACACACACACACACACACATACACACATACACGCCCCGATGGCATGGTGGCTAGCGCTCTTGCTTCACGCACGGAGGGCCCAGGTTAAATTCCTGGCGGGGCCGAAACATTTCGAAGTGTTTCGTTACACACACACACACACATACATACAACAGGCCTAGTGTCTAATCGACATGTGCCTAAGACAAAATGATAACTAACTAACTAACACACCAGGCACATCTCCTGAGGCGCACATCAACCAAATAACTGCTGCAGCATACGGGCGCCTAGCAAACCTACGAACAGCATTTCGACATCTTAATAAAGAATCGTTCAGGACCCTCTACACTGTGTACGTTAGGCCCATACTAGAGTATGCAGCACCAGTTTGGAACCCACATCTAACCAAGCACGTAAAGAAGCTAGAGAAAATGAAAAGGTTTGCAACAAGACTAGTCCCGGAGCTAAGGGGTATGTCCTACGAGGAGAGTTTAAGGGAAATCGACCTGACGACACTGGAGGACAGGAGAGATAGGGGGGACATGATAACGACATATAAGATACTGAGAGGAATTGACAAGGTGGACAGAATGTTGCAGAGACGGGATACAGCAACAAGGGGACACAGTTGGAAGTTGAAGACTCAGATGAATCACAGGGATGTTAGGAAGTATTTCTTCAGTCACAGAGTGGTCGGGAAGTGGAATAGTTTGGGAAGCGATGTAGTGGAGGCAGGTTTCATACATAGCTTTAAGAAGAGGTATGATAAAGCTCATGGCGCAGGGAGAGTGACCCAGTAGCGGCCAGTGAAGAGGCGGGGCCAGGAGCTATGAATCGACCCCTGCAACCACAACTAGGTGAGTACACATACACTCACACACACACACACACACACACACACACACACACACACACACACACACACACACACACACACACACACACACACACACACACACACACTCTCTCTCAAAACTCAGACACACACACACACACACACTCACATATACATACACGCACGCATACACAACAGGCCTAGTGTCTAATCAACATGTGCCTATGACAAAATGGTAACTAACACACACACAAACACACACGCACACATACACACACAAACACTGGATGAAAGATCTGTCACTGTATGTACAAGTGTACTTCCCGAGTCAAGGAAGCCCAAGGGCCAAGAGACATTCATCTTCGTCAAGAGACACAGAGATTGAGGGGTCAGAGACAGAGATATCGGGGTCAGTTTGTGCTACCGAGCCAGCATCCCTTCCTCTCCCACAACTCCATCTTCGTCTCTCACTGATGTCAGTGGGAGTTCTCACCTCACAACACTGACACTGAGTGTCATGCACCATCACTGATGTCAGTGGGAGTTCTCACCTCACAACACTGACACTGAGTGTCATGCAGCACTTACTTGACCATGTACCCTGCACCAGTTACTGTTCATGCAGTCCTTGCTGTTGTTGCAGTCACCGCTGATGTTGCCGCTATAGCTGTTGTTGTAGTCATTGCTGTTGATGGTGTAGTCATTGTTGTTACAGCTGTGGCTGAATTTGCTGCTATAATTGTTATTGCAGAAATCGCTGTTGTTGTAGCCATTGCTGTTGATGCTGTAATCATTGTAGTTGCAGCTATCACTGTTCTTGCAGCTATCGCTGTTGTTGCAACCATCGCTGTTGGTGCTGTAATCATTGTAGTTGCAGCCATCACTGTTGTTGCAGTTGTGGCTGTTGTTGCAGCCTCCGCTGTTGTTGCAGCTGTTGCTGTACACAGATAACCAGTACACAGGAGAATTAAATTTATTGCGACATTTCTGTCCAACTTGAACCATTAAGTAGTAAGACAGAAGCGCGAAGGAATGAGTGTATAGGAGAGGGCGCAAGGGCCCAGAGTATAACGGGAGGAGGAAGTAGTATAGTGAAGTAGTGGAAGTAGTAATAGTAGTAGAAGTAAGAGGAGGAGAATGAGGAGAAGGAGGATTGGAGGTAGTCTAGGAATGAATGAAAAAAGAAAAAGGAGCACTGGAGGAGAGCTAATGGCCCACGAGGGTAGGACAACAAACTAGTTTTGGCAGTAGGATGATTGTAGTCTCTATCGTGACAAAAACAAAGAGTATTATTATTGTCGGCAAATCTAACATTTCTTCTGTGTTTGTTTATTTATGTTAGAAAAAGAGCGGCCAGTTCCTGGAAGGTATTGGAGAGGACAAGAGGAACAGGAACTGGAGTAAACTCCAGAAGCAACAGTACCAAGAGGAGAGGTGCGAGGGAGATTACTGCAAAGGGTGTTAATATGGGGATTAGTAAGTTTAATGTGTCAGGATAGGAGGGAGCTGTTAAGATTTCGGAGACAGAAATATAGGAAAGGCAAAGAACAGGAAATTTCACATGAGTAGAGAGTTTGGTAGAGAATAATTCCGTTCAGCATGTGAGGATCATGAATGTGAAGGTCACGGAGAAAGAGATAAATAACACTTTTCTTGAGGGAGCATGGTAAGAAAAATAGTGAATGTACATGCCACTGTGCACAGGTTTCCGATGGACATGTACGTGAAGAAAAGGAAGCATTCAGCTTTGAATTTGATGGAAAGATCAACATTTTTATGTTCATCGAGAAATGGTCGGAAGAGACTAGAGTCATGTGGCCAAAGAGCAATAATATCATCTACATAACAGAGCCAGAGGGAAGGGTGCACACTTATATCAGAAAATAGAACACCTTAGAAGTATTCTATGTAAGTTTTAGCAAGAACGAAGGATGAAGTAGAGCCCGTAGCAACACCTACGGAGTCCACACAAAGGCGAATAAGATCAAGAAAGACATCAGTAGGTTTAGGGAGACGAAGTAACCCTTCACTGGCCTCTGGAGAAAATCATGGGACGTAGAGGGATACCAGGTTTATGAGTATTAGGAAGACCATAGAAATAAGGTACAGGGAGATAGATAACACGGAAACGTTGAACAAGATCAAAGTCAGGAGGGCAGAGTTCGGAGAGCGTTCGCGGTTTGAGGTTGAAAGCTCTATTGATGCGATCAAGAGGGCTGGAAACGACAGGACTGTAGATGCGGGAATCAGAGAGCAACGGTTCAACGTTTTACGATCAAGGACAACGACTGAATTCTCTTTGTCAGGAAGGAGGATGACAATATTAATATTAGATTTAAGATAAGAAAGGACAAGTTGATAACGTCGAGGAAGGTAGACAGGTCAAGATAATTTCGCGAGTGAGACTGACGAAAGGAATCAAAAGAGCTAATCAGGACATTGCCAGCGCGAGGTGAAGGTGAAGTGGCAAAGGAAAGACCAAAAGCAAATTCAAGGTGATGTTGGGAGTGTGACACAGTAACACAGTCAGTAAGACAGAATTTAGATCAAGGGCTGTCGGAGATAAGACGAGGAAGTTTGTTCTGTAGTTCAGTAGAGTGAATTTGCAGCTATCGCTGTTGTTGAAACCGTCGCTTTTGCTGAAATCATTGCATTTGTTGCAATCGTCGTAATTTTTGCAGCCGTCGAAGTTCCTGTATCAGTTGTTGAGGTCGTTACAGTTTCTGTCGCAGTTGTTGCCGTCGTCGCATACATAATAGGTGTTTATGCTATTGCATCTGTTAAAGCTGCCGTTACAGATATTACAGCAACTCTTGCTGTTATCGTTTCTGTAACAAACTTTGTATCATTTGCGGAAATATAAACGTCATAGCTGTTGTTTACGGTGTACTTAATTCCCCTGTCACAGCAATTGCAGCTGTCGCATTTGTTGCAGCTGTCGCATTGACTGCAGCTGTCGCATTGACTGCAGGTGTCGCACTGACTGCAGGTGTCGCATTGGTTGCAACTGTCACAGTTTTTTTAGCCTTCTCCAGTGTTGTAGCCGACCTGAGCTACTGATTACCTACCAGGCTCAGTTGCCATCCTCGCCCTCCATTCTATTTTTCGTCTTGTATACACATGTATCTACACTAAGTTGCTTTCCTAGAGCCAACAAGGAATGGTGCACAGGTGGGTAGAAGAGGCAATGAACCGACAAGTGGATGGCAATGAGAGCTTTATCAGGCTCTCTATGAGTAATTCATCCTTATAGTATAGGCCTATGCCTATATCATAGTCATCAACAGTGTTTGCTTTTAAGTTTTTATATCCATTAGGTTTCTGAGTATATTTTCCGCTAGTCTCATTATCCATCCTGGTCTTTTATCTTTCTTGATATATTATCGTTTTTATATTTGGAAGGTATGCTGTTAATTTGGTCCACATTTCTTCATTATTACCTGTTTTTAGCAGCACGATTCAGTTTATGTTACTAGAGTCAGCTGGTCTGTAATTACGAACCATCATAATGTTATTATTGATACTGATGTTTGTGTTTATTTTGAAGTGAAGGATATTGTAATCACGGTTTTCTAGTCACTCTCCTACTTTTCATGATTAAATTATAGATAATAAAATATTGTATCCACAAGTAACCGAAGTGTTAGTTTGAGTTAGAAAGCATTTCATGAAATGTAGAAATGTGTGAAGAGAAGGGAAGGCATGACCAAGACTTGCTGTTCCACACTGATATCATCCACAGTCTTTCTCAATGGGCATTTCTAGGCCTGGTTATTGAACTAAAGACTAAGATTGAAAGATTTCTATCTAAGAAGAAGCACGCAGCTTCAGAGAAGCTGCTTGACTGCTGAAGCTGACTTACTTGAATGACAGTTATTAGCACGCTAATGAATTGAATTTAGACATGCATTGTCTAAATTATGTGAAGAAGCTTCATGATGAAAGAGACAGTATTTACCTGAAAACGTCAACTTCCTGGACCAGGAATAATTACGATTTTGCAGGTCACTGAGGTCAGAGAAGACTTCCCAGGATTTCAAGAAGAATTTCTAGATGTACAGAAATGTCAAGTGTAAAAGCAATGTCTGGAGAGCCTTCTGTATTATAAATTTTTGACCCAGCTAAAGGATAAGCCTCTTAATAACTCAGGAAGCTGAAAGGCTCCTCTCTCTTCTTCGACAAGGATTTCCAGGTTTTATCAAGACCAGAATAATGATTTGCGTGGTGCTTCGTCCGTCACCAAATCTCGAAGTGCTCACCCACAATATGAAGTAGCATCTTTGTAGCCAATGAAAAAAAATAAACTAGTGCACTTTACATTTTGACTAATTAAATGCTATTAAAATTCTTTTAGTGAAATTAATATAATAAACATTAAGTACATGAAAAGCTGGCAACTAAACATCGTGTTCCGGCTCGTTGGGTCGCCAGGTGAGGAAACGTTTGTATTTAGAGTCACCATCAAAAAATTGGAAAACTCTGACCTACAAATCAATGGGCAGCCCTTCTATATTCTCGTCTGAGTGAGAAAACTCAGTTACACAATGCCACTTTTGAGTCGTTAATAGTACGTGCATATAAGGTGATAAATGATACATAAGAACATAAGAACATAAGAAAGAAGGAACACTGCAGCAGGCCTACTGGCCCATGCGAGGCAGGTCCAAATCTCCAACGGCTTAAGCCAATGCCCCGACCCAGCCAGGTCAGGTCACATTCACTTAAGGAAGGAGCACTGCATCTGACCTAGTAGCACAAGCTAGTCAGGACCAATTCACACCCAACCGCACCCACTCATATAATTGTCCAGCCGACCACCTGGTCAGGTCACTTACACTTAAGGAATTAGTACAGGTCAGGTTACATTCACTTAAAGAAGGAGCACTGCATCTGACCTAGTACAAACTAGTCAGATCCAAACTCACACCCATCCACACCCACCCATGTATTTATCTAACCTATTTTTAAAACTACACAACGTCTTAGCATCTATGACGGTACTCGGGAGTTTGTTCCACTCATCCACAACTCTATTACCAAACCAGTGCTTTCCTATATCCTTCCTGAATCTGAACTTTTCCAACTTGAAACCATTGCTGCGAGTCCTGTCTTGGTTGGATATTTTCAGCACGCTATTTACATCCCCTTTGTTTATTCCTGTTTTCCATTTGTACACCTCAATCATATCCCCCCTAATTCTACGCCTTTCTAGAGAGTGCAGATTCAGGGCCCTCAGTCTATCCTCATAGGGAAGATTTCTGATACAAGGGATCAACTTTGTCATCCTCCTTTGTACGTTTTCCAGTGCATAAATATCCATTCTGTAATACGGTGACCAGAACTGTGCAGCATAATCTAAATGAGGCCTAACCAAAGATATATAGAGTTGAAGAACAACCTGAGGACTTCTGTTATTTATACTTCTTGATATGAAGCCAAGGATTATGTTAGCTTTATTGCGAACACTTATGCACTGTTGTCTAGGCTTCAGATTACTACTAACCAGAACTCCTAAATCCTTCTCGCAATTACAAGTAATAAGATCTATATTATTCAGCTTATATGTGGCATGGTTATTGTCCTGCCCAACATTTAGAACTTTGCATTTGTTTACATTAAACTGCATCTGCCACTTCTCCGACCACTGCATCAGTCTATTCAAATCATCCTGGAGTGCTCTAATGTCCTCATTTGAATGAATTGGACGGCCTATTTTGGTGTCATCAGCAAATTTACTTATGCTACTATTTATTCCCTCATCTATGTCGTTTATGTAAATTGTAAACAACAGGGGGCCCAAAACTGACCCCTGTGGAACACCGCTTGAGACGCGCCCCCATTCTGATTTCTCTCCATTTATGCAAACTCTCTGCCGCCTATTAGTCAACCATGCCTCTACCCAGGAAAAAAATTCTCCTCCTATTCCGTGTGCCTTAAGTTTCCTCAGTAGCCTCTGATGTGGAACTTATCGAAAGCCATATACACAATATCATATTCATTACCATGATCTACCTCCTCAAACACCTTAGTGAAAAAAGTTAGTAAATTCGTGAGACATGAACGCCCCTTTGTAAAACCGTGTTGAGATTCATTAATCAATTTATGCTTTTCAAGATGGCTACGAATTGCCTCGGCAATTATTGATTCCATAAATTTACCAACTATGGAGGTAAGGCTTATTGGTCTATAGTTCGAAGCTAAGGACCTGTCACCTGCCTTGTAAATAGGTATTACATTTGCCCTTTTCCACTTGTCTGGCACTATGCCAGTTTGTAGTGATATATTGAAAAGATTTGCTAAAGGTTTGCTAAGTTCCTCTTTACATTCCTTTAAAACTCTTGCAAACAGTTCATCAGGGCCTGGGGATTTGTTAGGTTTTAATTTCTCTATTTGTCTGAGGACCATGTCACTAAGAACATAAGAACATAAGAAAGGAGGAACACTGCAGCAGGCCTGTTGGCCCATATTAGGCAGGTCCTTCACAATCCGTCCCACTAACAGAATATTTGCTCAACCCAATTTTCAATGCTACCCAAGAAATAAGCTTTGACAATTCTACCCACTCATGCGCGAGTCCCACTCAAATCCAACCCCTCTCACTCATGAATTTATCCAACCTAAATTTGAAACTACCCAAGGTCCTAGCTTCAATAACCCTACTAGGCAGACTGTTCCACTCATCAACTACCCTATTTCCAAACCAATACTTTCCTATATCCTTTCTAAATCTAAACTTATCTAACTTGAATCCATTATTGCGGGTTCTCTCTTGGAGAGATATCCTCAAGACCTTATTTATATCCCCTTTGTTAATACCCATTTTCCACTTGTATACCTCGATCATGTCTCCCCTCATTCTACGTCTTACAAGTGAATGTAATTTTAGGGTCTTCAATCTTTCTTCGTAAGGAAGATTTCTAATGCTATGTATTAATTTAGTCATTCTACGCTGAATGTTTTCTAACGAATTTATGTCCATTCTGTAATATGGAGACCAGAACTGAGCTGCGTAATCTAGGTGAGGCCTTACTAATGATGTATAAAGCTGTAATATAACCTCTGGACTTCTGTTGCTAACACTTCTTGATATAAATCCCAGTAATCTATTTGCCTTATTACGTACGCTCAGGCATTGCTGTCTTGGTTTAAGGTTGCTGCTTACCATCACCCCCAAGTCCTTCTCGCAATCTGTATGGCTAAGTTCTACGTTATTTAACTTATAAGTGCTTGGGTTATGGACACTCCCGAGCTTCAGAACCTTGCATTTATCTACATTGAACTGCATCTGCCACTTTTCTGACCACGAATTAAGTTTGTCTAAATCTTCCTGAAGTTCTATGACGTCTATGTTTGAATCAATTATCCTACCTATCTTCGTGTCGTCGGCGAATTTGCTCATATCACTAGTAATTCCCTCATCAAGGTCATTGATATATATTATAAATAACAATGGGCTGTAATATAACCTCTGGACTTCTGTTGCTAACACTTCTTGATATAAATCCCAGTAATCTATTTGCCTTATTACGTACGCTCAGGCATTGCTGTCTTGGTTTAAGGTTGCTGCTTACCATCACCCCCAAGTCCTTCTCGCAATCTGTATGGCTAAGTTCTACGTTATTTAACTTATAAGTGCTTGGGTTATGGACACTCCCGAGCTTCAGAACCTTGCATTTATCTACATTGAACTGCATCTGCCACTTTTCTGACCACGAATTAAGTTTGTCTAAATCTTCCTGAAGTTCTATGACGTCTATGTTTGAATCAATTATCCTACCTATCTTCGTGTCGTCGGCGAATTTGCTCATATCACTAGTAATTCCCTCATCAAGGTCATTGATATATATTATAAATAACAATGGGCCTAAGACTGATCCCTGTGGAACACCACTTGTTACAAGTCCCCATTCGGATTTAACCCCATTTATGCACACTCTCTGCTTCCTATTGGTGAGCCATGACTCGATCCATGACAGAACTTTTCCCCCAATGCCATGAGCTGCCACTTTCTTTAACAGTCTCTGGTGCGGTACTCTATCAAAAGCCTTACTAAAGTCTAAATAAACAATATCGAATTCTTTTTCTTTTTTTCACTAGTTACCCCAATCGAGCATAGTCTGTTATCTTCCAGTTCTACATAATTTATTATTTCTGGAATTCTGCTAGTATCTTCCTGAGTAAAAACTGAGAGGAAGTAAGTATTGAAAATTTCACACATATCCTTATCACTGTCCGTGATCTGTCCTGAGTTACTCTTAAGTGGGCCTATCTTGTCCCTAATCTTACTTCTGTATACCTGAAAGAACCCTTTTGGGTTAGTTTTCGAATCCCTTGCGACCTTAACCTCATAATCCCTTTTTGCTTTTCTTATTTCTTTTTTTATTTCTCTCTTTAATTGATAATATTGATTTCTTATCTGTCCATCCCCTCTTTTGATACGCCTATATATGCCTCTCTTTTGACCAATGAGATGTTTTAATCTATTGTTCATCCATTTAGGATCATTTTTGTTAGATCTAATTTCCCTACTTGGAACAAAAGTTGTCTGGGCAGCTAGAACTATGCTCTGAAAAACGTCATATTGGCAACCAAAACCACCTACCTGACCCATAGTCAGGTCATCCCAATTAGCCCACCTAGGTAATTTCTCAGCCCCATGAAGTCGGCTACACGAAAGTCTGGAACTGAGACTTGATTGCAGTTACCTGGGTAATTCCATGATATATTAAAACTAAGTGATTTGTGATCGCTTTCCCCAAGCTCTTCATTAACCTCAAGATTATTAATTAGTGATTCTTTGTTAGCAAGAACCAAATCAAGCAAGTTGCTACCTCTAGTTGGTTCTGTCACAAACTGTTTTAAAAACAATCCTGAACCGTATCAAGAAAGTCACTAGACTCAAGATTACCTGTCACATTGTTCCAATCAATGTGTCTAAAGTTAAAATCTCCCATTAACACAACATTTTCATATCTAGACGCCTTATGAATTTCGTCCCATAGCATCTTACTGCGCTCCCTATCCAGGCTTGGGGGCCTGTAAATCACACCCAAAATTAATTTTTCACGACCCTCGAGAAACTGTAGCCAAACAGATTCTGTATCCGCTGTTTCTAATCTTATATCTTGTCTAACACAACAATTTAAATTTTCTCTGACATACATCGCCACTCCTTTACCCTTCCTGTTGACCCTATCAGTGTGGAATAGTTTGTAACCCTGAATGTTGCACTCGGAAGGCATTTCTCTATCTTTCAGGTTGAACCAGGTCTCTGTTATAGCAATAATATCTATATTACCTGCATTTGCAAGTAATCTTAGCTCATCTATCTTATTTCTTAGACTCCTACTATTTGTATAGTAAACCTCAAGGGAGCTAGTCACTCGTTGCCCTCTACTATCTCTCTTTGTTTGTTGATCAATTGTTTTGCATTTACAAACAACTTTATTTTGAATCTTATCTTTTAAACATAACCCTGGGGTATCCTGGTAATATCTGCTGTTTCCAGGCCTAATACCACAGCCTGATTGTTTCCCACAAACACCCATACCTCTATAATCTATCAGTTTAAAGTCCTAGACAAGTCTCCAATGACCCCCTCAATCGAATTGGGTAATGCAACCACTCCAGCCCCAGAGAGATGAACCCCATCCCTTGCATACATATCACGTGGAACACCATCTGGAGCTCTGAGAGGCTGTGTAGGCTGTGAAGGCAGTGTAACATCTTACACTGGTACAGCTACACAACTATGGACAAAGGTAATGCTCTTTTAATCAAGGGCCAGTTTGTCAAAGTAAAAAGAAGCTTGTAAAGGAAATACGACAAAGGAAGTGCACCTAATGAATATCATATAGGGCAATATAATCAGTAGCAATGGAACCCTAAGTGGAAACATCTGTGTGGAGCCTGAAGAGTCTCGCCTGCTAGCGTTGACTGAAGATAGTGTCATACTTTCTTTCTATAGCACCTTTAAAGTAGTTCTCATCTGATCAATGTTCCGAGTTAAAGAGACATGGAAACAGACCAGGAAGGTGCGTTGTTGGTACTGTAAGTGGGTCCCTTTACTAAGCATCCTCTGCACAGGTTTTATAAAGAGATTTAAGTTTTATAAAGGTTTTGTAGTGATGCGTTTGTCACAAAAATTCTCTGTGGAAGGAGACCAGTTACTCCTAGGGGTCGGGAAAAAAAATCTGTGAGGAAACCCTTTTTATATATTTTTGTTGAGGCGAGTAGTTTAATGCAAGGCTAATCACTCCCATGTATGCTTGTTTCATTTCAGTGTTTTCACGAGGCAGAACTTGATTCGTTACACGGCAGGATGGGTATTGGGGCCTCCGTGCTTACTACGAAGGATGTGAGGCATGTGGACTCTCTCCACTGTGACGTCCATGTACATAAACAAACACACCATTCTTGTACATTCCTCTACGACACTGTGCGTCGCAGCATCGTAGTATCTCAGTAATTCCAACAAGTATTGTAGGTTGTTCCAATGGCACGAAGCCTTGGTGTCAAGAAAATCTACGAAAACAATTCTAAGTATTTTACTGGGCATAGGGTGACGAAATTTTTGATATTCTTGGTAATTTGATGTGATACTTATTAGAAGGTACATTCTCAAGAGGGTAACAATACAGCTTTCAATGTCTCCTGAGATCCATATGTCACCTGGCATTATCATCCACTTTATTAATTGCTTATCGCATCACACCTCCCCAGTTAGTGTGAGAGAGTTCGACTCTTCAAATTTCACTCTATTAAAATTTGTTTACAGAGACTCGGTGCTAGGACAGAAGACAGATGTTGAGACTTGTCGAAGTGTAGCCTACCCATCTCTATATGTTGCTCTCATGGAGAGGTTAACCAGCATGTGCGACCTAGTCATAGCAGTTACCAGATCATCGTCACACTTAACAGGTTCGTGCAAGGAGTATACCTCGTGCAAGGAGTATACCTCTGATATTCCACTGCCTGGGGCGGTCATATACAGATACTCTGTGTGTGAACCATGGATATTGTGCAACATGAAGTTGTATAAACCACTTAAAGTGTTTGCACCCGTGGAATGGATGTGGAGTAAATGAACTGAAGGTGCTCATTTCAATTAATACAGTGCTGAATATCATATCAGCTTTCTTTATTTCGCAACATCCTTTTATTTACTTATCTTAAAACCTTATGGTATTTGTGTTGAGTGGACTGTGTCTTTCTGTGCTAGTTTGGTGCTGGTCATCACCTCGGTTTTCCATGATTATTGGGGTAAGGTATTGGACACCTATGCTTCAGCCTATAGGTAGTGGTTCTTCTTTAGAATCCTGTGACATGTGGGTTGTCTATTGCTATTCTTATGCTAACTGGATACCATATAATGCTAAGTGACACACCTGTACCGCAAGTGCAGACTTTGAAAATGGGGCGTACCCATGTAAAAACAGTGTTGTTGCTTCTCTCCAGGGACATTACCCATTTGTTTGTGTCCTAACTATAGTCACTGGGAAGGGGGTATTTTAGGAATCTTCATCATATACACTACCTTCATATTAAACATTTTTATATATAATCACTTACCACTTATCTGTTTAAACTTATACACGTAAGACCAATATATATTAGACTGGTTAAAAAAAAAAGGAGGAATTGATTTATTTTATGATCGATGTTTAGGACGTAATTTTATTACATTATTAATCTCAATCAATTATTTATATATATATATAACCACTATGAAAAAATAGAGGAATTCCAAGCGATTTCGTGACTACTCACATTATCACCTGTTTACTGTGATCGTTTTGCATATATATATATATATATATATATATATATATATATATATATATATATATATATATATATATATATCGTGCCGAATAGGTAAAACTGGTCAATTAGCAATAACTCATCTTAAACTATAATATAATATAATATACAAATTAATGATTTTGTACCAAAAGAACCATAGCAAACTTACCTAACCTTATTATGAAAAGCGTAATTTAATTTAGACTAACCCAACTAAATATATTTTATATAGGTTTACAATAATTTAATAATAAACAAACACATTGAAATATATTTTCTTCCTTAGATTCTGAATTATTTTTTTGCGAAATTATTGCATACACAAATTTTGGCTTGCCAAAATTGCCAAAAATGCCAAAATTTGTGTATGCAATAATGTCGCAAAAATTATTCACAATCTAAGGAAGAAAATATATTTCAATGTGTTTTATATATATATATATATATATATATATATATATATATATGCAAAACAACCACTATGAAAAAATAGAAGAATTCCAAGCGCTTTCGTGACTACTCACATTATCAAGGAACTATGAAAGGAAACGTGAGAAGAAGGCTTATAAAGGGGCAGAATACACCTCACAGTCACATCACACTAACAAAGACAACACCTCACAGTAGCGTAACATCTCACGACTCTGTGAAGAGGAACATAAGAAAGGACCTGAAACTCTTCCCAAGAATTAAGATTAGTCCAATTTATCATTAAATTCTTCCCAAATTTTATTAATTATAAATGAATCCAATTTATATAAACCCAAAGAAATATTCATATTATTTTCAAAACTGCTTTTAATGAAACATGATTCTATTATATTCCTCTCAACCATGGACTTGCTTGATACAACCTTCTCAGCATTTTGAAAATCAATTGGATGGTTAAAGTCTCTCACATGAATAAATAGAGCATTAGAATCTTGTCCAGTTCTAATGCTATATTTATGTTGTTTTAATCTTAGTTCAAGACTTTTTCCAGTTTGAACATAATAAACTTTATCGCATATTTTACAGGGAATCTTATAGACACATCCGTCAACATTTTGGGGAGAATTTTTTATCAAAAGTCTTTTTACTGTATCAAGATTTTTAAATACAACTTTGATATTAAAATTCTTAAGAAAAGAAGGCATACCAACCAAGTTTTCATGGTAAGGGATTGTGTTAAGCAATCCTTCCCAATAGAGCTAAGTGGTATAGATATGTTGATGACATTTTGTGCCTTATGCCTAAGAATGTAGACATAAACCATTTCCTTGTTAAATTAAATAGCTTAGCTCATTCTATAAATTTTACTGTTGAATTTGAAGTAAATAACTCATTGTCTTTCCTAGATGTTTTTATTATTAAGGGTAACATTGATTTTAAATTTAAAATTTACAGAAAACCTATAAATAATTGTTCATATGTACACTATTACTCTTCACATCAAGATAGAGTTAAAGTGTCGGTTTTCTCTTCTATGTTTTTGAGAGCTTTACGCATTTGTAGTCCAGAGTTCATAGATGAAGAAATCTCTAAAATTTATGAAATATCTAATGATTTAAAATACCCAAGAAACATAATTGATAAATCTTTTAAAATAGCTAGAAATACTTTTTACAATCCAAAAAGGGACATCCAACCTTATTCAACCAAAAATATGTTGGTTCTCCCTTACCATGAAAACTTGGTTGGTATGCCTTCTTTTCTTAAGAATTTTAATATCAAAGTTGTATTTAAAAATCTTGATACAGTAAAAGACTTTGATAAAAAATCCCCCCAAAATATTGAAGGATGTGTCTATAAGATTCCCTGTAAAATATGCGATAAAGTTTATTATGGTCAAACTGGAAAAAGTCTTGAACTAAGATTAAAACAACATAAATATAGCATTAGAACTGGACAAGATTCTAATGCTCTATTTATTCATGTGAGAGATTTTAACCATCCAATTGATTTTCAAAATGCTGAGAAGGTTGTATCAAGCAAGTCCATGGTTGAGAGGAATATAATAGAATCATGTTTCATTAAAAGCAGTTTTGAAAATAATATGAATATTTCTTTGGGTTTATATAAATTGGATTCATTTATAATTAATAAAATTTGGGAAGAATTTAATGATAAATTGGACTAATCTTAATTCTTGGGAAGAGTTTCAGGTCCTTTCTTATGTTCCTCTTCACAGAGTCGTGAGATGTTACGCTACTGTGAGGTGTTGTCTTTGTTAGTGTGATGTGACTGTGAGGTGTATTCTGCCCCTTTATAAGCCTTCTTCTCACGTTTCCTTTCATAGTTCCTTGATAATGTGAGTAGTCACGAAAGCGCTTGGAATTCTTCTATTTTTTCATAGTGGTTGTTTTGCATATTTTGATATCACCTGTTTACTGTGATCTTTTTGCATATATATATATATATATATATATATATATATATATATATATATATATATATATATATATATATATATATATATATATATATATATTATACAACCAGGAGTTCCTGGGGATGCCACCTGGGACTTGGCTGGGCACCCTTGTGTAGCCAGAGCGGTTAAGCCATTAAAAGGCCTTGCTCAACAAAAACGTCAAATCTGTTCAATAAAAGACTGCTGTTTACTGCTTCAGTTTCTCTGGTTTTATTCTCTTTTCTTTTTACTAGAGTAAAACGGCTGTAAGTTTCTTGTGAACAAATTGGAAGTTTAATAATTC
Organism: Cherax destructor; assembly: GCA_009830355.1. Taxonomy (NCBI): domain Eukaryota; kingdom Metazoa; phylum Arthropoda; class Malacostraca; order Decapoda; family Parastacidae; genus Cherax; species Cherax destructor. The sequence continues at coordinate 110,088 of WNWK01002462.1, read as the reverse complement.
TGCTCAAAATCCTTCAAATTTCGGACGATTTGTCGCCTCCCTCAAGGAGACAGACCGCACCTTAACCTCATTAAGGGGAGAGAGTGAGACTTTAAAGAGAGAGAAAGATGGTTGAGAGATAGAGAGAGAGGGTTAAGAGAGAGAGAGAGAGAAAGAATGAGATCTAGTGTAGGTAGATGTGGGTCATGGCCCACACTAAGGCCAAGGAAAAATCGACATGTGTTACACCAAAAACTAAAAAAAAAAAAAAAAATTACTCCATATTTTAATTCAAGCAGCAACAACTCGACAATAGCTTTTTTCCGAGGGGCAAATGTTTAATCTTCTCAGAGTAACGAATCCTTTACCATTTTTGTGTGTCGTTCATGCACGAGGTCACTATTCGTGTTTTATTCCCTGGAGATCTGGACAACTTTCCCTGCGCCTGTATGCTTATCCAGCGAGCACTTGACGTGAGCGCTCGTCCCCACACACGCACAAACACTCCCTGCTAATCCAACAACACTCACCATACAAATAAAACAGTGAGGTTGTCCCATGCTTGATTTTTTTGGTGTATAAGTTTTAGTTTCATAAACCGATTAATAGGAATACGTGAATTGAGTAGTTATTATGATCTGAGAGATGAGGATGAATAGTGTGGCTTTATATTATATATATATATATATATATATATATATATATATATATATATATATATATATATATATATATATATATATATATTCAAAGCGCTTTCGTGACTTCTCACATTATCAAGGAACTATATATACATATATATATATATATATATATATATATATATATATATATATATATATATATATATAAATATATATATATATATATATATATATATATATATATATATATTTTTTTTTTTTTTTTTTTTTTTTTATTAACACATCGGCCGATTCCCACCAAGGCAGGGTGGCCCGAAAAGAAAAACTTTCATCATCATTCACTCCATCACTGTCTTGCCAGAGGGGTGCTTTACACTACAGTTATAAAACTGCAACATTAACACCCCTCCTTCAGAGTGCAGACACTGTACTTCCCATCTCCAGGACTCAAGTCCGGCCTGCCGGTTTCCCCGAATCCCTTCATAAATGTTACTTTGCTCACACTCCAACAGCACGTCAAGTATTAAAAACCATATGCCTCCATTCACTCCTATCAAATACGCTCACACATGCTTGCTGGAAGTCCAAGCCCCTCACACACAAAACTTCCTTTACCCCCTCCCTCCAACCTTTCCTAGGCCGACCCCTACCCCGCCTTCCCTCCACTACAGATTTATACACTCTCGAAGTCACTCTGTCTCGTTCCATTCTCTCTACATGTCCAAACCACCTCAACAACCCCTCCTCAGCTCTCTGGACAATCGTTTTGGTAATCCCGCACCTCCTCCTAATTTCCAAACTCCGAATTCTCTGCATTATATTCACACCACACATTGACCTTAGACATGACATCTCCACTGCCTCCAGCCTTCTCCTCGTTGCAACATTCATCACCCATGCTTCACACCCATATAAGAGCGTTGGTATAACTATACTCTCATACATTCCCTTCTTTACTTCCATGGACAAGGTTTTTGTCTCCACAGACTCCGAAGTGCTCCACTCACCCTTTTTCCCTCATCAATTCTATGATTCACCTCATCCTTCATAGACCCATCCGCCGACATGTCCACTCCCAAATATCTGAATACATTCACCTCCTCCATACTCTCTCCCTCCAATCTGATATCCAATCTTTCGTCACCTATTCTTTTTGTTATCCTCATCACCTTACTCTTTCCTATATTCACTTTCAATTTTCTTCTTTTACACACCCTACCAAATTCATCCACCAACCTCTGCAACTTCTCTTCAGAATCTCCCAAAGCACAGTGTCATCAGCAAAAAGCAACTGTGACAACTCCCACTTTGTATTTGCTTCTTTATCTTTTAGCCCAACACCTCTTGCCAAGACCCTCGCATTCACTTCTCTTACAACCCCATCTATAAATATATTGAACAACCACGGTGACATCACACATCCTTGTCTAAGGCCCACTTTTACTGGGAAATAGTCCCCTCCCTCCTACACACTCTAACCTGAGCCTCACTATCCTCATAAAAACTCTTCACTGCTTTCAGTAACCTTCCTCCTATTCCATACACCTGCAACATCTGCAACATTGCCCCCCTATCTACCCTATCATACGCCTTTTCCAAATCCATAAATGCCACAAAAACATCTTTACCCTTATCCAAATACTGTTCACCTATATGTTTCACTGTAAACACTTGGTCTACACACCCCTACCTTTCCTAAAGCCCCTTGTTCATCTGCTATCCTGCTTTCTGTCATACTCTTGATTCTTTCAATAATAACTCTACCATACACTTTACCAGGTACACTCAACAGACTTATTCCCCTATAATTTTTGCACTCTCTTTTGTCCCCTTTGCCTTTATACAAAGGAACAATACACGCTCTCTGCCAATCCCTAGGTACCTTACCCTCTTCCATACATTTATTAAATAATAGCACCAACCACTCCAAAACTATATCCACACCTGCTTTTAACATTTCTATCTTTATCCCATCAATCCCAGCTGCCTTACCCCCTTTCATTCTACCCACTGCCTCACGAACTTCCCCCACACCCACAACTGGCTCTTCCACACTCCTACAAGATGTTATTCCTCCTTGCCCTACACACGAAATCACAGCTTCCCTGTCTTCATCAACATTTAACAACTCCTCAAAATATTCTCTCCATCTTCCCGATACCTCTAACTCTCCATTTAATAACTCTCCTCTCCTATTTTTAACTGTCAAATCCATTTGTTCTCTAGGCTTCCTCAACTTATTAATCTCATTCCAAAACTTTTTCTTATTTTCAACAAAATTTGCTGATAACATCTCACCCACTCTCTCATCTGCTCTCTTTTACATTGCTTCACCACTCTTTTAACCTCTCTTTTCTCTCCATATACTCTTCCCTCCTTGCATCACTTCTACTTTGTAAAAACCTCTCATATGCTAACTTTTTCTCCCTTACTACTCTCTTTACATCATCATTCCACCAATCGCTCCTCTTCCCTCCGCACCCACTCGCCTGTAACCACAAACTTCTGCTGAACACTCTAACACTACATTTTTAAATCTACCCCATACATCTTCGACCCCATTGCCTACACTCTCACTAGCCCATCTATCCTCCAGTAGTTGTTTATATCTTACCCTAACTGCCTCCTCTTTTAGTTTATAAACCTTCACCTCTCTCTTACTTACTGATTCTATTTTCCTTGTATCCCATCTACCTTTTACTCCCACTGTAGCTATAACTAAAAAGTGATCTGATATATCTGTGGCCCCTCTATAAACATGTACATCCTGAAGTCTACTCAACAGTCTTTTATCTACCAATACATAGTCCAACAAACTACTGTCATTACGCCCTACATCATATCTTGTATACTTATTTATCCTCTTTTCTTAAAATATGTATTACCTATAACTAAACCCCTTTCTATACAAAGTTCAATCAAAGGGCTCCCATTATCATTTACACCTGGCACCCCAAACTTACCTACTACACCCTCTCTGCATGTTTCTCCCACTTTAGCATTTAGGTCCCCTACCACAATTACTCTCTCATTTGGTTCAAAAGTTCCTATACATTCGCTTAACATCTCCCAAAATCTCTCTCTCTCCTCTACACTCCTCTCTTCTCCAGGTGCATACACGCTTATTATGACCCACTTTTCGCATCCGACCCTTATTTTAATCCACATAATCCTTGAATTTACACCTCTGGTGTAAATTGTGGGTCCCATAGCCTCGGAGAAGTGGATAAAAGGGCTTCAAGGAAGAATATTTAGATTTCTTTCTGAAGCCATTTGAATATTCCACTTCCCCTACCACCCCATCTTTTGAATATGTATAAAATTTATTTCAAGACAAATGACAAGAATACAATAGGGAGTAAAACAACTTAGATAACAACTCAGAGCTACATGTCAAATACTTCGTCCAGCTCCCCGGCAATGGGCCGCGTACCCAGAATGCTGCAGGCATTTCCCCTCTGGATCGCAACACTGAGTCTCTGAAAGAGGAAGCTGGTCGCCCTGTGGTCCTTGGTTTCTATGATGAGTTTTTCACCCAGCTCCTTGAGAAACTTTAGAGCACACTTGCCCCATGCTCCATGGGTGTCCGACCCTATTGGGATGAAGTTATAGCAAGGGGAAAGGCCTTCATATTTGCGAGTCTTCTGGGTCTCCCTGTGGCTGGCAGCTCCACCCCCTTCGGCTACGGAGTATTGCAAGTAGGTGTCTGCCATTGTGGCAGCACAGGTGTAGTCCCAAGCAATCTTCTTACCATCCTTCCAGGGTAGCATAGTGGCTCCATCAGGACGCTTTTGACTTCCATCAGACCTCTGCACTTGGGGTTCCCGTTGAGCTGGGCAACGGGCGGTGGCGAGGCTTCTCTTTATGATGTCATTGACCTCCTCATGTCTAGAATACTTCCCTTCTGATGTGTGACACTCTAGACCATGAAGTCCGAATTGATCGGCCGTCGCCCTGCCGCAAATACACCTATGTTCGGTGAGTATGTATATATATATATATATATATATATATATATATATATATATATATATATATATATATATATATATATATATATATATATATATATATATTATATATATATATATATATATATATATATATATATATATATATATCTTTCAATTTAGTCTCTGTGAGCTGGACTGATGTAGTATATATTACTGACATATCGTAAACAAAAGACACACGTAGTATTGAACCTTTATTAAAGCAAGCCCAGTCTATGGTATGATGCCACATCCAATGAATCGACCCATAACAGTCTGCTAAGACACTGGAGCGCATTTCCTCGCTAACAGAACATGGGCAAAATATATACGTAGACTTACGCACAGTGTCGACAAGCCGGTGATTTAACCCAGGTCCTTCCATACAGAGTTTCATTTACAACTATTGAACAATGAGCCACGTTCTTATAAGTTTTAGAAAGTGTTGTTAGCGAAAATGTTATTGTTTATAATACTGCGTAAAAGAAATGTATTTTGTAATGCCCTTCTGCTTTAGAAATGGATAATGACCAGTTAATTCTCCTTAGTCGAATTACGATAAAATGTACCCTCTCGTCTCCGCCATTACTGAGTACATTAGAAGAGATTTATTGCTCAGTTTAGCTGCGCAAATCGGTATATTTACCCGTTGAACCCATTATTTACCAGCTATAACGTTTATTTACTCGCCATAACCGTCATGCCTTTACAGTTTAGAGGGGCAGCTGCGGCTATCTGCTTTGAATATCCTTAAAGTTTTAAGATTAAACTTTAGTTATCAGAGGGATCCACTATTTAATTCATATCCACACGTAATAGAGAACGTGTATGATCCCTGTTATCCAGACCGATAGTATATATTTCCTGACTCTTAAATACCTGGCTGTTAATTCCATAAACCAGGTGTCCAGGTCCAGGATCGGGCAGTGGGAGACATGTACATAACTGGTAGGCAAATATTAATGAAAAATATAGACGATAGTTTCACCAGAACCTGAGCGTGATGTGCATATGAATGCATGTGCCTATACATGTATATGTATCCCCATATGTATTTGTGTGCTTATGTATACGTGTACGTATGTATACCCGTGAATATGTATGTGTGAAAGTAAACCAATTAAAGTAATCACTTGGTGATACTATCACACGATTTCCCTAGAGTTACCTAGAAAATATTTACCAAAAAAATTAGTCAGTTCAAAGTGCATTAAAAATCTTTTTTTTTTTTCATGTGTTTTTCTCCCACTTATATCAGGGAAACCAATAGACCTTTACAAAGCAAAGTAAAATATTTTAAATTCAATCTAATATTTAATGTTTGTTGGAGATTTTAGTTAAAAAAATATTACCTGAACGGATGAAGAGAAACGCTAAATTGACATTTAGGAGGTATATAATATTTTAAAGTTCTATCTAGTTGCTCAGTTTGATACTTCAAATTCCTACAAAAGTACGTTTGATATTCCAAAAGTTCCATAATAAAATTATAAAATGATAGCATTCAAAGTCCAGTAGAACTAACAATCTCTCTCTCTCTCTCTCTCTCTCTCTCTCTCTCTCTCTCTCTCTCTCTCTCTCTCTCTCTTTTTTTCACACCATTTTACACAGTTAAGTTTAGGGTTCTTAATTTTATTTACAAGATAAGAGCTGTTACCTACATTAGCTCATTTAAAAACCTTTTTATTGTTATGAGACGTACTAGGGAACTGGATGAAGCTGGGGCCATCTGTGGGTCAGTGAATTCATTTGGCTTAATTTCATTTATGTATTTATGCTGTACGATCAGGTTCCAGATCTCAGATGAAGCTATGTTCTGGAGAAGGGCAATTGCTGTTTGCTGCCCGTCTTGTAGTGTAGAAGCTCACTTCTCGAAATCGTCGGAGTGTAGACAAGTGAGGTACTTTGATAATATTGACCTTGTACATAACAGTAAGGCCTGTGTTAAAGGCTCTGCTGAAATGACAGGTCTAGGCGAGAAAATGGAGAATAATCAAGGTGTACGCAAAGTTCTGCCTCGTACAGTGTCTTGTAACCCCTATTGAAGAGCAGATGCGAGATACCTCTAAGTGCTGCAAGTTTCCTGACCGCTTTATTTACAAGATTTCCAACATGGTTATTCATAGTTAGTTTGGACCCAAACAAAATCAGCTTCGGTTCCTGGTACGGATACTCTCCCGTTCATTCTTACCATTGCTCCAGCATTACTATTATGGTGCTCAAACATCATCATTTGTGTTTTCTCAGGAGGAAATGTGACCTTCCACCGTTTTCCCCAGGCTAATATATCTGTAAGCTGGTGATTGATCTAACTTAAAGCAATCATTCGCCACCCAGCTCTGATCGTGTGAGGGTGTGCAGTGTGTTGGCCTGACCCCTGGCGGCTCTTGACAGCACTTTGGTTTTCACCAACATGGCGGCAGCTGGGAGGGGACGGTTGAACACAGTTTGTGTGGATCTGGCTACAGGAGTTATCAACACTGCCACGGCCGGAACAGTATTACCCACGATCCTACGAGATATTTATGGACTTGATACAGCAGATTTGTATGGAGTGGCCTTGAACGGGACGAATAGAGTGTTTGTGAAACTTCAAACGGCGGAGGTGTATGAACGGCAGGTAGATAAGCATCAAGATAGTGTGTACACCGTGCACACAGGACTACAGGACTTCTCGAGGACATACACTTGGGTTCGATTGAGGAATGTCCCATTCGAGGCTGATGCTGTGGACATCAGTGCAGTTTTCGGGGCATATGGCGTCATCCATGCAGCTACTACTGGCAAGTGGAGTGAAGGACCGATGATGGGGCTCTTTGAGGGGTCTTTTGCCTTGAAGATGACCTTGCGACATCCCATACCGTCGTACGTCGTATTGCCGGATTTTAGGACGCAGGTATACGTCACCAACATGGGGCAACGCAGGACTTGTCATCTGTGCGGGGCATATGAGCATGTAGCATCTTGAAGAGGTCGGGCCCAAGAATGAACGGGGGACATCGTGGAACGAACGTGACAGTGCAGAGAAATGTGCAAAGGGAAGAGGAACAGTCGGAGAAACAACCAAAGTTGTGGAGCGAGATAGTCGAAGGTGCAGAGGTGGTGTGTCAGACGATATCACAGGAAACGGCGCTATCGGTGGTTGAAGGTGGAAACCAGGAGAGCCCTGTGGAGGAAGTGGCTTTGGAGTAGGTATTAAGGGACATTCTGGACGAACCTCTCCCGGTGTTAAGTGTCGAAGCCACTGAGGGTATGGAAGATACTATGGATATGGTGGAGGGCATAGTGAATACCAGTTTCAATGACCAAAAGTTAGTGTTAGAGACAGTGCAGGCGGAGGTACATCAGATTGATAGTGCAAGTGGTGTGGAAGTTGTGCAGGGAACCCGCAAGAGGTCTGGCACACTGTCTGATTGTGATGACGTGTTTACCCCGGCCCAGAGGATTTGCAAGAAACCTCTGGTGGAAGTTGCTAAGAAAGACTTGGGATTGGTGCAAGAACAGGGAATTAATAAGGGTGGGAAGAAGGTGGGCAAATTGCAGAATAAAGGGAAATCTGGGTCGCAACTTCCACCGAGGCCGAAGGGCAAACCTTTGTCTTTAATTTCAAGTGTTTAACGTTAAATGTAAATGGGTTGAGAACAGATATTAAAAGAGCTTGGGTGGAGTGTACGTTGAGACGGTATGGTGTGACTCAGGTTTTTTTGCAGGAGCATAACTATAGGTGTGGTAGAGATTTGGTATTGGATGGTTTTAGGGTATTTGCCAGTTCGTCAAGTAGATTAAAGGGTTGGGTGGCGGTAGTGGTAGCGGTGTCAAGCCCATTCAAGCCTTTGCGATGGGAGGAGAGTGGGGTGGGCAGACTGGTGAGGGAGCATATGATTTACGCATGTAGGGATTTGCCTAGTGTAACCATAGTTGGGGAAGATTTTAATTGTGTCATCAGGGAAAGGGATGTAGAGCCGTGGGGGGGGGGTGTTTTGCAGGCTCTGAGGAACTTACTTAGGTGTGTAGGTTTGAAGGATGTTATTGGGGTAGGAGGGGTGGGAGAGCATACATTTGTTAGAAGAGGGTGTGGGGCTAGGCTAGATAGAATTTATGTAACGGGGAGTGTGGTGGTGGGTGGGGTTCAATATTTAGATGTGGGTTTTTCAGATCATCAGGGAGTGTTGGTGGAGGTGGAATGGCCGGGTGTGGTACGGTGGGGTAAGGGGTATTGGAAATTAAATGTTCAGCTTTTGAGTGGTGAAGGTAGATGTGTGGAATTTAGTGATTGGTGGGAAGGGTTGTGGGATGGGAGGTTGCAGGGGGATGGGGCTCTGGTGGATTGGTGGGTGGAGGTGGGTAAGAGGGGCATTAAAGCTTACTATCAGAGATTGGGAAAAGAAGAGGTAGGATGGCGTTATGGCATGCAAAACTACTTGGAGGGATTATTGATGGACTGTTACTTAAGAGGAGGTCACAGACTAACTGAGGAAATACGGACATTGAAGGAAAGGTTGTGGTCGCTGCAGAATGAGAATTTTGGGGCATGCAGGATGAAAGCAGGCTTGGATGACGTGTTGTGGGAGGATAAACCCTCCAAATATGTATTAGGTAAGTGTAGGAAGCGAAAGGATAGTATGACATTGGAGTTCTTGGAGGTGAATGAAGAATTGGAGAATTATGATGAAGGAATGCGGATTTGTACCACAGAGGGTATGAACGTGTATGTGGATAAGTGGTTTGCCAAGCATATGTATCGCAAAGGGGTGAGTGTGATGAACAAGGATTTAATATTAGGGGGAATCGTGGAAAGGTTGGGACGAAGTGAGTGGAAGGAGTTGGAGGGGATGATCAGTGAAGGGGAGGTGTGGGAGGCGGTGAATGGGTTAAGTAGAGGAAAGGCCCCTGGAATAGATGGTATAGCAAACAAGTTTTATAAGGAAAATTGGAACGTCATGAGGGACTGTTTGGTTGGTGTGATGAATGGGATGAAAGAGGATGGGATGATGGGTAGGGATATGGGATTGGGAGTGGTGGTTCTAGTACGGAAGGGGAAAGTAGGAGATACTTTGGGGAATTACAGACCTTTGGTACTAATGAATTCTGATTATAAAATATATGCAAAGATTCTAGATAACAGATTAAAAAGGGTGTTGGGGAGGGTGATTGAGGTAAGACAGGGGGGATTCCAGGTAGGGGAGTGGTGGCAGGTCATGAGTACATTAAGGATTTCATTGAAAGTGTGGAAGGGGTAGGGGTACTAGCATTAGATTCGCAGGGGGCGTATGATAGTGTAGAGTGTGAGAGCATGTACGAAATCATGAAGCGGCAGGGGTTCGGTGTGGAAGTGATGAGTTGGATCAGAGCTTTATATGAAGGGGCATGTGTGAGGGTACAAGTCAACTGTAGATTGGGAGGGGTGGTGCAGATGGAACAGGGTTTGCGGCAGGGATGTCCTCTGTCGCAAATTCTGTTCGCATGTGTTCAGGATCCATTTTACAGATTGGTGGGGGGAGGGGGTTGATGGTGAGATCTTGAACATTGTGGGGTATGTAGACGACACCACGGTGCTGGTATAGCAGGAAAAGGGGCTGGGGCATGTAGGGAACAGTATAGGCACATTTTGTAAGGCAACGGGAATGAAGGTGAATGGGGCAAAATCATTGCTGTTGGAGGTGGGTAATTGGGTGGGAAGGGGGTTGGGTAGAAGACATGGTTGGAATGTAATGGACAAAGTGAAAATATGTGGAATAGTGTTCACGGGGAATCGGGACGTGACAAGAGAGGTGAATTCGGGGAATGTAGTGCAACGGGCAATGGAGCGTATAAATGGTTGGCGTGAGGGTGAGCTAACGTTGAGGCAGAGGGTCATTGCGGTAAACACAATAATTTATAGTAGGATTTGGTTCGTAGCTAATATTTATCCTTTATTGAGGTGGGATGTGGAAGGGCTGGAGCGCAAAGTATTTAAGTTCATCTGGGCTAATGGTAGGCATTGGCTATGGAAGGATATAGTTAGGAAGGATATATTATTGGGGGGGTGGGGTCTGATTTGGCTGAAGAACAGGTTGATGTGCAGGTATGTGAAATGTTGTGTGATGAGGAGGGGATGGAGGGAGGGAGAGACCGGGGTGGAGGGTGTGTTGAGAGAGTTGGGTGAATGGTGGGAGGGGAGGGACCTGGTACAGTGCAGGGATTGGCTGCGCAATATGATGGTCATAAAGGAACCGCAAAATTTAAAAGTAGCTGTGCTTATGAGGTTAGGAGGTGGGGTGGGGGTGCTGGAGGGGAGGCTATATATCCAGTTTATGACTGGAAAGGAATTTGGGGGTTTCGGGAATTACGTTTATCGGGAAGGGATTGGGAGCTGATGTATAGGTTTCTACATGGGGCGGTTGCAGCAAGGGAGATTTTATTTCGAATGGGGTGTATGAAAGATGGGGGTTGCAAGAGGTGTGGCATGCTGGAGACCGTCTTGCATGCCATATATTTTTGTGAGGCATTGGAAGGGGTAAGGTGGTGGATGGGATGGGTTATGAGGAAATTGGGGGGGGGGAGTATCTTTGTTAAGGGCAATTTTCTTGGATTTGGGGGGGGTGTGTCATAGGGACAAAAAGGGTTTAATGTACTGCATGGTGGATTTTGTTTGTGTGTCATGGAAATTGAGAGAGGTAGGCATTCGGGAAAGAATAAAGGGGGTGGCAGCTCATATATATTGAACCAAGTGTCGGAATCGTTTGATATATGGGAAGGGTTGGGGTTCTGCATTTTCCGAGGATTAGAGATCATTAAGTGTCAAGGGGCTATTGAGAGGATTGGAGGGGTTTGAGTGGGCTTGACCTGTAGGGTCAAGCCCAGGGGGGAGGGAGGGTAGAGGGTATTATTTTCTTTGGGTGACGGTTGACATTCTATGCTGTGACAAGTGACGTTAGGGTTTTCTGGTTATGGTTACAGGAAAGTGGGTGCGGGAGGGAAGAAGAACGATTGGTGGAATGATGATGTAAAGAGAGTAGTAATGGAGAAAAAGTGAGCATATGAGAGGTTTTTACAAAGTAGAAGTGATGCAAGGAGGGAAGAGTATATGGAGAGAAAAAGAGAGGTTAAGAGAGTAGGGAAGCAATGTAAAAAGAGAGCAAATGAGAGAGTGGGTGAAATGTTATCAACAAATTTTGTTGAAAATAAGAAAACGTTTTGGAGTAAGATTAATAAGTTGAGGAAGCCTAGGGAACAAATGGATTTGACAGTTAAAAATAAGAGAGGAGAGTTATTAAATGGAGAGTTAGAGGTATCGGGAAGATGGAGGGAATATTTTGAGGAGTTGTTAAATGTTGATGAAGACAGGGAAGCTGTGATTTCGTGTATAGGGCAAGGAGGAATAACATCTTGTAGGAATGTGGAAGAGCCAGTTGTGAGTGTGGGGGAAGTTCGTGAGGCAGTGGGTAGAATGAAATGGGGTACGGCAGCTGGGATTGATGGGATAAAGATAGAAATGTTAAAAGCAGGTGGGGATATAGTTTTGGAGTGGTTGGTGCTATTATTTAATAAATGAATGGAAGAGGGAAAGATACCTAGGGATTGGCAGAGAGCGTGTATTGTTCCTTTGTATAAAGGCAAAGGGGACAAAAGAGAGTGCAAAAATTATAGGGGAATAAGTCTGTTGAGTGTACGTGGTAAAGTGTATGGTAGAGTTATTATTGAATGAATTAAGAGTAAGACAGAGAGCAGGATAGCAGATGAACAAGGGGGCTTTAGGAAAGGTAGGGGGGGGGGGTGTAGACCAAGTGTTTACAGTGAAACATATAGGTGAACAGTATTTGGATAAGAGTAAAGAGGTTTTTGTGGCATTTATGGATTTGGAAAAGGTGTATGATAGGGTGGATAGGGGGGCAATGTGGCAGATGTTGGAGGTGTTTGGAATAGGAGGTAGGTTACTGAAAGCAGTGAAGAGTTTTTATGAGGATAGTGATGCTCAGGTTAGAGTGTGTAGGAGGGAGGGGGACTATTTCCCAGTAAAAGTGGGCCTTAGACAAGGATGTGTTATGTCACCGTGGTTGTTCAATATATTTATAGATGGGGTTGTAAGAGAAGTGAATGCGAGGGTCTAGGTAAGAGGTGTGGGGTTAAAAGATAAAGAATCAAATACAAAGTGGGAGTTGTCACAGTTGCTTCTTGCTGATGACACTGTGTTTTTGGGAGATTCTGAAGAGAAGTTGCAGAGGTTCGTGAATGAATTTGGTTGGGTGTGTAAAAGATGAAAATTGAAAGTGATTATAGGAAAGAGTAAGATGATGAGGATAACAAAAAGATTAGGTGACGAAAGCATGGATATCAGATTGGAGGGAGAGAGTATGGAGGAGTCACCTCCTCTAGCTGACCAGAACACTTTTGTTCAGAGTAGGGAAATTAGATCCAGTTGATGATTTACTAAAGTTCTTATCTGAAGAACTGGTTAATTACGATTTACCTTTGCCAGTTCCTACTATCATTAAACTTATTAAACTTTGTATTGTTGATGCAAAATTTGTATTTAATGATGAGTTTTACACTCAGAATTTTGGTATGGCCATGGGAAATCCTCTTTCACCTGTTCTTAGTAATTTATATATGGAATTTTTCGAAACAAGATTGCTTAACACAATCCTTCCCAATAGAGCTAAGTGGTACAGATATGTTGATGACATTTTGTGCCTTATGCCTAAGAATGTAGACATAAACCATTTCCTTGTTAAATTAAATAGCTTAGCTCATTCTATAAATTTTACTGTTGAATTTGAAGTAAATAACTCATTGCCCTTCCTAGATGTTTTTATTATTAAGGGTAACATTGATTTTAAATCTAAAATTTACAGAAAACCTACAAATAATTGTTCCTATTTACACTATTACTCTTCACATCAAGATAGAGTTAAAGTGTCGGTTTTCTCTTCTATGTTTTTGAGAGCTTTACGCATTTGTAGTCCAGAGTTCATAGATGAAGAAATCTATAAAATTTATGAAATAGCTAATGATTTAAAATACCCAAGAAACATAATTGCTAAATCTTTTGAAATAGCTAGAAATACTTTTTACACTCCAAAAAGGGACAACCAACCTTATTCAACCAAAAATATGTTGGTTCTCCCTTACCATGAAAACTTGGTTGATATGCCTTCTTTTCTTAAGAATTTTAATATCAAAGTTGTATTTAAAAATCTTGATACAGTGAAAAGACTTTTGATAAAAAATTCCCCCCAAAATGCTGAGGGATGTGTCTATAAGATTCCCTGTAAAATATGCGATAAAGTTTATTATGGTCAAACTGGTTAATGTCTTGAACTAAGATTAAAACAACATAAATATAGCATTAGAACTGGACAAGATTCTAATGCTCTATTTATTCATGTGAGAGACTTTAACCATCCAATTGATTTTCAAAATGCTGAGAAGGTTGTATCAAGCAAGTCCATGGTTGAGAGGAATATAATAGAATCATGTTTCATTAAAAGCAGTTTTGAAAATAATATGAATATTTCTTTTGGTTTATATAAATTGGATTCATTTATTGGACTAATCTTAATACTTGGGAAGAGTTTCAGGTCCTTTCTTATGTTCCTCTTCACAGAGTCGTGAGATGTTACGCTACTGTGAGGTGTAGTCTTTGTTAGTGTGATGTGACTGTGAGGTGTATTCTGCCTCTTTATAAGCCTTCTTCTCACGTTTCCTTTTATAGTTCCTTGATAATGTGAGTAGTCACGAAAGCGCTTGGAATTCGTCTATTTTTTCATAGTGGTTGTCTTGCATATTTTGATATCACCTGTTTACTGTGATCTTTTGCATATATATATATATATATATATATATATATATATATATATATATATATATATATATATATATATATATAAGAACATAAGAAATGAGGAACACTGCAGCAGGCCTGTTGGCCCATACTAGGCACGTCCTTCACATTCCATCCCACTAACAGAACATTTGTTCAACCTAATTTTCAATGCTACCCAAGAAATAAGCTTTGATCATTTTATTTACTCATGTGCAATTCCCACTCAAATCCAACCTCTCTCACTCATAAGAACATAAGAACATAAGAAAGGAGGAACACTGCAACAGGCCTACTGGCCCATACTAGGCAAGTCCATGTCAAAACCAACCCACCAACAAAAATATTTGCCCATCCCATCCCCAGCGGCACCCAAGCAACATTTACAACCCTCAAGCCTTCACAACTCTCCAAGTCCCGCTCAAATCTAACCCCTCTCTCATAAGATTACAGAAGGAAGTAACACTGCAGCAGGCCAACCGGCCCACACTAGGCAGGTCCCCCTCAAACCCTAAACCAATCCCACAAACAAAAACACCTTTCCAACCCAACTTCTACTCCATCCATGGAACAAGCTCCGATAATCAGGGCACTACCAAAGAGCGAACTGAAGGAGCTGAAGCACCCGGTCCATCACCAGGGCACTGAAGGAGCCGAAGCACCTGGTCCATCACCAGGGCACTGAAGGAGCCGAAGCACCCGGTCCATCACCAGGGCACTGAAGGAGCCGAAGCACCTGGTCCATCACCAGGGCACTGAAGGAGCCGAAGCACCTGGTCCATCACCAGGGCACTGAAGGAGCCGAAGCACCTGGTCCATCACCAGGGCACTGAAGGAGCCGAAACACCCGGTCCATCACCAGGGGACTGAAGGAGCCGAAGCACCTGGTCCATCACCAGGGCACTGAATTTGTCCAGCCTAAATTTAAAACTACCCAAGGTCCTTGCTTCAATAACCCTACTAGGCAGACTGTTCCACTCATCAACTACCCTATTTCCAAACAAATACTTTCCTATATCCTTTCTAAATCTAAACTTATCTAACTTGAATCCATTATTGCGGGTTCTCTCTTGGAGAGATACCCTCAAGACCTTATTTATATCCCCTCTATTAATACCCAGTTTCCACTTGTATACCTCGATCATGTCTCCCCTCATTCTACGTCTTACAAGTGAATGTAATTTAAGGGTCTTCAATCTTTCTTCGTAAGGAAGATTTCTAATACTATGTATTAATTTAGTCATTCTACGCTGAATGTTTTCTAACGAATTTATGTAAATTCTGAAATATGGAGACAAGAACTGAGCTGCGTAATCTAGGTGAGGCCTTACTAATGATGTATAAAGCTGTAATATAACCTCAGGACTTCTGTTGCTAACACTTCTTGATATAAATCCCAGTAATCTATTTGCCTTATTACGTACGCTTAGGCATTGCTGTCTTGGTTTAAGGTTGCTGTTTACCATCACCCCCAAGTCCTTCTCGGAATCTGTATGGCTAAGTTCTACGTTATTTAACTTATAAGTGCTTGGGTTATGGACACTCCCGAGCTTCAGAACCTTGCATTTATCTACATTGAACTGCATCTTCCACTTTTCTGACCACGAATTAAGTTTGTCTAAATCTTCCTGAAGTTCTATGACATCAATGTTTGAATCAATTATCCTACCTATCTTCGTGTCGTCGGCGAATTTGCTCATATCACTAGTAATTCCCTCGTCAAGGTCATTGATATATATTATAAATAACAACGGGCCTAAGACTGATCCCTGTGGAACACCACTTGTTACAAGTCCCCATTCGGATTTAACCCCATTTATGCACACTCTCTGCTTCCTATTGGTGAGCCATGACTCGATCCATGACAACACTTTTCCCCCAATGTCATGAGCTGCCACTTTCTTTAACAGTCTCTGGTGCGGTACTCTATCAAAAGCATTACTAAAGTCTAAATAAACAATATCGAATTCTTTATCATGATCAACAGCCTCAAAAGCTTTACTGAAGAAGGTTAATAAATTAGATAGACAGGAACGGCCCCTCGTGAATCCATGCTGAGTCTCATTAATCAATTTATGGTTATCTAGATGGCTTCTAATAATATCAGCTATAATTGACTCTAGTAATTTGCCTACAATTGAGGTAAGGCTTATTGGGCGGTAATTTGACGGTAGTGACTTGTCCCCTGCTTTAAAAATAGGAATTTCATTAGCCATCTTCCACATATCAGACACTACACCTGTTTGAAGAGATAAATTAAAAATGTTAGATAATGGTTCACAGAGTTCCATTTTGCATCCCTTAAGAACCCTTGCAAAAAGCTCATCAGGACCCGGCGATTTATTTTGTTTCAATCGGTCTAGTTGTTTCATAACCATTTCGCTAGTGACTGTGATATTACATAATTTATCTTCTTCTGGGCCTCTGTAAAAATTAATTTCTGGGATACTATTAGTGTCTTCCTGTGTGAAAACCGAGAGAAAATAATTATTAAAAATAGAGCACATATCATTCTCCTTGTCAGTAAGATGCCCAGAGTTATTTTTAAGGGGACCTATCTTATCCCTAACTTTTGTTCTATAAACCTGGAAAAAACTTTTTGGGTTAGTTTTTGAATCCCTAGCAACTTTAATTTCATAGTCCCGTTTAGCTTTTCTTATCCC
The DNA here is from genome assembly GCA_009830355.1 of Cherax destructor. Lineage (NCBI taxonomy): Eukaryota > Metazoa > Arthropoda > Malacostraca > Decapoda > Parastacidae > Cherax > Cherax destructor. Next base: position 93,008 of record WNWK01002462.1, on the reverse strand, counting down.
CTTTTTAACGTCCCTCTTAATGTCAATATACTGATTCATAAGATGACCCTCACCTCTTTTAATGCGCCTATAAATTCCTTTCTTCTGCCCTAAAAGATATTTGAGCCTATTATTCATCCATTTTGGGTCATTTGAACTTGATCTGATTACTTTATACGGGATAAATGTTCTTTGGGAAGCCTGTATAGTGTTAAGAAAACTGTCATATTGATACCTCTCTTCGTCACCCCAGGCCACAGTTGATAAGTGTTCTCTAAGTCCATTATAATCTGCTAAGCGAAAATCTGGGACCGTTACTGAATTATCCCTACTATCATACATCCATTCAATGCTAAAGGTAATTGACTTGTGGTCGCTTGAGCCGAGTTCCTCTGTAATTTCTAAATTATTAACAAGGGTTTCCTTGCTAGCCAGAACCAAGTCAAGTAGGTTATTTCCCCTTGTAGGTTCTATCACAAATTGCTTCAAAAAGCAATCCTGAACTACTTCTACAAAGTCGTTAGATTCTAAATTCCCTGTCAAGAAATTCCAATTAATCTGACTAAAGTTAAAGTCCCCTAGAATTACTACATTATCGAGCCTTGTATATATATATATATATATATATATATATATATATATATATATATATATATATATATATATATATATATATATATATATATATATATATATATTTATTATATAGGATGGGGTCCACCTCTAGTGCAAATTGTGGGACCCATAGCCTCGGAGAAGTGGATAAAAAGGCTTCAAGGAAGAATATTTAGATTTCTTCCTGATGCCATTTGAATATTCCACTTCTCCTACCACCCCATCCTATATACACACATACATACATATAAATGCTTTATTAATAGACAGAATACATTTATAGAAAACACAAACATGAACATGAATACAATGGTACAATATGTCAAAGATTATGAATCTCCTCCAGCTCCTCCGAAGCCGGACGCGAGCCAAGTATGCAGCATGCATTTCCCCTCTGGATGGCCACGCTGAGACGCTGGAACATGAACGTGGCTGCCCTTGGGTCCCTGGTGGTGTCGATGAGTCTGGAACCCAGTTCTTTAAGGAAACGTGTTGAATTTTTTCCCCACGCTCCCAAGGTCTCTGATCCCACTGGGACAAATTTATACTGTTGGCTTATATCCCTGTACTTGCCGATTTTGTACTCCTCTCTGTGGTCAGCAGCTCCTCCCTGTCGCCCAACACTGTGAGGGATGTAGGTGTCAGCCAGTGTCGACACACAGGTATAATCCCATGCTAAGAGCTTGCCATTCTTCCAAGGATAGATAGTGATCCCGTCGGGGCGGTTTGCTGGGTTGTGGGCGTTGTTGGCTGCTAGTGATCGAGGCTCTCTCTCGGCTGGGCATCCAGCTGTAGCAAGGGTTCTCTTTATGATGTCGTTGACCTCATTGTGTCTTGAATGCCAACCCTTGGTTTTAGAACAGTTAAGACCATGTAGACCATATTGGTCAGCTTGCGCATCGCTGCAAATACATGTATATTCCGTGTGAATAGGGGCAGCAAGGCGCAGAGCCACTGCAATACGAAGGGTCTTAGGGTCCAGGCGTGTTCCCATGGCCGAAATGGGAACTGTTTGGAGGAAGTCCCCAGAGTGATGTGCACTCACGGCTAGGAGACGGGCAGTCTCCCTGTCTGATGTTACGGCCCTGAGCATATTGGCAAGTATCTTTTCAGCGATGGGGCCGTCCCAGCTTGACTGTTTGTAGGCCAGTTCTTCACTAGGTTTTGGTGTTGGAGCAGCAAGAGTCTCCCATTCAGTGATGGCACTGGTGTAGCTAGGGTCCTGTATTCCTGCTGAATCAATGAGGTTGTCTGGAAGAATTTGTTTTATTAGCTCATTTGATGCTATGGAAGAGGATAAGAAGGCTGGTAGGGCAATCTGGGAGGATTTGCGTACTCCCAGCCCCCCAAGTCTGACTGGAAGTGAGGCTTGCAACCACTGTCCCTCTTCGAGGGAAAGATTCAATACACTCTCTAGCATGGTTTTGAGGAGAGAGTCGTATTCCTCGAGTTTCGGGCTGTTGAAGGCTGGGGAGCATCTCAGGAAGTATGTAAGTTTTGGGATTGACAGGCACCTGGTGAGTAGGTAGAAGGCATCATGTGTATCGATGTCTTTCATCCTACCTTCCATCGTCCTGAGGTCGGAGATTTTTTTTTCCAGGACCAGATCGATGGCATTGGGCCCGAGAAGAGCACCAAGGAGAGTGCTGTTGGCTGGATCGATGGCTCGTGCCCCTGGTAAAACAGCCCTAATGTCCTGGATCATCTGTGGATTGGTGGAAACTATCTCACATTTGGTGGGGTTTAAAGATAGGCCCAGGCTACCTACCATATCTTTAATTTTCCTGATGTCTCCTAGGAGAGATTGTGTAGTGCCAGCTAGGGTGCCATCATCCAAGAACCAGATATTGAGCTCACTGGACAATGCTTCTGTGACATCCTTGATGGCTAGACAGAATAGAAAGGGAGCAAGAGGGTCCCCCTGTTGCACACCCTCACACGAGTCAATTTCATGGTCCCCAAACAAAAGTTTAGAAGCCACACTATAGCACGATTCTATGAAGGGATAGAGGGAAGGAAAGTGCCTAGAAACTGCTTGGAGAGCAGCATCCCTTCTGACTGAGTTGAAAGCATTGGCAAAGTCCAATTTGATTAATGATTTTTCATTGGACATGTTGTTGATGTATACTCGTGCTGCATGGGCAGCTGCTTCACAGCCTTGTTGAACACCAAAACCGAGCTGGGTTGGTTTCAACATTGAGGCAGCATCTTGACTCACCCTTCGTACTGCAGCCTTGGCAACTAGGCGCCGAAGGGTGTTGCCCACTGCAATGGGCCTGATTCCTCCATCCTTTTTCCGGAGGGCACACAGTGAGGCACCAAAGAAAAGGGGTCTAATGGCCTGTGGGACACAACCAGCCAGGCACCCATTGGAAAATTTGGTGAGTTCAGACAACAATCTCTCAGAGACCTCACCAAGACCTGGATTGAGCATTTGTTTTAAGTGTTGTGGCCTTAAACCAGTGAAACCTCCTGCTGAGCCCTGTGGGAAAGACAGCAGCTTTATACACATCGGCGTCCCGTAAGGTTAAATGTTCTTCCCCTGCTGGAATGTCAAGGGGGCCAATGTTGATACTGGGAGCTCTGGGTGGATGTTTGTCCTTCAGGGCTTGTGCTGTAATGATATCCTTAGGAGCGATGGTATCCTCACTGGTTATAAGCCTCAGTGCTCCGATAGTATTACCCTCTTCTATTTTTCTGCTAATGTGGGCTCTGATTTTTGAGGCGTCAGGTGTCCTGTTGTTGACATTTGCCTGGCGGGTGTTTGACGCCCTGGAGGGGATACGGACAAGGTTGTCATCTCTAGGGAATGCATTTATTGCCCTGATAACAGATGTAGCTAGTGACTTGTCCCTCCTTGGTGGGACAGCCAAACAGGCATTGCCAAAAAGCAGTAGGTTGTGCCAGGATCCATTGTCTGCAGGAGCATCGTTGACTTTCTTCAAGAGGTCAGCGAATTTGCTGGCAGCTTCATGGCGAGCTGCTTTGGGGATGTGTGTCAGCGTCCTGGTGGATGTTAATTTTATTGCAGCTTTTAGGTCCTCTGTAGAGGTGAAGTCAGGGTGGCTGTCAGCTCTGTCTGCTGGGAGGGTCTGTTGGCTGTTCCCATTTGGAGCCCTCCTGGAGCCTAGACATCCATTGTGTGCACGGATGTTGCCCGTAGAGAGATTGAGTGCACATTCCCTATGGCACACCTGGCAGATGCCTCGTGGACGGGTTCCAAGGCATTGGCTCTGTCGTGGAGATTCCTGGGAACCCAGCACTTCTTGTGTCATGGTGTGGGTGGGAAGGCGCCAGCTGTGGGGTAACGGGTGAATGACAGCATGGATGCATGGGGGATGAGGGTGGGAGAGTAGTGAGCGGGAGTGTGAGTAATTCGTGGGGCACTAAACGGCAACACTCTTGGTCAGGAAGTCAGTAGGCCTAGGCCAGGAATGGGGGGTGAGGGGAGTGGCCCTATATGTTCACTTAAGATGCACATTGCTTACTTTTGCTAATTGATTTACTTAGAAACAACCTCGCCATTTGGCACACTGATTGCCGTGTTCTCACTGTTAACCAAGGTGGTGTTCTGTTCATCATCCAAAGACGAGTACTGGGCGGCCACTTTCCCCCCAATCCCGGCCAAACAGAGGGTAAACAAACCTCCCCCACACCTCCACTGGCGGGATCCCCTCAACACCGCATCCTCTAACTACTCAACTCCCAACATGCACACTGCACTTTCACTGATATAGAAGCAACGGACTGATGCAGAAGATTGTCACGACTCTGTAATCTCCAGTGGATACTCACGATGACGTCTGCTTAAACTGGCCCTTCCCACACATGTAGGTTCCTCGTTTACTCATTATATATATATATATATATATATATATATATATATATATATATATATATATATATATATATAGGATGGGGTCCACCTCTGGTGTCAATTGTGGGACCCATTGCCTCGGGGAAGTGGATAAAAAGACTTCAAGGAAGAATATTTAGATTTCTTTTTTGAAGCCATTTGAATATTCCACTTCCCTACCACCCCATCTTTTTTTTTTTTTTTTTTTTCAAACTTTATTTCAAGACAAAATACAATGGGGAGTAAAACAACATAGATAACTCAGAGCTACATGTCAAATACTTCGTCCAACTCCCCGGCAGTGGGCCGCGTGCCCAGAATACTGCAGGCATTTCCCTCTGGGTCGCAACACTGAGTCTCTGAAAGAGGAAACCTTCGGTACTGTGAAAACTGTGACCAAATTACATCGTGGAAGTTATAAAAACAGAACATAACTTAATTTCACATTGAAGGTAATTAAGCATAGATCATCAGTGGTGGGCTGGCGGCGCTTCTGGCACCTCTGATGACTTTCACTGCTCGTCGACACCTCACCTCTCAGTTACTCAAGTCACTGTTCTCATTAAGTCACTGCTCTCATTAACGTTTTCTCTCACTAGCTCTGTTTCCCATTTTCGTTCGTTACAGCTCGATTTCCAGTTTTCTTAGATCACGACGAGAGATTTACTCCTCTCTCTCTCTCTCTCTCTCTCTCTCTCTCTCTCTCTCAGCTAAACACTTTCTAACATGAATACATATTTCTCACATCAACGTTTCGCACGAGAATCTGAAGTGTCTCACGTTAATGTAATATTTCTCACGTCCTCGTTTCTCACAGAAAAAAAATAATGTTTCACTAAAGTCATTTCTCTGGTGCCGGAAATTAGCAGAAATACCCATGTTCCAAGTTTTTCACTAATTGAATTACAAAGGTAACTCTTTAATTGCATCAAGCGTCGTGTTCCTGTGGTGCTCAGTGTTGCAGCACTTGTACTCAGTGTTGCAGGAGTTGTACTTGCTGTTGCATGCCTTGGAGTGGTGACGCGCCATGAGAGTGTTAAGACTTGCGTAATACTGCGTGACGCTGCGTATATGGAGTTCTAGAATTCCCCAAAAGGGAGCGTTAGTAGTTACTCTGCCAACATATATACATATATATATATATATATATATATATAATATATATATATATATATATATATATATATATATATATATATATATATATATATATATATATATATATATAGGATGGGGTCCACCTCTGGTGTCAATTGTGGGACCCATTGCCTCGAAAAGTGGATAAAAGACTTCAAGGAAGAATATTTAGATTTCTTTCTGAAGCATATATATATATATACAGTATATAGATATGTCGTGCCGAATAGGTAAAACTTGCTATTTTGGCTGAAATAGCAACGCTCTTCTTGCCGAATAAGGCAAGCGAATATTTGTGTATGCAATAATTTCGCAAAAATCATTCTGAACCTAACGAATTTATTTTTATTTCATTGTGTTTGTTTATTATTAAATTATTGTAAACTTATCTAAAATATATTTATAGTTGGATTAGGCTAAATTAAATTGCGCTTGTTATAATAAGGTTAGGTAAGTTTCCTAGGTTCTGTTGGTACAAAACTATTAATTTTTACATTAACACAAATGAAAAAATATATATCTTTAAAGGTATAAGAGAAATTTTTAAAAAGGACTTAATTTTAAATGAGTTCTTGCTAACTGACAGGCACCTCAAGTCGGTACCTGATCAGCCGGGCTGTGGTTCGTACGTTGGACTGCGTGCGGCCAGCAGTAACAGCCTGGTTGATCAGGCTCTGGTCCAACAAGAGGCCTGGTCACGGACCGGGCCGCGGGGGCGTTGACCCCTGGAATTCTCTCCAGGTAGACTCCAGGTATATATATATATATATATATATATATATATATATATATATATATATATATATATATATATATTACATGTAATTGTCTTTCTATTTTGCCCTTGTACTTCCTGCCACCACCGCAACACTTACCAATTTTTATGCATGACAATTAAAACAGCTCATATACTCCAAGGCTGCCGTCGTACAAGGCTACAGTAATGCTGCAAAATATGTTGTATGAAGGCCACTGGTCTGCTGTCAACACGAGAATGTTATACAAGGAACAGTGAAGGTTCGAGCGGTGTCTCAAGCATGCAGGCACAAGTAGTATTAAGGATTCGAACAGGTAGGAGTATTTACGAACGAGGATTCGAACAGGTAGGAGCCGGTCCGAACACACTTCTCCCTCTCGCGGCACTCCATGATTGTGTACACAACGGTGCTCGTTTGAGTTTTTTTGTTTCCAGTTCGCAAGTGCGAGGTTCATTGTTATTGTTTCTTTGGTCTTCAAATACATCTTTGTGAGGTTATTTTTGTCGCGCACGCACGTGCCCTTGTTCACACACACAAACACACATATACACACACACGCACACCTAGGACAAAATGGTAACTAACTAACACACACAGCTAGTAGCGACCCGTGAAGAGGCGGGGCTAGGAGCTGTGATCGACTCCTGCAGCCACAACTAGGCGAATACACACACACACACACAAGGCTAGTTCCAGAGCTATGAGAAATGTCCTACGAAGAAAGGTTAAGGGAAATCGGCCTGACGACACTGGAGGACAGCAGGGTTAGGGAAGACATGATAACGACATACAAAATACTGCGAAGAATTGACAAGGTGGACAGAGACAGGATGTTCCAGAGATGGGACACAGAAACAAGGGGTCACAATTGGAAGTTGAAGACTCAGATGAGTCAAAGAGATATTAGGAAGTATTTCTTTAGTCATAGAGTTGTCAGGAAGTGGAATAGTTTGGCAAGTGATGTAGTGGAGGCAGGAACCATACATAGTTTTAAGACGAGGTATGATAAAGCTCATGGAGCAGGGAGAGAGAGAGGACCTAGTAGCGGTCAGTGAAGAGGCGGGGCCAGGAGCTATGTATCGACCCCTGCAACCACAAATAGGTGAGTACATACATCAACTGTATCATCTGTATAGTGCAATCCTGGAGAAACAAACACAGAAAGAGAGTGTGTTGGCCGACGACTCTGTAGACAGCCAGCACCGAGGTTATAAACCAAGTTAATTACCAAAGTAATTAAGTCATTAGTATTATTAAGGTTGTTAGGGGAGGAGGCTGGAACACAGTGACCAGCCAGGCAGGGAGGCTAGAACACAAGGACTAACCAGCCAGGCAGGGAGGCTAGAACACAAGGACTAACCAGCCAGGCAGGGAGGCTAGAACAGAAGGACTAACCAGCCAGCCAGAGAGGCTGGAACAGAGGGACCAGCCAGTCAGCTAGGGAGGCTGGAACGCAGGGACCAGCCAGCCAGGGAAGTTGGAACATAGGGACCAGCCAACCAGACAGGGAGGCTAGAACACAAGGACTAACCAGCCAGCCAGGGAGGCTGGAGCAGAGACCAGCCAGCCAGGCAGGGAGACTAGAACACATGGACAAGCCAACCAGCCAGTCAGCCAGCCAGGGAGGCGGGAACATAGGGACCAGCCAGCCAAGAAGACTGGAACACAGGGATCAGCCAGCTAGCCAGGGAGGCTGGAACACATAAAGCCACACTGCCGTGTCTCCTGTATACAGATGGGGAAACCAAGCGTGTAGGGAGAGCTCTGGCAGCACTTCCTGAGGGAGGGACGCAGGCAAACGGGTAAAAAGAAATCCCAGGGACTAATAGAAGTAAGGAGAGAGAACTCAGAAACTAAAGGAAAAGGGAGTAGAGTACACCATTAAAGTAGATATTTATTTACTGTGAGATATTCACGATAAAATATTTCCAGTGTTGAATATACAGTCAAATAATATAAGTCTCGCTTGTGGGTTCATAAGAATGAATCTTAAGAGAAGGTTGTCGGGAGGGACTTGGCGCTTATGAATCTAAAAGAGAGTTAAAGGGAGGGATGTAGCTCTTGTACTCTAAAATATATTCCAGAATATATCTTGACTCACGCAACACAACACCACACTCGCGCAACACAACACCACACTCGCGCAACACAACACCACACTCGCGCAACACAACACACACACCACACTCACGCAACACAACACACTCGCGCAACACAACACCACACTCACGCAACACAACACCACACTCGCGCAACACAACACCACACTCACGCAACACAACACCACACTCGCGCAACACAACACCACACTCGCGCAATACAACACCACACTCGCGCAACACAACACCACACTCGCGCAACACAACACCACACACCACACTCACGCAACACAACACCACACACCACACTCACGCAACACAACACCACACTCGCGCAACACCACACACCACACTCACGCAACACAACTCCACACACCACACTCGCGCAACCAACACCACACCACACTCGCGCAACACAACACCACACTCACGCAACACAACACCACACTCGCGCAACACAACACCACACTCGCGCAACACAACACCACACACCACACTCGCGCAACACAACACCACACACCACACTCACGCAACACAACACCACACACCACACTCACGCAACACCACACACCACACTGGCGCAACACAACACCACACTCGCGCAAGACAACACCACACTCGCGCAACACAACACCACACACCACACTCATGCAACACAACACCGCACACCACACTCATGCAACACAACACCACACTCACGCAACACAACACCACACTCGCGCAACACAACACCACACTCGCGCAACAACACCACACACCACACTCGCGCAACACAACACCACATCGGCAACACAACACCACTCTGCAACACACACCACACACCACACTCATGCAACACAACACCGCACACCACACTCATGCAACACAACACCACACACCACACTCACGCAACACAACACCACACACCACACTCGCGCAACACAACACCACACTCGCGCAACACAACACCACACTCATACAACACCGCACACCACACTCACGCAACACAACACCACACTCACGCAACACCGCACACCACACTCATGCAACACAACACCGCATACCTCACTCGCGCAGCACAACACCACACACCACACTCACGCAACACAACACCGCACACCACACTCACGAAGCACAACACCGCACACCACACTCAGGCAACACAACACCGCACAAGACACTCACGCAACAAAACACCGCACACCACACTCACGCAACACAACACCGCACACCACACTCACGCAACACAACACCGCACACCACACTCACGCAACACACACCACACTCACGCAACACACACCACACTCACGCAACACAACACCACACTCACGCAACACAACACCACACCCACGCAACACACCGCACACCACACTCACTCAACACAACACCGCACACCACACTCACGCAACACAACACCGCACACCACACTCACGCAACACAACACCACACCACACGCAACACACACACCACACCTCACTCAACACACCCACCCACACTCACTCAACACAACACCGCACACCACACTCACGCAACACAACACCCACACCACACTCGTGCAACACAACACCGCACACCACACTCACGCAACACAACACCGCACACCACACTCACTCAACACAACACCGCACACCACACTCACTCAACACAACACCGCACACCACACTCACTCAACACAAACCCCGCACACCACACTCACGCAACACAACACCGCACACCACACTCGCGCAACACAACACCACACACCACACTCGTGCAACACAACACCGCACACCACACTCACTCAACACAACACCGCACACCACCCTCACGCAACACAACACCACACACCACACTCGCGCAACACAACACCACACACCACACTCGCGCAACACAACACCCACACACCACACTCGTGCAACACAACACCGCACACCACACTCACGCAACACAACACCGCAAACCACACTCGCGCAACACAACACAACACATTCACACAACACAACACACCACACTCCCATAACACCACAACAACACTGTCATACACTATCACACCATAGCACCACAACACTAGCAAAGAACACCAACAACACGCACCACACATTAGCACTACACACCACCATAACGCCACACAGCACCACACAACGTTATAAACACTCTCCGCTACACCACAAATGCAAGAAAAATTAAGAGAGGATAACAAGCCTTTCAAACCAAGAGATGGTAATTAAGATACTCTTCACTCATCTGTACTCTAGACTGAAATATTGCCGCCCGTGCTCTTAATAGCTCCATTTAGGGTAGATAGTTTTACATATTTGGATAATGTATAGTGAGCTTCCACCGCTGGCATAAATTGAAACGCGTAAATTATTGGAAATTCCTTTAGTCCCTCAATGTGTACTCCCTGGAAAGTAGGCCAGAAAAACAGACTTTAGAAATGCTCTCTCGAGGTAGTAGTTTGCAAATATTTTTACACATTGAAATAACCCTGCTTGGTAGATTGTGATCAATACCAATAATTAAAATCAGAGGTCTAATAAATACACTACTTACAAATTATAACGTATAAAGGGTTCAAGGTCTTTCAACATTCTCCCTTAAAATATTAAGAGAATTATTAACTGATCACTTACTATCTTCAAGAGGTAACTTGAAGAATTCTTTCAAACAGCTCCCGATAACTTAGGCTATGATGTTTACGTTGGACTGCCTGCTGCGTGCCTTCGTCAGCCTGATTTACTAAGCCCTAAACCGGGTCTGAGACCTGTCCGCAGCCACAGATATGCAGGTATACCACTACACTACACCATACTTGCCACACCACCATTGAAGGTGTCCCCTGGCTTACTGGTTCATTAGAGACCTTCAACTTCTCTCATAATTTGCAAGAGGTAAAAATTAACGTTCTCACGCTCATTTTGGTCAAGTGGCTCATTTTCGTGGTGAAGCTGGCGAGGCGGAGCAGCGAGGACAGATGACCACACACGCTGTAACACGCTGTAACACGCTGTAACACACGCTGTAACACGCTGTAACACACGCTGTAACACACGCTGTAACACGCTGTAACACACGCTGTAACACACGCTGTCACGTGACGGAGCGGCAACATTTGTAACATTAACACGAGGACACAGAAACAGAGGAACACTGCTGTTTCCACGTGTGAATGCCAACGTTCATGACGAGGGCAGCAGGGACCATGAAGCCGACCATAGTGACGAAACCGACTCCGGCTTTGCCGACTCCGACCACAGCGGAGGTATACTAAAGGTACGACAAGTGTTAAGGATATATTAGAAGTAACGCGGTAAAGTTATATTAAAGGCAAGGTATGACACATGCATCTGCCAGAGACGGTTTGTAGTGTTGGTGTCGTGGTCAAGACAGTTTATGTAGGATTCTACTCGTCGTTGACGAGTAGAACCCTACACAAACCTACATAAACCCTACCCTCTCTCTCTGCCGCCATTTCGGATGATAATCATCCATTGTCCGCCGTCGCCTCGATGATTCCCATACCTGTATGCCTAATATGTTACTTCTGTTAATACATTGCAGCCAGCAGCAGCCTGGACAGGAACCAGCTGGAGTATGACAGCTGGCAGTACTCACCAGTGAGACGGAACGTCCTCCAAGCTGGCCATCTGGGACGCTGCAGGTCTCCAGGGCCGAATGTACAGAGTGAAGGCTCTTCTTGGACGACCTGAGAAACACACACACGTAAAGTCAACGACCACACACATGGGTAGGCAGATAAAGCACATTGTATAATAATAATAATAATAATAATAATAATAATAATAATAATAATAATAATAATAATAATAATAATAATAATACCAAAATTATTTATTTACAAACTACGATAGAACTGAAAATCTAATACACAACAAATACTCTTTATCCGCCAGTGTTTCTGGGGACTATCTACCCTGCTAAGCCGGGTCTTGAACAAGGTCTCCTGGGTTGAGAAGGAAATATTAATGAACTTTGAAGTATTGAAAAGCTTTCCGAACGGGTGTCAATATCGTCAGCACGAGTGTGGACACAAAACACAGCTAGAGAACCAGTGGTTACTGGCTAACATCTTCCACACGAGAACTTATTAAGTCAGTCACTAAAAACTCAAACTTAGGAGAGGAACTTAATGACGACGTTTCGGTGCGTCTTGAACTTTTTTCTTAGTATTAAGCTTTATCAAGTGTACATAAAAAAATCAATTACTCCGTATGTTGGTTGAAAAAGACAAACGACAGACATAATTATTAGAAAACGTTTTGGTTCCAGAACCGAAACGTTTTCTAATTAATAACCAATTCTCTAATAAATACCAAATTCTAATGATACCAATTTGTCGGTATCAATTACCAATTTTTTTTTTTTTACCATTCTCCGTAAAAATACAGTCCAGCGAGATGGATAGGGAAGGTCAGGTCACGGGTGGCGTCGTGTGGGCGGGGCCATGACGGGAAGGTCACCTAGAAGTAGGTGTACAAGGTTAAAAGCTTTTTTGTTTCATTACATTTAGTGTACAATACCAACAGTGATTCTGCTGGATGGTGTCAGGTACGCTGATGATGGCTGCTTCTAGGCACCTCCTCTAGCTCTCTCAGCCTCTGTGTGAGAGTTTGTCTCAGTGTGCGACACGTGCACAGATAACTCAGTGTGCGACACGTGCACAGATAACTCTCAGTGTGCGACACGTGCACAGATAACTCTCAGTGTGCGACACGTGCACAGATAACTCTCAGTGTGCGACACGTGCACAGATAACTCAGTGTGCGACACGTGCACAGATAACTCTCAGTGTGCGACACGTGCACAGATAACTCTCAGTGTGCGACACGTGCACAGATAACTCTCAGTGTGCGACACGTGCACAGATAACTCAGTGTGCGACACGTGCACAGATAACTCTCAGTGTGCGACACGTGCACAGATAACTCAGTGTGCGACACGTGCACAGATAACTCTCAGTGTGCGACACGTGCACAGATAACTCAGTGTGCGACACGTGCACAGATAACTCTCAGTGTGCGACACGTGCACAGATAACTCTCAGAGTGCGACACGTGCACAGATAACTCTCAGTGTGCTACACGTGCACAGATAACTCAGTGTGCGACACGTGCACAGATAACTCTCAGTGTGCGACACGTGCACAGATAACTCTCAGTGTGCGACACGTGCACAGATAACTCAGTGTGCGACACGTGCACAGATAACTCTCAGTGTGCGACACGTGCACAGATAACTCTCAGTGTGCGACACGTGCACAGATAACTCAGTGTGCGACACGTGCACAGATAACTCTCAGTGTGCGACACGTGCACAGATAACTCTCAGTGTGCGACACGTGCACAGATAACTCAGTGTGCGACACGTGCACAGATAACTCTCAGTGTGCGACACGTGCACAGATAACTCAGTGTGCGACACGTGCACATATAACTCTCAGTGTGCGACACGTGCACAGATAACTCTCAGTGTGCGACACGTGCACAGATAACTCAGTGTGCGACACGTGCACAGATAACTCTCAGTGTGCGACACGTGCACAGATAACTCAGTGTGCGACACGTGCACAGATAACTCTCAGTGTGCGACACGTGCACAGATAACTCAGTGTGCGACACGTGCACAGATAACTCTCAGTGTGCGACACGTGCACAGATAACTCAGTGTGCGACACGTGCACAGATAACTCTCAGTGTGCGACACGTGCACAGATAACTCAGTGTGCGACACGTGTGAATGAATGGTTCAGAGAACCGACGAGTTGGTAAATTAGACACATATGCAACACTTGGGTATCTTTATTGAGGAAACGTTTCGCCACACAGTGGCTTCATCAGTCCATACAAAGGAGAATCGTGAAGAACAGAGGAGTGTGAGGTTGTCAGTCCCTCAATCTTGAGTCGATGTTGTCAGTCCATCAATCTTGAATAGAATAACAGCATATGAGCAGAGGAAGCTTATATACTGTAGACAGGAGAGGTGCAGCAGTTGTAGGAGGTGTCACATTTGTTCAATGTGGAAGTAGGTCGTGCCCAAGGAATAGGCAAGCGAAGAAATCCCTGTATTAAGATACCAAGATGTTGCAGTGTCAGACAGGATGTGAATGAATGGTTCAGAGAACCGACGAGTTGGTAAATTAGACACATATGCAACACTTGGGTATCTTTATTGACACGTGCACAGATAACTCAGTGTGCGACACGTGCACAGATAACTCAGTGTGCGACACGTGCACAGATAACTCAGTGTGCGACACGTGCACAGATAACTCTCGAGTGATAACGGCGACACGTGCACAGATAACTCCAGTGTGCGACACGTGCACAGATAACTCAGTGTGCGACACGTGCACAGATAACTCAGTGTGCGACACGTGCACAGATAACTCAGTGTGCGACACGTGCACAGATAACTCTCAGTGTGCGACACGTGCACAGATAACTCTCAGTGTGCGACACGTGCACAGATAACTCTCACACTTCGGTAAAGGAAACTCATGATGAGGCTTCGGTCTGACTAGGAGATCCGTCATGACGCCAACATGTGTACTGCAGCTACAGACAGTTTAGCATCAAGGATGCTTAAAGCGTGTAATAACAAGCTGAAAGATCAAATATTAAGCAGCATTACATGTTCCTCCGAAAACTCATCAAACTGCTAGGCTTTTCAAACAAAATATAATACAGTAGTTTGTAATTATTCAAGGAATTAAAATTCCCACAATATTCCTGATATTACTTCAACCGGATAAAGCAGAATGGATTGTTTTTCAGTTGTGAAAAATCGGACAGTTATAAAAAAAAAAGGATTATGAAAAACCGGGCAATTATGAAAAATCGAAAAACTATATAAAATCGGTAAAATATGAAAAATTGGACAATAATGTAAAATCGAACAGTTATGCAAAATCGAATAATTATGAAATTAGACAAATTGATGAAAAGAAACGAAGGGAAGAAAGCGTCATTGTGATTGTGGGTTAGTAAGCGTCTTTGACCTGTACTCCCTGAAACCCAGGCGAGGAAGATACATTGTAATCTACACCTGGAAAATCCTAGAGGGACTAGTCCCAAATGTGCACACAGAAATCACTCCATATGAAAGAATAAGACTGGGCATACGATGCAAAATACCCCCAGTGAAAAGCAGGGGCGCTATGAGTACGCTAAGAGAAAACGCAATAAGTGTCAAGGGGCCCAGAAAATTCAGCAGCCTCCCACCAGGCATAAGGGAAGATTTACCAATAGACTCCTGGCTGCCTTCAAGAGGAACTGCACAGATACCTAAAGTCAGTGCCCGATCAACCGGGCTGTGTTTTGAACTTTGGACTGTGTGCGGCCAGCAGTAACACCCTATTTGCTCAGGCCCTGATCCACGGGAGGCCTGGTCAAGGACTGGGCGGCGGGGGCATTGACCCCCGGAACGACCTCCAAGTAGATAGGTGACAGACTTCAGGAGGCAGGCTGTGGATGGCGTGTAGAAGGCCGTGGTGCGTGTGACAGGCTGTGAGTGGCGTGTGCCAGGTAGTGAGTGGCGTGTGGCAGGCTGTGGGTGACGTGTGTCAGATTGGTGGAGTGTGGCAGGCTGTGGTGGCGTGTGGCAGGCCGTGGGTGGCGTGTGACAGGCTGTGGTGGCGTGTGGCAGGCCGTGGGTGGCGTGTGACAGTCTGTGGTGGCGTGTGGCAGGCCGTGGGTGGCATGTGGCAGGCTGTGGGTGGCGTGTGGCAGACTGTAGGTGGCAGGCGGCAAGTTGGGTGGAGGTGGTAGGTGGCAGGCTAGGGGGTGGTAGGGTGGCAGGGGGTAATAGGTTGCAGGGGGTAGTTGGGTGTCAAGGTGGCAAGTGGTGGTAGTGGCAGGGGGTTGTAGGATGGCTTGGGGTGGTAGGGTGGCCCGGGGAGGTAGGGTAGCAGGGGGTGGGAGGGGATGGCAGGGTTGCAGCGAGTGGTTGGGTGGCAGGGGGTGGCAGGGGGTGGCAGGGGATGGCTTCCTCATCATTCTCACGGGAACTACAGCAGCAACATCTGACTCACCACAGAAAATTATTCCCCGTAGACATAATTATCCCGTAAACATAATTATCCCGTAGACATAATTATCCCCGTAGACATAATTATCCCCGTAGACATAATTATCCCCGTAGACATAATTATCCCCGTAGACATAATTATCCCCGTAGACATAATTATCCCGTAGACATAATTATCCCGTAGACATAATTATCCCGTAGACATAATTATCCCGTAGACATAATTATCCCCGTAGACATAATTATCCCCGTAGACATAATTATCCCGTAGACATAATTATCCCCGTAGACATAATTATCCCCGTAGACATAATTATCCCCGTAGACATAATTATCCTGTAGACATAATTATCCCGTAGACATAATTATCCCCGTAGACATAATTATCCCGTAGACATAATTATCCCCGTAGACATAATTATCCCCGTAGACATAATTATCCCCGTAGACATAATTATCCCGTAGACATAATTATCCCCGTAGACATAATTATCCCCGTAGACATAATTATCCCCGTAGACATAATTATCCCCGTAGACATAATTATCCCGTAGACATAATTATCCCGTAGACATAATTATCCCCGTAGACATAATTATCCCCGTAGACATAATTATCCCGTAGACATAATTATCCCGTAGACATAATTATCCCCGTAGACATAATTATCCCCGTAGACATAATTATCCCCGTAGACATAATTATCCCGTAGACATAATTATCCCCGTAGACATAATTATCCCGTAGACATAATTATCCCCGTAGACATAATTATCCCCGTAGACATAATTATCCCCGTAGACATAATTATCCCGTAGACATAATTATCCCGTAGACATAATTATCCCCGTAGACATAATTATCCCCGTAGACATAATTATCCCGTAGACATAATTATCCCGTAGACATAATTATCCCCGTAGACATAATTATCCCCGTAGACATAATTATCCCCGTAGACATAATTATCCCGTAGACATAATTATCCCCGTAGACATAATTATCCCGTAGACATAATTATCCCATAGACATAATTATCCCGTAGACATAATTATCCCGTAGACATAATTATCCCGTAGACATAATTATCCCGTAGACATAATTATCCCGTTGACATAATTATCCCCGTAGACATAATTATCCCCGTAGACATAATTATCCCCGTAGACATAATTATCCCCGTAGACATAATTATCCCCGTAGACATAATTATCCCGTAGACATAATTATCCCCGTAGACATAATTATCCCCGTAGACATAATTATCCCCGTAGACATAATTATCCCCGTAGACATAATTATCCCCGTAGACATAATTATCCCCGTAGACATAATTATCCCCGTAGACATAATTATCCCCGTAGACATAATTATCTCGTAGACATAATTATCCCCGTAGACATAATTATCCCGTAGACATAATTATCCCCGTAGACATAATTATCCCCGTAGACATAATTATCCCCGTAGACATAATTATCCCCGTAGACATAATTATCCCCGTAGACATAATTATCCCCGTAGACATAATTATCCCGTAGACATAATTATCCCCGTAGACATAATTATCCCCGTAGACATAATTATCCCCGTAGACATAATTGCTGCGTGAGCTGGCGGCCACAACCGCTAAACCCGTAGGGTACATACAGTGCCTGGGAAATGGGACATAATCAGGATTTATCCTAGGGACGGGTGGCTCCAAATCCTAGCATTAATACCCCCTTAATACATCCCCCCATAAAGGAGGGGATCGATCCGGGTGGAGAGGCTGGGGCATGTTTCTTGACACCTGTTGCTACTATGCACCTAACAGTAAGCAGGTACCTGGGTGTTAGCTGGCTGTTGTGGGTGGCACCCTGGGGAAGAGGAACCCGGAGGATTTCAGTGGAAATAAGCCACGATTGGCTTTCTAGGCTTATCCAAGGGTTACTAAGCCTCTAGATTAATAAGAATTAAGTCTTTTCTTCTTCTTAACATAAGAACATAAGAAAGGAGGAACACTGCTACAGGCCTACTGGCCCATACTAGGCAGGTTCTTCTTCTTCTTCTTCTTCTTCTTCTTCTTCTTCTTCTTCTTCTTCTTCTTCTTCTCACAATTGGATAAATATCATCTTAACACTAAAGAGTAATGCTAAAGATTCCATATTTTGTAAAGGTCTGACACAAGACACAAACATTCCTTCAACCACAATAACACCGGAAATTGTCGTTCTAGTTCGTCAGGACGACAACACTTTACGAGGTGTGGGGGGGGGGGGGAGGGCTGACGATTGTTGAGGGAGAATGATGGGTAGAAATGATAGATGGTGGCTAGAAGTGGATAGATAGTGGTTAGAAGGGAACTTCAAAAACCACCATTATCATAGTTTCTTCTCTTCGGTACGCCATTTAAAGTAACCAGCTGGCGGTACATCACTTAAGGAAGCCAGCTGGCAATTCATCACTTAAGGAAGCCAGGAGGCAATTCATCACTTAAGGAAGCCAGCAGGCAATTCATCACTTAAGGAAGCCATCTGGCAATTCATCATTTAAGGAAGCCAGCTGGCGGTATATCACTTAAGGCAACCAGCTTGGGGGTACATCACTTGAGCCAGCTGGGCGGTACATCACTTAAGGTAACCAGCTGGCGGTAAAACACTTAAAATAACCAGCTGACGGTACATCAAATAAAAAAGCTTTATTACAACATGTCTTACGCCCTCCTCCCCAAAAATATAATGAACAATTACTCCGACGTGTTCATTATATCCTGTCTAAATAACAGCCGTACGCTTCTGCCGCCTCCATCTTTTAAGCGAATGATGAATATAATGATCATCATACGCACGGATGATTGATGAATATTGTGAGGAAACACCTCGCCCAGAACTCACTTCCTAACAACGAACTTTCTGCCCAGAGGAAAGTAAAGAAATAACACTGCATGTGTATTGAAACTGATAACATTGTCTTTAAATCACGAAGTGTGACTCAGAGAAATCTGAAGATTATACTAGAATCTATCGTTGGTGAGGATCATTTAGAACTGCAGTCTATCGTTGGTGAGGATCATTTAGAACTGCAGTCTATCGTTGGTGAGGATCATTTAGAACTGCAGTCTATCGTTGGTGAGGATCATTTAGAACTGCAGTCTATCGTTGGTGAGGATCATTTAGAACTGCAGTCTATCGTTGGTGAGGATCATTTAGAACTGCAGTCTATCGTTGGTGAGGATCATTTAGAACTGCAGTCTATCGTTGGTGAGGATCATTTAGAACTGCAGTTTATCGTTGGTGAGGATCATTTAGAACTGCAGTCTATCGTTGATGAGGATCATTTAGAACTAGAGTATTTTCTTGAAATAACTCAGAGTGTTACCGACATATAGCAGTCACCCTTAAGGTTTTAATTTATGCAGAGGGGGATGTGTTTTAAGTGTGAGTGTGCTAGAACATATATAAGGCAAGGGTCGAGCCTGCCATGGCCCGCCCGATCGATGACTCTCACCTTACGTCTCAAGTTTTTCTCTTGTCACACAAACTAGTGTTAAGAACATAAGAACATAAGAAAGGAGGAACATTGCAGCAGGCCTGTTGGCCCATACTAGGCAGGTCCTTCACAATCCATCCCAGTAAGAGAATAATTGCCCAACCTAATTTTCAATTATAAACAAGAAATAAGCTTTGATGATTAAATGAACCCCTATGCGAGTGTTCATCCAGATGATCTTGCGTTACCACCCACGGGATGGTATGCACAGTGAACTAGCCGCTTCGGCAGCAAAAATCTAAATCTAAAATCGCCTTGCCACGCCCCCAGAGCCCACGCCTTGCCACGCCCCCAGAGCCCACGCCTTGCCACGCCCCAGAGCCCACGCCTTGCCACGCCCTCAGAGCCCACGCCTTGCCACGCCCCCAGAGCCCACGCCTTGCCACGCCCTCAGAGCCCACGCTTTGCCACGCCCCCAGAGCCCACGCCTTGCCACGCCCCCAGAGCCCACGCCTTGCCACGCCCTCAGAGCCCACGCCTTGCCACGCCCCCAGAGCCCACGCCTTGCCACGCCCCCAGAGCCCACGCCTTGCCACGCCCTCAGAGCCCACGCCTTGCCACGCCCCCAGAGCCACGCCTTGCCACGCCCTCAGAGCCCACGCTTTGCCACGCCCTCAGAGCCCACGCCTTGCCACGCCCTCAGAGCCCATGCCTTGCCACGCCCTCAGAGCCCACGCCTTGCCGCGCCCCCAGAGCCACGCCTTGCCACGCCCTCAGAGCCCACGGTTTGCCACGCCCTCAGAGCCCACGCCTTGCCACGCCCCCAGAGCCACGCCTTGCCACGCCCTCAGAGCCCACGCTTTGCCACGCCCTCAGAGCCCACGCCTTGCCACGCTCCCAGAGCCCACGCCTTGCCACGCCCCCAGAGCCCACGCCTTGCCACGCCCCCAGAGCCCACGCCTTGCCACGCCCCCAGAGCCCACGCCTTGCCACGCCCCCAGAGCCCACGCCTTGCCACGCCCTCAGAGCCCATGCCTTACCACGCCCCCAGAGCCCACGCCTTGCCACGCCCCCAGAGCCCACGCCTTGCCACGCCCCCAGAGCCCACGCCTTGCCACGCCCCCAGAGCCCACGCCTTGCCACCCCCAGAGCCCACGCCTTGCCACGCCCCCAGAGCCCACGCCTTGCCACGCCCCCAGAGCCCACGCCTTGCCACGCCCCCAGAGCCCACGCCTTGCCACGCCCCCAGAGCCCACGCCTTGCCACGCCCCCAGAGCCCACGCCTTGCCACGCCCCCAGAGCCCACGCCTTGCCACGCCCCCAGAGCCCACGCCGTGCCACGCCCCCAGAGCCCACGCCTTGCCACGCCTCCAGAGCCCACGCCTTGCCACGCCCCCAGAGCCCACGCCTTGCCACGCCCCCAGAGCCCACGCCTTGCCACGCCCCCAGAGCCCACGCCTTGCCACGCCCCCAGAGCCCACGCCTTGCCACGCCCCCAGAGCCCACGCCTTGCCACGCCCCCAGAGCCCACGCCACTGAACAAACGATCTTACGACGATTAAACTTGTCGGGTGAATTTTTTTCTTCCTAACGACGAATACAAACATGTGCGAAATTATATTTGCTGAGCCACGTTAACTACGTGGCAATAATGTCAGTGAGGAGACCTACTTACACTAGTGGATGGTCCCACTGTGACCCCGCCGCCTCCTGCTTCCACTCACCTGACTACAGTGTATAAGTCACTTCTCCCACCATATGCTGTACTTTCTACAGAATTGATGGACTGAATATATCGATTCCAGGCTGAGGGACTGATTACCTCAAACTCCTCCTCTCCTTACCCCTCTCTGGTTTGTATTGGACTGATGAAGCCACTGTGTGGCGAAGCGTTTCCTTAATAAAGATTCCTATATGTTGCATAAGTGTCTCAATCTTCAACATATCTTTATGGTTTATATATACACACACCAGATCGAAGACGTTATATTAAAAAAAGAAAAAGGTTAAATCGATAGCTATCACCTGCCTCTTTTATTTAGGCAGAAGCTATAAATCAGAGATGGGAACCAGTTCTCTCTCTCTCTCTCTCTCTCTCTCTCTCTCTCTCTCTCTCTCTCTCTCTCTCTCTCTCTCTCTCTCTCTCTCTCTCTCTCTTCTCTCTCTCTCTCTCTCTAGGAAGGTTGTTCACCCCGGTGAGTGATTGAGAGACAATTAATCAACCTCTCGGCTATTTTACATTCAGTTTTTTAACAGCTTCAGCCGAAAAAAAGGAAGTTTGAGAAATTGTACCCGATGAAAGACGTGCTGATGTATACATATGTGTTTGATGTACGTACACGAGCTGAGTTGATGTACGTTTGTGTGTTGATGTACGCAAGGATTCTAGTTAGATACAGAGAGAGAGAGAGAGAGAGAGAGAGATGATGCACGGGAGTACTAACATAAAGTGCCACTTGCTATATTCAGTAGCCTCTGCGTCACCATTCTCGTTTCGGGAATCTAGTTCATGTGGACACATTGTATCTGGTCCAGGTAGATACATTGTATCTGGTCCAGGTAGATACATTGTATCTGGTCCAGGTAGATACATTGTATCTGGTCCAGGTAGATACATTGTATCTCCATGTTCATCATCATCATGATGCTAGCGTCTCCTCAGAGATTCACACATTAATTTTCTTTTCAATTATTTTTCAATCTGTGTTTTTTCCCACAGCTCCTCCGGCTCTTCCTGGCGGTCACTGTCTTAAGACAGTCATTGTCTTAAGACAGTCACTCCTATACTCTTAACTCCACTCAAGTTGATAGTCAGTAAATTACTGTATAAGACTCGGTTACCCATTTTAACCACAAAGTTTACCTCTCACACAGTGGATATTTTTTTTAATGACCACACACCTCTCACTCCATCCTCCTCCCTCCACAGCCACTCAGTCACCCCTCCCCTTTATCCACCCCTCCAAATCCCCCATTTCCTTCTCTCTCCTCCACCACTTCCCTTCCCGTTCCTCCGAGTAGTTCCTGGTGTTTCTGGTGATACTTCTCTTGTGAGGAATATCTCAAGGTTTGGACAACATATAACAACCTGAGAGAAGACAGGTATGCCTCAGGGTATCCCTCACGCAGGAAAGGTATAAATTGAGATATCCCTCACACTGCTATGGATACTTAGGTCACACAGTGTCACAGGTAATAATGAATACTGAAACGAAAACCAGTTTTATTAGTTCGCTGCGTTGGCTACATGAATTCCCAGAGAGTGCCACTTGTGCCATCAAGATGCTTCTTGCTTGACACTGACACTGAAACTGGCACTTTCCATGACCCTTGTTTGTGATCTATTTTCTCTTTTGTTCTTTTATTCACATTGTCAATTGTGGCATGCTAAGAGTATGTGACATTTTATTCAGCGCTTGTCACACATGTCACACATCCATATAGTCATGTCTCCCCACCAGTGAACCAGGTGCTGAGGGTTCAACTATCAGGGGCACCATCGCTATACCAGTACCTCGGTACAACCAACCAATCACAAGGAAGCCCACCAAACCTGTGAAGCGATGTGGTACACTCGTGAAAGAACTTTGGCAGACTTTCCTACCCTGCTGGTCGTTACGGTTCACCGCGTCTTGTGCTGGCATTTGCCTCATTGTCAATAGCTGTAAACACTGTACAAAGGCTATATGTATATATATGTAAATACCAGCTTATTTTTGGTGTGTAGATAAATGGTTCAGAGAACCGACAAGTTGATAAATTAGACACATGTACAACACTTGGGTATCTTTATTGAGGAAACGTTTCGCCACACACTGGCTTCATCAGTCCATACAAAAGAGAATGGTGATGAACAGGAGGAGTTCGAGGTAATCAGTCCCTGATTACCTCTTCACTTGCCTAACCTTTAGGCATGACCTATTTCCACATTTGGATTTGTCAAGTGTGATACCACCTACGACTGCGTCACCTCACCTGTCTACTGTATATAAGTCACTTCTTCGCACATATCCTGTATTCTTTTCCAGACTGATGGACTGATTTCGTCAACTCAAGGTTGAGGGACTGATTACCTCAAACTCCTCCTGTTCTTCACCATTCTCCTTTGTATGGACTGATGAAGCCACTGTGTGGCGAAACGTTTCCTCAATAAAGATACCCAAGTGTTGCATATGTGTCTTAATTTATCAACTTATTTTTGGTGAAGGAAATACATTAATTTATTCTCTGCTGTCTTTTTGCTCGTTCCTAAGTGGTTATAGCATTGCGACCAGGTGTGCAGGTCATATCTACACCTGTGTACGTAATATCGATGAATTTTATTCACAGTGACAAGGATTATTTTCACAGTGGCGAGGAATTTTTTCACAGTGGCGAGGAATTTTTTCGCTGTGGCGAGGAATTTTTTCATTGGCGAGAGTTTTTTCGCAGTGGGGAGGATTATTTTTCAGTGGCAATGAATATTTTCTTTTTACAATGGCCAGGAATTTTTTCAGTGGCGAGGAATTTTAGGGACATTTTGCTTTTTTTGCCAGAGTCGTGCTGCAGAGGTCGAGGC
This sequence comes from Cherax destructor, assembly GCA_009830355.1. Classification (NCBI taxonomy): domain Eukaryota; kingdom Metazoa; phylum Arthropoda; class Malacostraca; order Decapoda; family Parastacidae; genus Cherax; species Cherax destructor. The sequence goes on along the minus strand of WNWK01002462.1, from coordinate 68,531 downwards.
ACCCTCGCTGCAGGCCATGTTTCTCCTTCCTCATCTCACCCTCTCTCTCTCTCTCTCTCTCTCTCTCTCTCTCTCTCTCTCTCTCTCCCCAATAGCGCTCGAGAGTTAGGAAGAAGATAACAGTAACCACTAAGGTTCAGGATCTCACCAGTCCAAGACGCACAATTCCATCACAGACACCAGTGCTGTGTAAATCTGCATTTAGTTTTTTGTCCAGCTTAGATTTTTGTCCAGCTTAGATTTTTGTCCAGCTTAGATTTTTGTCCAGCTTAGATTTTTGTCTAGCTTAGATTTTTGTCCAGCTTAGATTTTTGTCCAGCTTAGATTTTGCATGAACAATGACAAGCATAAACTGTTATTTGCTTCTTGTGACATGGCAAATATTATTGCATTCACAAAAAAAGCGCTAAATCAGTATGGGTTGCGACATAAGCATGATATTTTAACTCCCATTTTTTTTTCAAGGGGGAGGGGGAATAAATATCACAGTTATGTATATTACTAACTCCCCTTTCCCCCATTTGGGGGGTTAGTAATATACATAACTCAAAAAACTGTTTCCTATGAAAAATGTTTTCCTTATGCCAAATTTCTCTTAGATAAAACAAAAAAATCTGGGAATATTTGGTTGTTTCTATCTTGCTGATAATGTTTTCTTTCAGTGTATATATATATTTTTTTTTCGTATTGGACTCGTGACTTTCCCCTAGTGATAGTGAGGTGTTCACGGGTGTGGATGGTGAAACACAATGATGATCTCTCACATTCACCTCGATCACTTGTATCAACAATATTAACATTATCAACAACTTTAACAATATCAACATTAACAATACGAACAAAATTAACAATATCAACAACAATAACAGTATCAACAACATTAACAATACCAACAAAATTAACAATATCAACAACATTAACAATACCAACAACATTAACAATATCAACAATAAATTCTAATTAGAACGATTATATTGTAAATAGTTCTCCTCACCGACTACACCATAACCTTGAGGGGTATAACGGAGGAAGACTATTTCTAGAAGTATACATCTCTAGGGATGGATATCAGCATAAAGCTGGAAATATATTTGGGAAATATAATGCTTTCCTCTAAATCTTTTATTGAAGTAGATTTACTCATTTAGGCTACGTGTTCTCTGAAAATACTTTTGTAATAAAAAGGACCTTGCCTGAATTTTTAATTTGTGTGTTTTTGCTTATAAGTTTCATAGTAACTAAAAAATAACTAATAAGATACAAGACATGAATCTAAGCAACTTCAGCAGCTATTTGTCTTTTGAACAACAAACTGGAGTTAGAGTACACCGACAGTACGTAAACTAGACATAATGCGGGTTGTGGCGTTTTACTGTGAAGTCGTTTGGTCCACCATGGATTTTATGGGTCCATGTTTTACGATAACAGACCATGCCGCTGGGGGTGCTATCATACTTTCAACAAAGTGTTCTAAATAAATATTACATTTCCACCAAAAAAAATTATGTTTTTATGTAATCATTTCCGTTTAGAACCCTAATGTTTTTGTCTAATTATTTCACTTAGGTCTTCTAAAACTATCTAAGGTTAGATTTTGGTGCGCTGATAATAATAATAATATCTTTATTTACTACAAGTACAAGTACAAGTGTACAGGCCTAGCTGACATCAATGACATACTACTATATAGAAAGCCGCTTGTTATGCTGACCATTTCGGGAAAATTAGGTCAGTTTTGTCCCAGGATGCGACTCACACTAGTCAACTAACACCCAGGTACCCATTTTACTGATGGGTGAACAGGGATGAAGTGGGTTGTGTGTATTAGTAAGAATGGAATAAATGTGCAAGTGGAGACACAAGCTGGAAGAAGTCTTTTGTTACGACCAAGTATGATATCAGATATCTTGATGAATGATAATACACACCTGCAACACCTGGCTATCTTTACTGATATCAATAAAAACACTCGGGTGTTGCATATGTGTCTTATTCATCTATTTGTCGTATTGTATACCATTAATGTGAGATCAGATGCGTCACTGTAGTTGATATGGGTTGACGAGGTTGGGTTTCCTGTATGTGTGTTCTGAGGTGCTGATGTGCAGGTCACTCTGAGGTGCTGGTGTGCAGGTCACTCTGAGGTGCTGCCTTCACAAAGCATGGTGTACACACCTGCTGTGTTATGCGTAAGACGGTGGGCGTGATGATATATTGTTAGTTACCAGTTGTGAAAGGCATTTATTTTCATGTGAGGCGGTGATAGCTGAGCGTCGTGATATACCTGTTGGTTGTAGAGGAAACAGTAGCTACGGTAGTGCTGACTATGCGCTTCTACTACTACTACTACCACCACTACTACTACCACTACTACCACTACCACTACCACTACCACTACTACTACTACTACTACTACTACTACTACTACCGCTACTACTACCACTACTACTACTACCACTACAACTACCACTACTATTACTACCACTACTACTACCGCTACTGTAAAACTACTATAACTATTGCTAAATAGATAAATGCCTCTCCAATGTTTTATTTTCATTCTAAGGAAAGTTCTATGCATCTTCGTGGCAACAACACCATAATAACCCCATGCTGTTCTTCCTTCAATTAGATCCAACGTCAATCTAGTAACTTTCCAAATGTAAACCTGTCAGTCATCTCCAGTTTCAAGTCATTGTGATAGATCACTTTCAGTACTGAACTTCATATGTTCATTATCATTCTCTCTCTCTCTCTCTCTCTCTCTCTCTCTCTCTCTCTCTCTCTCTGGGAGAAGAGAGAGAGAAGTTCAGAAGGGAGGGAGAATGAGAAGTGAGGGAGAGAAAAAAGTAGAGAGAGACAAAGAGAAATGGAAAGTGGAAGGGAATAAGGGAGTGGGAAGAGAGAAGGTGAGAGGAATAGTGAAATAAAAAGAGGGAGAGGAAACAGTAGAAGATGCAAGTGGAAAAAAAAACACTGATTTAATATAGAAGGAATAGCAAGGTGGGGAAGGGGAAGAGGGAGAGGGGAGGGAGAGAATAGTTGAACGACGATAGCGAGGAGTGAGGGGTGGCTGGGAGAGGGAATAAATATGGGGAGGGGGAGGCAGGGGTCAAGAGAGTGTCAAGTTTTTGTGATGGTGGTCACTGCAGTACCTGGAGGTGAGAATAGTAGTGGTGGTGGTAGTTGTGGTGGTGGTAGTGGTGGTAGTAGTGGTTGTGGTAGTGGTGGTAGTAGTGGTTGTGGTGATGGTAATTGTGGTGGTAGTGGTGGTGGTAGTAGGGATGGTGGTGGTGGTAGTTGTGGTGGTGATGATGGTGGTGGTAGTTGTGGTGGTAGTGGTGGTGGTAGGATGGTGGTGGTGGTAGTTGTGGTGGTGATGGTGGTAGTGGTAGTGGTGGTGGTAGTTGTGGTGGTAGTGGTGGTGGTAGTAGGGATAGTGGTGGTGGATGTTGTGGTGGTGGCAGTTGTGGTGGTGATGGTGATAGTGGTGGTGGTAGTTGTGGTGGTGATAGTGGTGGTGGTAGTTGTGGTGGTGATGGTGGTAGTGGTGGTGGTAGTTGTGGTGGTGATGGTGGTTGTGGTACTGGTCGTAGTGGTGATGGTGGTGGTAAAGTTGATAGTGGTTGAAAGTAGTGGTTATTTCATTTTTTAAATTGGGTTCTCGTAGATTCGCCTCAGTGGTGAGGTGAGGTGAGGTGAGGTGAGGTGAGGTGAGGTCCTGATATATATATAGACTGTACCTGGGGAAAGGAGATTACATAGACAGGTGCGAGGAGAGGTCAGGAGAGAGAGAGGGGGGGAAGGAGGGAGAGGGAAGGAGGGAGGGGGATAGAGAGAGAGACAGAGAAGTATCTGCAACCAGCTGTACCATAATACTAACAGAGCTGAAAAGAAAAGAAGCAAGAGAAGAAAACAGTGAAAGGAACAAGGGAGAGAACGAAGGATTTCTCCAGGAGTGTCTTTTGTTCTCTCTTCCCCAGTGGGTTGCCAACACACACACACAAACAAACAGCCTAAGTGACTATCGACAAGTTCCTTTAACAACTGTTAGGTAACACATGTATGGGATCAAGCGAGACCTCATTATTAACATTACAAGTCGAAAGTGATGTAAATGAGTGAAAGTACGTAGAATACATAGAGAGTACACAGAGAGAGCGTACATAGCAAGTACGTAGAAACATGTATTCAGTGACCACTTTATTAGGTACATCCTTCTAGTGCTGGATAGGTCCTCCACGTGGCCCCCACAACAGCCTGAATTCTTGGTGTCATGGATTCAACAAGGTGCCGGAAATATTCCTTAGAGATTGTGGTCCATGTTGACATGATAGCATCTGGCAGTTGCTTCAGATCCGTCACCTGCTGGTTAAGGCAAATATCTGATCAGCCAATCACGTGGCAGCACCTCACTGCATTGAAGTATGTTGACACTGTCATGAAGAGATTTAAGAGTTTGCATACTTAAACACGTGCGCTAACACTTAAACACGTGCGCTAACAGTTAAACACGCGTGCTAAAGTTTAAACACGTGTATAGACACTTTAACACTTGTGCAAACACTTTAAAACATTTATTAGGAAAGGTTTGAGTCCTGGGATCTGATTCATTCTTATGATATATGTGGCTGAACCTGTTCAATTATTTTCACACGTGTTTAATTGTTTACAAACGTTTTTAATTGCTTGTACACCTTTTCTATATTATGTAGCTGGTGTTACCAGGGCATGAGGTATTTACACGGGTCCAAGAGAGGAATGCCATGAATCTTCCAAGTTTCTGAGAAGTTGTTCATCCTCGACTATCAGAATCAACATCCTCCTGCAGGATGGTACTGGAAAGTGTCCAAACTACTGAGATATTTAAGTCTATGTTGCGTGAAGCTTTCAGGTGGAGAGAGAGAGAAAGAGAGAGGGAGAGAGAGAAAAAAAGAGAAAAAGAGAGGGAAAGCTGAGGTTAACCCAATGTCAGTGTCAAGTTTTTGTCCTGTTGGTCACTGCAATACCTGGAGGTGATAGTAGTGGTGGTGAGGCTGGTAGAGGTGATGGTGTTTGTGATAGTAGTGGTGGTGAGGCTGGTGGTAGTGGTGTTTGTGATAGTAGTGGTGGTGAGGCTGGTGGTAGTGGTGTTTGTGATAGTAGTGGTGGTGAGGCTGGTGGTAGTGGTGTTTGTGATAGTAGTGGTGGTGAGGGTAGATATAAGTTCTTTCCATTTCCCTTCAGTACAGCCAAAGTAATTGACCACTTCATACTTAACACTGGGGTGGTGGTTGCAGTAGAGTGGATGATGGACGTGGTGGATGATGGGAATGACTAGATAAAAACCTTCCAGCGTCCTTGCCACGTACAAGTTCCTTCCAGCGTCCTTGCCACGTACAAGTTCCTTCCAGCGTCCTTGCCACGTACAAGTTCCTTCCAGCGTCCTTGCCACGTACAAGTGCCTTCCAGCGTCCTTGCCACGTACAAGTGCCTTCCAGCGTCCTTGCCACATACAAGTGCCTTCCAGCGTCCTTGCCACGTACAAGTTCCTTCCAGCGTCCTTGCCACGTACAAGTTCCTTCCAGTGTCCTTGCCACGTACAAGTGCCTTCCAGCGTCCTTGCAACGTACAAGTTCCTTCCAGCGTCCTTGCCACGTACAAGTACCTTCCAGCGTCCTTGCCACGTACAAGTGCCCTCTGGCCATTCTAACAAAGACCATTCCCAGGATTATTTTCCGCGCCACAACTCGAGCAGACAAACATGACTATGTTCAAGCGAACTGAGTGGGGACGAGTGGCTGTTGGGAATCGACGTGCTGTTGGAGTGTAAGCAAGAGAGCATCCACGAAGGAATTAAGGGAAATCAATTCACCAAACTTGCTTTTTGAAGGTCGAAAGTAAATTATATACCGTTATACATTTCTTAGGAGTTCCCAAGCGGGAAAAAATATTCTTCCTTTGTCATAACAATAAAATCAGAATATCAATAAAGAGTAATAAAAAATACCTCAGGGTATCACTAACGACACAGTCTTATATTCTAAGAATATCACATTGGTGTCAGAAACAGAGACGAGACAGAAGAAAAGTCTTGATTACAGGAAGAAAGACGGTGGAACAAAGGGAATGAAGAGGAGCAAGAAAAAGCCCTGAGGAAGACAAAGAGACGAGATAACGAATTATGGTGAGGAGAAAAACGTGGAAAATTATAATTAATTATGACCTGGAGAATGATGGTTATGTGATGGTTTCTGCGTAGTGTTATGTGATGGTTTCTGCGTAGTGTTATGTGATGGTTCCTGCGTAGTGTTATGTGATGGTTCTTGCTAGCGCACTCAGCTCACACACTGAGGTCCGGAGTTCGAATCTCCTCCGGTACGGCTGGAAAACATTAGGGACGTGTTTCCATAAGACACTTCCTGTCCATGTTCACCCATCAGTATAAAATGGGTACCTGGGTGTTAGTGGACTGGTGTGGGTCGCATCCTGGGACAAAACTGACCTAATTTGCCCGAAATGCTCAGCATAACAAGTGGCTTTCTATATAGTAGTATGTCACTGATGTCAGCTAGACCTGTATACCTTGTACATGTACTTGTAGTAAATAAAGATACTAATATTTTGATTAGTGTTATGTGATGGTTCCTGCGTAGTTTTATGTGATGGTTCCTGCGTAGTGTTATGTGATGGTTCCTGCGTAGTGTTATGTGATGGTTCCTGCGTAGTTTTATGTGATGGTTCCTGCGTAGTGTTATGTGATGGTTCCTGCGTAGTGCAGTGTGGTGTGGAAGAGAATTAATGGTGCAAAAAATACCAATTTTCTTTTCTTCTTTTTCTTTCATCTCTCTTTTTTTTATTTTTTTTTACACAGGGTTTGACAAGGTTAGGTTAAGGATCTCTGGCTTTATTGACAAGCTAATTACAAGTTAAGGGTTCCTAACTTTATTGACAAGCTAAGAGCTGTTACCTACATCAGCTCATTTGACAACATTTTTATTGTTATGAAACATACAAGTAGGGAACAGGATGAAGTTGGAGCCATCTGTGGGTCAGCATTTTCATTTGATCAACTGACTTTATCTCGTTATGCTGTACGAATGTGTTCCAGACTCGAGTCATCCTGGGGATAAATGATCTCAGATGAAGTGATGTTCTGGAGAAGGTTACAACCAGAGTGAAGTTGCTGCTTTCTGCCCGTCTTGTGGTATAGAAGCTTGCTTCTCGCTGTCCTCGAAGTGGAGCCGAGTGTGGCACTTGTTGGCCTTGTACATGACAGTAAGGCCACCCCACATCTCTGCTGAAATGACAGATCTATCCAGGATGGGTCCAGGCGAGAGATGAGACGTCTTGCTCTGTTCTCTACTCTGTCAAGCAGTCGCAGATGAGAAGGGGGGATGGCAGGCAAACCAAGAAAGTGGAGCATACTCAATGTGTGAGCGTACTTGTGCCTCATACAGAATTTTGCAACCCCTACTGTCAAGCAGATGCGAGATATGGCAAAGTGCTGTATGCTTCCTGGCTGCCTTGTTTGCAAGATTTACTACGTGTTTCTTCATAGTCAGTTTAGAGTCAAATTTCACCCCAAAGATATCAACTTCTTCCCCAGGTACCAACACTCTCCCATTCATACTTACTACTGCACCGGCATTACCATCATGGTGCCTAAGACCATCCTCATTTGTGTTTTCTCAGGTGCAAATGTTACTTGCCATCGTTTCCCCAAGCTGATATAGCTCTTAGCTGGTGATTGATGTAGCTTAGGGCAGCTGGCTTTTCTTCTCTTGGATAAGTGAATGTCAGAGTACAGTCGTCTGCATATGCATGTGATTCTGGGATGAAATGAAGGTCATTGAAGTAGACATTCCATAAGAATGGTTCCAGCACACTTCCTTGTGGAACACTTGCCCCAATAGGATGTCTTGCTGATTCTGTTCCGTTTAGAACTACCCTTAGTGATCTACCATGAAGGTAATCACTGAGGAGACATAGTGTAGAACCTGCAATTCTCAGTGCTTGCTGTTTTGCCAAGAGGCCCTGGTGCCACACTCGGTCAAAAGCACCAGCAATGTCCAATGCTACCACACAGCTGACTTTGAATTCATCCAGTGACAGGTGCCATTTAGTGGAGAGGTTTAACAGATCAGCAGCAGAATAACCTTTCCTGAAGCCATATTGACGGTCACAAAGTAGTGAGTGGTAATAAAAAAAACTCTGTCATTTGGCTTGAGATTATTGTCTCAAGGATCTTGCCAGTGATTGACAAGTGACACTGGTCTGTAGTTGCTGATTTCTGCTCTGCTCTTCTTTTGTGGACAGGGACTACATTTGCCTCTTTCCACAGAGAAGGCCATTTACACTGTACTGGGCAGTGCTGAAAGATGCGAATTAGAGGTGCTGCTAGCTGGTCTGCACATCTTCTCAGCAATCTTGGGCTCAACTTGTCTGGACCCACAGCCTTTTCTTGGTCAAGCGATTTAAGAAGGAAATACACCTCCTCCTGCCTTATTGTCACCACTGACAGTTTTGACACAGTTCCTGCAGCTAGCCAAGGAGGGTCCCTTGCTGGATCAGGAACTTGCATTTTGGTAGCAAAGTGTTCGGCAAAGAGGTCCGCTTTCTCTTGACTACTAGTAGAGGTGGTCCCATCCTGCCGATTTAGAGGTGGAATGAGTTCATCAGGTAGATAACCTTGTCTGTCCTTGGCCAGGGACCACCAGGTTTTAGAGCCTCTCTCTCTCTCTCTCTCTCTCTCTCTCTCTCTCTCTCTCTCTCTCTCTCTCCTGTCTCTCTCTGTCTCTCTTGTCTCTCTCTCTCTCTCTCTCTCTCTCTCTCTCTCTCTCTCTCTCTCTCTCTCTCTCTCTCTCTCTCTCCTCTCTCTCTCTCACTGTATTACAAAGACTCATCTCATCTCACTCACCTGAGGCCTCTGGACAGTTTCTTGAGGTTTGACTCATTGAGTCGCGGTGCGGGCGAGTCCATGCGCAGCGCACGCTTCAGGTCTGGGGGAAGAAACACTTCATTAAAGCTTTGTTCAGGTATAAATGGTACTACAGGTACACTTTGTTCAGGTACAGGTGGTATACTACAGGTACAAGCTTGTTCAGGTACTAGTAGTACACTACAGGTGCACAAACATTCCTCTTGTCCCAGAACTAAGAGTGATGCACTCTTAAGGGAGGTTGAAGGTGCTGTGGCTGACAACCTGGACGGGCAGACGAACACCAGGGAGACATGATTACGACTTAGAAAATCTTAAGTGGAATTGACAGGGCAGATAGAGACGGTCTGATTTAATTGAGAGGACCAGGGAAGTGGGACACAGGTGGGAGCTGAAGACACAGGTGAGCCATAGGGATGTCAGGAAGTTCTTTTTCAGTCTCAGGGTGGTTGATAAGTGGAATGACTTGGATGAAAAGTGGTAAAAGTGGACATTGACGCTCGTACTGTGTTGCTGTTCCTCTTGTTGACATTCGCTATCATTATAGTTCTTATGTTAATAATAATAATGATAATAATAATAATAATATACAATTTCTAAATAATCCGCAATAAGAGGAAGAGAAATTACTTACTAATGACAAATAAGACCGAAAAAACCTGTTCCACGGGCGAGACGTCTGCAGTTGTGTATCTTTCGGTCCGTCCTGGACTGAATAAGACTAATATATAAAAGAGAATTCCTAGAAACAAAGACTTTCTAAACACTGTTATTACCTGTTTCTATCCCATCCCACCCTCGTTATCACTGCCTCTCTCTCCCTCGCTGTTTCTATCCCATCCCTTCCTCGTTATCACTGCCTCTGTCTTCCTCGTTATCACTGCCTCTGTCTTCCTCGTTATCACTGCCTCTCTCTCCCTCGCTGTTTCTATCCCATCCCTTCCTCGTTATCACTGCCTCTGTCTTCCTCGTTATCACTGCCTCTGTCTTCCTCGTTATCATGCCTCTTCTCCCTCGTTTTCTATCCTCATCCTTCCTCGTTATCACTGCCTCTGTCTTCCTCGTTATCACTGCCTCTGTCTTCCTCGTTATCACTGCCTCTGTCTTCTTCGTTATCACTGCCTCTGTCTTCCTCGTTATCACTGCCTCTGTCTTCCTCGTTATCACTGCCTCTCTCCCTGCTGTCTCTATACATCCCTTCCTCGTTATCATGCCTCTGTCTTCCTCGTTATCACTGCCTCTGTCTTCCTCGTTATCCTGCTAAGATTCCTCTTCTCACTCCTCTGTCTTCCTAGTATCCAGCCTCGTCTTTCTTATCATTTGCCATCTGTCTTCCTCGTTATCCTGCCTCTGTCTTCTTCGTTTCACTGCCTCTGTCTTCCATTATCCCCCCCCCCCCCCCCCCCCCCCCCCCCCCCCTCGTTATCACTGCCTCTGTCTTCCTCGTTATCATTGCCTCTGTCTTCCTCGTTATCACTGCCTCTGTCTTCCTCGTTATCACTGCCTCTGTCTTCCTCGTTATCACTGCCTCTGTCTTCCTCGTTATCACTGCCTCTGTCTTCCTCGTTATCACTGCCTCTGTCTTCCTCGTTATCACTGCCTCTGTCTTCCTCGTTATCATTGCCTCTGTCTCCCTCGTTATCACTGCCTCTGTCTTTCTCGTTATCACTGCCTCTGTCTTCCTCGTTATCACTGCCTCTGTCTTCCTCGTTATCACTGCCTCTGTCTTCCTCGTTATCACTGCCTCTGTCTTCCTCGTTATCACTGCCTCTGTCTCCGTCACAACAGTCATCAACACATTCCCTGCAGTAAGGGTCTAAGGGTCTAGCTGGTGAGGTGAAACGAGGCCCTCTGTCATTTATAAGTGCTATAACTACAGGAAAGTGTTAAACCTGTCGGGATCGTACAGCGTCTGGGGACTGGATACCAATCAGGGTAACTCCGAGTCCTTGGATGAAGATCCTTTCTTCTGCATCAAGGAGGATGTAAAGTTGTGAAGATTTTTAACCACCTTTCACTTTTCTATGGAAGTACAATATGAAGATATTTGCTGACCTATAACAGCAGTTCATTAAAGTGTTTGCGTCCTACAAATATGTGCTAATTAAAGTTTCAGCTATGACAGCCACTTGGCCTTTGCATTAATCAGCTGATGTTGGTGCAGTTTCTTGGTCTTGTTATGTAACAAAAAGAAATCCCCAGCATGTTGTGCCGTCACTGCTACGAGGCGAGGAGTTATGCCCTTTTCTTGAGGCATTGCTGAACAACGTTTGGGCAATTTTCTCCACAGTGGAGATGTCCCGGGGGGATTGTTTGTGGTCTTTATGAGGAGCTGCTCTGCTTAAAGAGTGTGGAAGACTTTCCCACTACCCGGCTGCTTCGTTAAACTTTGGGTCGTGAATTTCTAATGAGCCTTTCAAGCGTTTAAGGACTATCTGCCCGACTGTTTCGCTGGATGAAATACACGGAAATAGAAATGCCGGTAAAGCTATTTGTACTCTTCTACAACCATTATGTGTTCCCTTATGAATGTTTATTCCTCTCCAGTCTTACAGAAAATGATGCTTCATCCCATTAGTGATCTTCCAGGGAGAGATTTAATGCTTTCTTGAATGTTGGTCTTGGGATTGCGTTGCATTCAGTTTTTGGCTGTCAAAGGAGGATGTAAATCTCAAGAAATAGGTTAGCTTGGGCAGTCTTAGATATCCTGTGAGAAGATACAGGGTATTATCGTGGGCATCCAGATTACCCATCCTCCCCTCCACCCTCTTCAGGTGATTCAGAGGTCACTTGCTGTGGCCCTGTTTGCATAGGTAAGTGACCAGAATATTCCTCATAAGATGAAAACATATTTTTTTTTAAATTATGATGAAGATGATAGTGACGACAGCGTCGTGAAGTCAATGTTATCATGACGACCATCACCATCAGCGTTAATGAAGGTGACTTGGCCATTATTGATGATAATAAATATGTTAACTCCGGACCTTCCATTGCTCCTCCCTCCAGGCTCCGCCAGAGTCCTTTTAACTCTGTATAAAGTATTCCAGCTTGACAATAGAGCCATTACCAGCACTGATGGTGTCAAGGGCTAAAGGCTAATATATATATATATATATATATATATATATATATATATATATATATATATATATATAGCAACAACCACTATGAAAAATAAGGATTCCAAGGCTTTGTGACTATCATTATCAAGGAACTATAAGGAAACATGACAAGAGGACTTATATAAGGGTGAGACTACACCTCACAGTCACATCACACACAAAGACTACACCTCACGTAGCGTAACAACGCACGACTCTGTGAAGAGGTCCTTTCTTGTTTTCCTCTTCACAGAGTCGTGCGTTGTTACGCTACTGTGAGGTGTAGTCTTTGTTAGTGTGATGTGACTGTGAGGTGTAGTCTCACCCCTTATATAAGTCCTCTTGTCATGTTTCCTTTATATTTCCCTTTGATAATGTGAGTAGTCACGAAAGCGCTTGAATTCCTCTATTTTTTCATAGTGTTGTTTGCATATTTTGATATCACCTGATTACTGTGATCTTTTTGATATATATATATATATATATATATATATATATATATATATATATATATATATATATATATATATATATATATATATATACAATTATATATAAGAACGCTGTAATCTTTAATTATATGGTAAGAGAAACTTACGTTCTTTTAAATACTAACATTCCTTCTATTATATATATATATATATATATATATATATATATATATATATATATATATATATATATATATATATATATAAAGATAGCCACGGGGTGGAAATCTTTACCTGAAGTATTTTCGCATTTTCAGTGCGTCATCAGGAGCTATGCAATGTTGCAAGGCTGCACTGAAAGAGTGAGGAGTTTTCTCAGAATAGCGCAGTGTGGGCCTGTCCCATACTGCGCTATTCTGAGAAAACTTTCCCTCACTCCAGTTGCAGCCTTGCAGCATTGCATAGCTCCTGATGACGCACTGAGAAATGTGAAAGTACTTCAGGTAAAGATTTCCACCCCCCGTGCTTGTCTTATTATTATTATTATTATTATTATTATTATATATATATATATATATATATATATATATATGTCGTGCCGATTAGGTAAAACTTGCGATTTTGGCTTAAATAGCAACGCTCACCTTGCCATATAAGACAAGTGAAAATTTGTGTATGCAATAATTTCGCCAAAATCATTTTGAACATAACGAAAAAATATATTTCATTGTGTTTGTTTATTATTAAATTAATGTTAACGTATCTAAAATATATTTAGTTGGGTTAGGCTAAATTAAATTGCGCTTTTTATAATAAGGTTAGGTAGGTTTTCAAAGTTTCTCTTGGTACAAAATTATAAATTCTTACATTAACATAAATGAAAAAATATATATTTAAACGTATAAGAGAAAATTTTAGAAAGGACTTAATTTTAAATGAGTTCTTGCTAATTGACCAGTTTTACCTAATCGGCAGACATATATATATATATATATATATATATATATATATATATATATATATATATATATATATATATATATATATATATATATATATAAGAAACAAAAAGCATTATAAAACGCCTTTAAATGACCAAAATGAAACCAAATTGGCGGAACCGATTTGAGGCGTCGTCAACTATTGTCCCTTTGAGCGTTTTGTGGCACCACCCTGAGTTTATGTTGGGCCATGGCCCCTGTCGCCCTTAACGGCCCCTTGCCGCCCGTAGTAGTATCCTGCCGCCCTTCATGATTCGGTGCCGCCCGGAACATTTCGATACCGCTCAGCATTCTCTTACGTTACCTAGGGTGAGAAAGCGTCGTCTTACGTTACCTAGGGTGAGAAAGCGTCGTCTTACGTTACCTTGGGTGAGAAAGAAGGCTAGATTAGTTAAGATGAGACAAGCCTAGTCTTAATTTAAATATAGCCAGTATGACTGACTATGGTGATGCATGGGGGACCCCAGTGGTCACCTGTGCCCAACCCAGTACTGCCTTAGTTACTCTGTCTTCTGTTGCTCGGATATTCCTTGGTTCACTGAAGTGTGTTGATGAAGGTGCTGATATATGCATACTGACACAGCCGAGCAGAGGCTGACCATGTAACTGCTGTGTCAACTGTTTGGGTTGTAATTAATTGTTTTTGTGGTGGTGAGTTCCCTCCCACATGATGGTGCTGGCCAGTACCGTCTTAATGGTGGTGTGTTCACTCCCACATGATGGTTCTGGCCAGTACCGTCTTAATGGTGGTGTGTTCCCTCCCACATGATGGTTCTGGCCAGTACCGTCTTAATGCTGGTGTGTTCACTCCCACATGATGGTGCTGGCCAGTACCGTCTTAATGGTGGTGTGTTCCTCCCACATGATGGTGCTGGCCAGTACCGTCTTAATGGTGGTGTGTTCCTCCCACATGATGGTTCTGGCCAGTACCGTCTTAATGGTGGTGTGTTCCCTCCCACATGATGGTTCTGGCCAGTACCGTCTTAATGGTGGTGAGTTCCCTCCCACATGATGGTGCTGGCCAGTACCGTCTTAATGGTGGTGTGTTCACTCCCACATGATGGTGCTGGCCAGTACCGTCTTAATGGTGGTGTGTTCACTCCCACATGATGGTGCTGGCCAGTACCGTCTTAATGGTGGTGTGTTCACTCCCACATGATGGTTCTGGCCAGTACCGTCTTAATGGTGGTGTGTTCCTCCCACATGATGGTTCTGGCAAATACCGTCTTAATGCTGGTGTGTTCACTCCCACATGATGGTGCTGGCCAGTACCGTCTTAATGGTGGTGTGTTCCCTCCCACATGATGGTTCTGGCCAGTACCGTCTTAATGCTGGTGTGTTCACTCCCACATGATGGTTCTGGCCAGTACCGTCTTAATGGTGGTGTGTTCACTCCCACATGATGGTTCTGGCCAGTACCGTCTTAATGGTGGTGTGTTCCTCCCACATGATGGTTCTGGCCAGTACTGTCTTAATGGTGGTGTGTTCACTCCCACATGATGGTGCTGGCCAGTACCGTCTTAATGGTGGTGTGTTCCCTCCCACATGATGGTTCTGGCCAGTACCGTCTTAATGGTGGTGTGTTCACTCCCACATGATGGTTCTGGCCAGTACCGTCTTAATGGTGGTGTGTTCACTCCCACATGATGGTGCTGGCCAGTACCGTCTTAATGGTGGTGTGTTCCCTCCCACATGATGGTTCTGGCCAGTACCGTCTTAATGGTGGTGTGTTCACTCCCACATGATGGTTCTGGCCAGTACCGTCTTAATGGTGGTGTGTTCACTCCCACATGATGGTTCTGGCCAGTACCGTCTTAATGCTGGTGTGTTCACTCCCACATGATGGTGCTGGCCAGTACCGTCTTAATGCTGGTGTGTTCACTCCCACATGATGGTGCTGGCCAGTACCGTCTTAATGGTGGTGTGTTCACTCCCACATGATGGTTCTGGCCTATAAACTTGCTCTTGGGACAAAATCTAAATCCCTACAGTGTGTCGGAAAGTTTCCAGCACTTCAGACTTATGCGTTAGTTACTTTTTGTCAAATTGTGTAGGCCTGTGTGTGTGTGTGTGAGAGCTGGCCAGGACTACAGA
The DNA here is from genome assembly GCA_009830355.1 of Cherax destructor. Classification (NCBI taxonomy): domain Eukaryota; kingdom Metazoa; phylum Arthropoda; class Malacostraca; order Decapoda; family Parastacidae; genus Cherax; species Cherax destructor. Next base: position 52,981 of record WNWK01002462.1, on the reverse strand, counting down.
GAGGTGCACTACAGACAGCGGTGCACTAAAGACAGAGCGGTGCACTACAAAGAGGTGCACCACAACACCGACAGTTCTCACGGATGTATCTTATAATTGCTTCTCTAAACCCCAATGGTGGGCGCACCAGCGCGTCCCTACACCGGCTACCATCCCTCTCTATCCTTCAACCTATCCTTCAACCTATCCTTCGCTCCATCCATCACAGGCACCACAGCAATGTTTCAGTGGTTTACTAGTTACTTTGTAATTACATTTCAGCACCTGGGAAATAATTAAGATAATTGCTGGTGAGCGATAACATCCGCTCTCCATACCGAGACCAGGCAACCTTCCTCACATTTTTTCGTCCCTTTTCCTCAGGTTTCGCTCGGTTTTTTAATGTTTTTTACGACGCCACACGAAGACCAGCGGCTCACCTGGTGTAGGGGTGGTGGGGGCTGCTGGTGGGGTTGTGGGGGCTGCTGGTGGGGTGGTAGGGGCTGCTGGTGGGGTGGTGGGGCTGCTGGTGGGGTGGTAGGGGCTGCTGGTGGGGTGGTGGGGCTGCTGGTGGGGTGGTGGGGCTGCTGGTGGGGTGATTGGGGCTGCTGGTTGGGTGGTGGGGGCTGCTGGTGGGGTGGTAGGGGCTGCTGGTGGGTGGTGGGGCTGCTGGTGGGGTGGTTGGGGCTGCTGGTGGGGTGGTGGGGCTGCTGGTCGTGGTGGTAGGGGCTGCTGGTAAGCGTTACTGCGGTTGGATGCTGGTTTATTGGAATTTAAACTGCGTCGGGTTTATTGCAATAATAAACATGTTTACTCTAGATGCAATTAATCTCCCTTGGTTTATCTTCTTCCCAGCTTTACCAATATTTCCATAACACTTTTTTTATTTTGTATCTTCCTCTGTTCCTCTTTATTTTTCTTTAATTCCATATTGTTATTATTCCCAGCATGCATTTCTTTTAAAACACTTTTGGTATTTTTTTTTCTTTTCTGTCGTTTTATAAACCATTTCCTTGTTTTTTATATGTCACAGTTAAACCAGTAACTAATTCTTAAACCCGATATTTTCTCAAAGTTCCATTTTGCTGCTGAGTGGAGCTTCTGGTCAAATGACTGAGAACTTTCCCTGGCTTTCCCCTTCTCCTGGTTACAGTGTTAATTAACGTCTCATCACAAGCTGTGAGGCTGGTATAATTTTTATTTTACACGGGTGATACATAGTACCAAACCCATTTATTTTTGTTTTAGTTCGACTCTCACGCATATCACGTAACCTGCATTAGTTTAAAGGCAGATAAGACCCAGTAACAGTCTCCTCCACTCACCTGGCTAACACTTCCAACACCTGCCCTTCAGACACACTCCATTCCTCGTGCACATATATTTGCCACAGATATTATCCCAGTTGTTAATGAATAGAACATTAATTTCCTTGCAGTAGTTACGTAGACAGCAATTCAGTTCATTTGCATATTACGATGGTAGGTTAATTGAGTCATTAAGGATGCAGGTAATCCGTTCACCACCGGTTAAAAATATTTTAATTCCTAAAATAGGGAATAAAATCAACTTTGTGTATTCACAATGGGAAATAGATAATCTTACATGTTACTATCAAATTACATATCAAAATATCACTTGTTTTTATGGTGATACTCAAAAATTCGGGAAAAAGGAATTTTTGTACAATTGTTATGGATTCCATCACATATTGAGTTACTCCTTCATAATAAAGTTGATAAGTTAGCAAAAAAAAAAAATGTACCCTGTCGGAAAATTTAGAATGCAACTTTAGCGCGTCTGCATTAGGAATAATATTAGGAGAGAAGTAAATATTGAAATTGAATGTTAAAGGAATGCAGTTAAAAGCCTGAGTAGATCTATAACCCAGCATGTTTACGGAGCAACTTTGAAGGTGAACAGACTGACTGATGTAGTGGTGAGACCTGGGCTGGGTTACCAGTACTTCTGGCAGTTTGGGAGACACATACATGATCAAACGAAATGCAAGGTATGTGGCCAGCCCTGTGGTCACTATCTTGAACACTATGTGCTTAATTGTCCACTTATTGAGGAATATAGAGGTATAATAACCTATGTGATATGTCACGATATCTTATTAATGAAAATAAGATACCAGATATATTAATCAAATTTCCTAATTGTGCTTACAACAGATAATTCAACTGTAGATATAAATGTAGAGATGTACATTTATATCTGTACAGATGTACATTTATATCTGCAGTTGTATCCATATGCTCTTCCGCTACCGTCCTCAGGATGGATATGGTGAGCACAATAAACTAACCATTTCAATGGCAAAATCTAAAATAAATTAATCCTGTGATTTTGTTATACAAAGACAGAATGTTCCAGAGATGGGACACAACAACAAGGGGTCACAGTTGGAAGTTGAAGACTCAGATGAACCACAGAGATGTTAGGAAGTATTTCTTCAGTCACAGAGTGGTCGGGAAGTGGAATAGTTTGGGAAGTGATGTAGTGGAGGCAGGTTCCATACATAGCTTTAAGCAGAGGAATGATAAAGCTCATGGCGCAGGGAGAGTGACCCAGTAGCGGCCAGTGAAGAGGCAGGGCCAGGAGCTATGAATCGACCCCTGCAACCACAACTAGGTGAGTACAACTAGGTGAGTACACACACACACACACACACACACACACACACACACATACAAGCAGAGACAAATGCATACACACGGTTAATGTGCACATTAGCATAAACAAAGGTTTACTAACAGATAACGTACAGACAAACAACCAACGACAGATGCGTAGACACAGGCAATGTATACATTCACAAGCACACACATGCGTGCAACTCACGCACCTAACACATACATAAGCATAAACAAATGAATACAAAGAGGTATACAGAATACCCCATCCCCCCGGCTTCACCTGCCATATTTAATGCCTCTACAAGGTCATGGGTTCGATTCCCTTCCACGGAGTAACATATGGGCAAGTTTCCTTATTCTCTTGCTGCCCACTTAGCTGTGTTTGCCCATTGTTGTGGGTCCCATCCAGGAAAAAACGCGTCAGAAAACTCCAGTACCTGCTGGCATGTTTTATACCGTGTATAAGAAACTCCAGTACCTGCTGGCATGTTTTATACCGTGTATAAGAAACTCCAGTACCTGCTGGCATGTTTTATACCGTGTGTAAGAAACTCCAGTACCTGCTGGCATGTTTTATACCGTGTATAAGAAACTCCATTACCTGCTGGCATGTTTAATACCGTGTATAAGAAACTCCAGTACCTGCTGGCATGTTTTATACCGTGTATAAGAAACTCCAGTACCTGCTGGCATGTTTTATACCGTGTATAAGAAACTCCAGTACCTGCTGGCATGTTTTATACCGTGTGTAAGAAACTCCAGTACCTGCTGGCATGTTTTATACCGTGTATAAGAAACTCCAGTACCTGCTGGCATGTTTTATACCGTGTGTAAGAAACTCCAGTACCTGCTGGCATGTTTTATACCGTGTATAAGAAACTCCAGTACCTGCTGGTATGTTTTATACCGTGTATAAGAAACTCCAGTACCTGCTGGTATGTTTTATACCGTGTATAAGAAACTCCAGTACCTGCTGGCATGTTTTATACCGTGTATAAGAAACTCCAGTACCTGCTGGTATGCTTCATCCAGTGTATAAGAAACTCCAGTACCTGCTGGCATGTTTTATACCGTGTATAAGAAACTCCAGTACCTGCTGGAATGTTTCATCCAGTGTGTAAGAAACTCCAGTACCTGCTGGCATTTTTATACCGTGTATAAGAAACTCCAGTACCTGCTGGTATATTTTATACCGTGTATAAGAAACTCCAGTACCTGCTGGCATGTTTTATACCGTGTATAAGAAACTCCAGTACCTGCTGGTATGTTTCATCCAGTGTATAAGAAACTCCAGTACCTGCTGGAATGTTTCATCCAGTGTGTAAGAAACTCCAGTACCTGCTGGAATGTTTCATCCAGTGTGTAAGAAACTCCAGTACCTGCTGGAATGTTTCATCCAGTGTGTAAGAAACTCCAGTACCTGCTGGAATGTTTCATCCAGTGTATAAGAAACTCCAGTACCTGCTGGAATGTTTCATCCAGTGTGTAAGAAACTCCAGTACCTGCTGGAATGTTTCATCCAGTGTATAAGAAACTCCAGTACCTGCTGGAATGTTTTATCCAGTGTATAAGAAACTCCAGTACCTGCTGGAATGTTTTATCCAGTGTATAAGAAACTCCAGTACCTGCTGGAATGTTTCATCCAGTGTATAAGAAACTCCAGTACCTGCTGGAATGTTTTATCCAGTGTATAAGAAACTCCAGTACCTGCTGGAATGTTTCATCCAGTGTATAAGAAACTCCAGTATCTGCTGGAATGTTTCATCCAGTGTATAAGAAACTCCAGTACCTGCTGGAATGTTTTATCCAGTGTATAAGAAACTCCAGTACCTGCTGGAATGTTTTATCCAGTGTATAAGAAACTCCAGTACCTGCTGGAATGTTTCATCCAGTGTATAAGAAACTCCAGTACCTGCTGGAATGTTTCATCCAGTGTATAAGAAACTCCAGTACCTGCTGGAATGTTTCATCCAGTGTATAAGAAACTCCAGTACCTGCTGGAATGTTTTATCCAGTGTATAAGAAACTCCAGTACCTGCTGGAATGTTTCATCCAGTGTATAAGAAACTCCAGTACCTGCTGGAATGTTTCATCCAGTGTATAAGAAACTCCAGTACCTGCTGGAATGTTTTATCCAGTGTATAAGAAACTCCAGTACCTGCTGGAATGTTTTATCCAGTGTATAAGAAACTCCAGTACCTGCTGGAATGTTTTATCCAGTGTGTAAGAAACTCCAGTACCTGCTGGAATGTTTCATCCAGTGTGTAAGAAACTCCAGTACCTGCTGGCAGTATTCAGGTGTTGGGTATTCGTGTACCTGATGATGTTCATTAAGAAAAGATACCACAGTCACGAGAAATTTTACTTTCCCTTGATGGGTTGCCGTTCCTTCTTAACCCTCTCCATCCCTTCCATCTATCACCCCCCTCTCCCTTGCCTCTCATCTTACTCCTTCCCCATCCTTTAACCATTACTTCCTCTGACTTACCACTCATTATTCTCATCACTACAACTACTTCTCATTTCCTCCTTCACCACAATCATCAACCAGCACCATCTTCACTACCATCACCAACACTAAGCAGTACCATCTTCACTACCATCACCATCACCAACCTGCACCATCGTCACTACCATCACCATCACCAACCTGCACCATCCTCACCACCTCTTCTACCATCCTTCAACCCCATTACCACAATCACCCCTCACCCACACCCCTTCCTTCCTTCATCACCGTCCCTCCATCCCACCTGCCTCATCCTCCCCTCCCATGTAATCTCACGTATTCTTCTTTATTCCAATGTACTCCCAGCAATCCCATGTACTCACATTAACTACCATGTCCTTCCATATAGTTGTATATATACTCATACTCCCATATACGCCATAGCATTCCCAAATACTAGAGTGTACTCATGTATGTACACTCTTTTGTACTCTCGTGTACTATCATGTACTCCCAAACACTCTTATACCTCACTGACTGATCAAGTCTGATTGGCATTTTTATTTGTTTACTAAGGACCCTTTCCATCGTCTGTGACCCCTTGACCAGACAGACCATTCTCTTCTCTTTCTCTCTCTCTCTCTCTCTCTCTCTCTCTCTCTCTCTCTCTCTCTCTCTCTCTCTCTCTCTCTCTCTCTCTCTCTCTGAATAGCTTAGGGAAGAATTCTCCAGAGATTTCCCTGAAGTACATTTATTCTCTTCTCCGAGGATGAGGATCCAAAGCAAGCACTAGAGGTGGTCTCTCTCTCTCTCTCTCTCTCTCTCTCTCTCTCTCTCTCTCTCTCTCTCTCTCTCTCTCTCTCTCTCTCTCTCTCTCTCTCTCAACTGATAGAGACATTGAAATATAAACTGGTTGTCATAAACCTTATTGAAAACAAAGTTATCAGTACTAGGTCTCGGTCACAAACACATAAAGTTCCAGACAGTCAATAAAGACTAACAACAAAGTCTCATTCAAAGTTAAAAAATAAGTATCTGAAAATTACAACTGAGTGGCGAGAGTACCTCAAGAGTACCTCAAGAGTACCTCAAGAGTACCTCGAGAGTACCTCGAGAGTACCTCGAGAGTACTCTATAAGTATTCTATATACGTACTGTCATGCCAAATTATCTTTATTTATCAGTATATAATGTCGAAGATTTTGTTTTCCAGTCTTGTAAGTTTGGTCGCAGTGTTCTCATAATTTCTCAGTGTGAAAAGCTCTTCACAGAGCGAAACGTTGTCCAGGTAAAAGCTCTTCACAGAGCGAAACGTTGTCCAGGTAAAAGCTCTTCACAGAGCGAAACGTTGTCCAGGTAAAAGCTGTTCACAGAGCGAAACGTTGTCCCAGTAAAAGCTGTTCACAGAGCGAAACGTTGTCCTAGTAAAAGCTCTTCACAGAGCGAAACGTTGTCCCAGTAAAAGCTGTTCACAGAGCGAAACGTTGTCCCAGTAAAAGCTGTTCACAGAGCGAAACGTTTTCCCAGTAAAAGCTCTTCACAGAGCGAAACGTTGTCCAGGTAAAAGCTCTTCACAGAGCGAAACGTTGTCCCAGTAAAAGCTGTTCACAGAGCGAAACGTTGTCCCAGTAAAAGCTCTTCACAGAGCGAAACATTGTCCCAGTAAAAGCTGTTCACAGAGCGAAACGTTGTCCCAGTAAAAGCTGTTCACAGAGCGAAACGTTGTCCCAGTAAAAGCTGTTCACAGAGCGAAACGTTGTCCCAGTAAAAGCTGTTCACAGAGCGAAACGTTGTCCCAGTAAAAGCTGTTCACAGAGCGAAACGTTGTCCCAGTAAAAGCTGTTCACATAGCGAAACGTTGTCCCAGTAAAAGCTGTTCACAGAGCGAAACGTTGTCCCAGTAAAAGCTCTTCACAGAGCGAAACGTTGTCCCAGTAAAAGCTCTTCACAGAGCGAAACGTTGTCCCAGTAAAAGCTGTTCACAGAGCGAAACGTTGTCCCAGTAAAAGCTGTTCACAGAGCGAAACGTTGTCCCAGTAAAAGCTGTTCACAGAGCGAAACGTTGTCCCAGTAAAAGCTGTTCACATAGCGAAACGTTGTCCCAGTAAAAGCTGTTCACAGAGCGAAACATTGTCCTTGTAAAAGCTGTTCACAGAGCGAAACGTTGTCCCGGTAAAAGCTTTTCCCACAGAGCGAAACGTTGTCCCAGTAAAAGCTCTTCATAGAGCGAAACGTTGTCCCAGTAAAAGCTCTTCACAGAGCGAAACGGTGTACAAGTAAAAGCTCTTCACAGAGCGAAACGTTGTACAAGTAAAAGTTCTTCACAGAGCGAAACGTTGTACAAGTAAAAGCTCTTCACAGAGCGAAACGTTGTCCCAGTAAAAGCTCTTCACAGAGCGAAACGTTGTCCCGGTAAAAGCTCTTCACAGAGCGAAACGTTGTACAAGTAAAAGCTCTTCACGGAGCGAAACGTTGTCCGGTAAAAGCTCTTCACAAAGCGAAACGTTGTACAATTAAAAGCTCTTCACGGAGCGAAACATTGTCCGGTAAAAGCTCTTCACAGAGCGAAACGTTGTACAAGTAAAAGCTCTTCACAGAGCGAAACGTTGTACTGGTAAAAGCTTGATGTTTAACGTGTGTCTCGTCTTTGCTATCACAGAGTTAGCTACAGTATTCTATTTCTTTTTTTTAGTTATAGTATCTCAAATTGACACCACCCACAGGGATAATGTTAGTGGTTTTGGGTCTGAGAAGGACCTGCCTAGTATAGGCCAGTAGGCCTGCTGCAGTGTTCCTCCTTTCTTATTTTATGTTAAGATCATCGTATTTTTGAGAACACTCATCGGAACTTTACTAATTGTTCCTTAAACTAGGGTGAATTTGCATCTTGTGATTAGTGTACATGATCGATTGTAACATTTTGATTTTAAGTTGCCAGTGTGAGGTCTTTCGATTACATCGTCTGTGTAAAAGTTGGTCAGAGCAAATGAGTTTTTAACATCCAGTCGCAACTCAAAAAAAAACTGTGCCCCTGGTGTATAAATTTTGTTGCCATGGTAGTTTATAATATACCTACCTGTCTGTGGGTTTGATTGTAAAGAAAAGCTTAAAAAAATTATGTAAATTCATATTTCTGTGTGAATTATTTATTGCTATGTGATATTCGTTTCTGTGATATTGATTACTATGTGATATATGTTACTAATGTGACACGTGTTACTATGTGACGTGTGTTACTATGTAATCTAACACGTCTCGCCCTCATGACCTACAATGTAGCATCTGTGGACCTTTCACTTAACCGTTAAACAAATTCCTGGGCGAGTGGACCTGAAGCTCGAGTATGACAAGCAAATAGAGAGAATGTCAGGCTGAGGGGCAGGCTGGCAGGCGGGCAGGCAGGCAGGCTGGCAGGCTGGCAGGCTGGCAGGCTGGCAGGCTGGCAGGCTGGCAGGCAGGCAGGCAGGCTGGCAGGCTGGCAGGCTGGCAGGCAGGCAGGCAGGCAGGCTGGCAGGCTGGCAGGCAGGCAGGCGGGCAGGCAGGCGGGCAGGCAGGCTGGCAGGCAGGCTGGCAGGCGGGCAGGTAGGCAGGCAGGCAGGCTGGCAGGCTGACAGGCAGGCAGGCGGACAGGCAGGCGGGCAGGCAGGCTGGCAGGCGGGCAGGCTGGCAGGCTGGCAGGCAGGCAGGCGGGCAGGCAGGCGGGCAGGCGGGCAGGGACTCTGGCAGGCAGGCAGGCGGGCAGGGACTCTGGCAGGCAGGCAGGCGGGCAGGGACTCTGGCAGGCAGGCTGGCAGGCAGGCGGACAGGGAGTCTGGCAGGCAGGCAGCCAGAGAGGTAAAGAACTAGACATACATTAGAGCTGAAGGTAGGCAGACGGGCTTTAGAGCATACAGGCAGACAGACAGGCATTATGGCATTCAGACAAGCAGACAGATAGTTATTAAGGCAGACAGACGGAGATACACAATACACAGGTGTTGTAAGAATGAGCTTTAAGTCAATAAGTCCCTCTGTTCAAGTTTTATCTCAGAAGTAATACAAAAAAAATAAGAAAACTGAAAAGGCAGCTTCAACAAGAAGGAGACTCAATGAGACAAGGATTGATTCAACAGGAAGGAGACTCAATGAGACAAGGATTGATTCAACAGGAAGGAGACTCAATGAGACAAGGATTGATTCAACAGGAAGGAGACTCAATGAGACAAGGATTGATTCAACAGGAAGGAGACTCAATGAGACAAGGATTGATTCAACAGGAAGGAGACTCAATGAGACAAGGATTGATTCAACAGGAAGGAGACTCAATGAGACAAGGATTGATTCAACAGGAAGGAGACTCAATGAGACAAGGATTGATTCAACAGGAAGGAGACTCAATGAGACAAGGATTGATTCAACAGGAAGGAGACTCAATGAGACAAGGATTGATTCAACAGGAAGGAGATTCAGTGAGACAAGGATTGATTCAAGAAGAAAGAGACTCAATGAGACAAGGATTGATTTAACAACAAGGAGACTCAGTGAGGTAAGGATTGACTCAACGAAGAGGCTCACTGGCACCAACAGCTTTCCTACGTCAACTCATGATAGCAGCTCATGCACCTGGTAGCAAGGGTTACTACATAGTATGCAGGAAATATGCAATATTTGTGCAGTGATAAGCCTCTGTGTAGATTAAAACCAAACTTGATGAAGCTGCGCCCACACCGAAATATAACTTGAGAAAAATCTACAGAGTGCGAAACATAAGTAGATAAAGCTCTAAATAGAGCGAAATATAATTTGATGAAGCTCACAGAGAGCGAAACTTTCGTTCAATAATACACTGCTTTATAGTACTATGTGGTTTTGCGTATATATATATATATATATATATATATATATATATATATATATATATATATATATATATATATATATATATATATATATATATATATATATATATATATATATAGATAGATAGATAGATAAATAGATACATAGATGCAGTGTTTAAAGATATAAGTGTATACTATGTTCAAGAGCGGCTGCCGTTGTTCAATTGCTAAGTCGTGTTTGTTCACGGTGTAAAACACAAGTTCATTGTGTGAGGCCAGACAACGAGGTCACTAGTGAACATTCCACTGTCCGCCCTCCAGCCCTTTCCACCTCCTTTTCCCTCCTACTAGCCATCTCCACCTCCACCCCCTTCCTACCAACCCTCTCCACTTCCAGCCCTCTCCACCTCTCCCCTCCCACCAGCCCTCTCCACCTCTCCCCTCCCACCAGCCCTCTCCACCTCTCCCCTCCCATCAGCCCTCTCCACCTCTCCCCTCCCACCAGCCCTCTCCACCTCTCCCCTCCCATCAGCCCTTTCCACCTCGTTCGTCCTCTTCCTACCTGCCTGGAGAAAAAGTGACGAAGAATACTTTTTTCTGTTTGCTTTATTTCGTCTTAGGTGATTTGTATAATTATTATTGTTATTATTATTATTATTAGGTGAGGAGGAGGTGTTGATTCACCGGGAAATCTCCCGGCCCGGGTCTTTACCAGATGGCGACCCGGCTCCGGCTCCCTGGCGTGGGAGTAGCAGAGACCGAAGTCTCCCATGGGAGGGGGTACCCCTCAGCGGTGGGACCAACTGGTCCCAGGCCTAGCCATATTTGTCGTGTCAGTATATATATATACACTTGTGTGGTATATCTTTATACAGCTGGTCCCTTTGCGTGTGACGTCACGGTACCCGCTGACGTCAGAGGCTCAGCGCATGTGCACAGCCTATCATAGGCACTCTCCCTCACTAACGTTAGACCTACAGGCGAGACAGACGGTGTGCTGGACTCTCCTTCACTTACTGTAAATATACCGTAACCATCCAACAAGGAGTATCTTTGACCTCCTATATATCTCTCCCAAGACCCACACGCCATATTCGCCCACAAGCACGAGGCAGGTAGGTAGATAGTTGCTAGGCCCCTCTGGTCTGCCACCTTCCCCGCCCCAAGGAGGCTGACGGGAAGGGCAGGCTTGCGAGCCGCAGATGGTAGCAAGCTCCAGCCTTGGCACCTACCCTGCCCTAGAAGGGCTGGGCATGGTGATCGACCATTATTATTATTATTATTATTATTATTATTATTATTATTATTATTATTATTATTATAAACGCATGTTACTTGAAACCATTATTTTTTTTAAATTACCTAAAAAAATTAAGCAGCTATTAAAAAATAGCCCAGAATTAAGACCAGAGTAAATTCCTCACTATCAGCCTGACGGAAAGCACTATATAACAGATGAGAGGGAGAAGAAGGATAAAAAAAAAACACTCAATATCAAATATATGTTAAGAGCTTTTATATATGTGGCTACACTATATATATATATATATATATATATATATATATATATATATATATATATATATATATATATATATATATATATATATATATATATATATATATATATATATATATATATATATATTTATATATATATATATATATAATATATATATATATATATTATATATATATATATATACATACATATATATATATATATATATATATATATATATATATATATATATATATATATATATATATATATATATATATATATATATATATATATTGTGTGTGTGTGTGTGTGTGTGTGTGTGTGTTAATGTTGCAGTTTTATAACTGTAGTGTAAGCACCCTCTGGCAAGACAGTGATAGAGTGAATGATGACGAAAGTTTTTCTTTTCGGGCCACCCTGCCTTGGTGGGAATCGGCCGATGTGTTAATATATATATATATATATATATATATATATATATATATATATATATATATATATATATCAAGTGAATATCAAGTTTTCCTTTAACAAAGCCCACCAACACTGAAAGTTTGAAGCCTAACAGAGAAGGCATTCTCCAGTAATTGCTCTGAAGCCATCCATCTTAATTTTTTTTAAGAATGTTTTTTTTTAGATTTGACATTTGCACCTACAGTGACTAAACTCATGGAACATCAACCTTTTCATGAACTGCATCGTTAATAATATTTTGGAAAAATAGACACAAATGAGGTATAATGCGAGTCGTTATTGACTACGTTTCGCCCATACAGTTGGCTTTATCAAGTCACAAACTGATCTACCTGGATAAAGAGTACATGAGTATATAAAGTGTGGAGAGTCAGGTGGAGAATGTTGGGTAGGTTGTGTTAGAGATGAACCATATACAAAAATAATTATCGTGGTGGTTTTTCGACTCTCTCCACAACTTTTCCTTTGCCTATTTTTTCCACTGTGGTCAGCATTGTACACAGGTTTTGCAAAGCATATGGGGAGTCCAAGACTTGTCTTGTTCTCCAAGTGCCACTCCAGAATAAGCAAGATAAGCTTGTTTTACAAAATCTGTGATTTTTTCCCCTTTGTTTTTGCAAAGAGTATTATCAACAAATGTAGCAACATGCATTGGGATTGTTTAAGCAATTGTTACAGTATTGTCACGTGGTCCTTGTTGATACATCTGCTTTCTTTAAATATTAAATAATTAAAAAATAAAAATCCAGTTTTTATTAAAACTATCTGTATATACAGACTGTCAATACATTTACACACGTTATGGCTAAGTTCCCTGTTAATTGAGGGTAAGTATGCAATATTTCACAAACTAGAGCCAATTTGAAAATCCTAGTGACATTTTCGAATTCAGCCACTCCAAAATACTCCAAATACCTTCAAATATCTTTGGCAACAATTTTTTTTGTTGACCAGTATAATAATAATAATAATAATAATAATAATAATAATATGAATGAAAATTACGATACATTCCACATAAATGTCACTCCTTGCAAAGCAGTATTTTCCGGCGGACGTGTGCAGACGTAGCGGAAGTGGACGGGTTTGGGAGACGTCCAGGAACTAATTAGATTGGACGGGAAGACAAGCTGCCAGCGCTCACAACCTCAACCACCTACGCAGGTACAATTTTTTTTTTTTTAAGTTTTCATTTAATATGAAATTGAGAATGGAAGTGTGTCGTCACTGGCAGGACAGTGAGTGGATGACGGCGCAGGAGACGCGGCCTTGCTGTTTCTTAGCGAATTGTCGTTGCCAATAGAGGAAAATGAGTTTTTTGCAAACCCCCTCCCTCCCTCCTCTCTTCTCTCTCTCTCTCTCTCTCTTCTCTCTCTCTCTCTCTCTCTCTCTCTCTCTCTCTCTCTCTCTCTCTCTCTCTCTCTCTCTCTCTCTCTTTCTCTCTCTCTCTCAAACAAAGGACAGGAAGCAGATGACAGTTCCAGGTATTGTGGCCAAGTGAGTTGTGTTTATGGAGCCCCTCACTGTCTTATATATATATATATATATATACTGTCCCACGTCTCCGTGCGTCATCAGGAGCTATGCAATGTTGCGAGAATAACAACAGGAGGGATGAAGGGAAGTGTTGCAGGGTAAGGAATCGTGGTGACACCAGCCAGATAGTCAGTACTGGCACCGATATATATGTATGTATGTGAGTTCAAGCTGACGTATCTCACTATGTAATGTTTACAACCCTCTAGTGTGATGGCTTGTCCAGCCAGGGTGTCTCTCTGGATGAGGCGTGTGGCACGTGTACCCTGCCACCCGCCCAGGAGCGTGGCTGCCACCCGCCCAGGAGCGTGGCTACCACCCACCCAGGAGCGTGGCTGCCATCAGCCCAGGAACGTGGCTGCCACCCACCCAGGAGCGTGGCTACCACCCACCCAGGAGCGTGGCTGCCACCCGCCCACGAGCGTGGCTGCCATCAGCCCAGGAACGTGGCTGCCACCCGCCAAGGAGCGTGGCTGCCATCAGCCCAGGAACGTGGCTGCCTCCCACCCAGGAGCGTGGCTGCCACCCACCCAGGAGCGTGGCTGCCACCCACCCAGGAGCGTGGCTGCCACCCACCCAGGAGCGTGACTGCCACCCACCCAGGAGCGTGGCTGCCACCCACCCAGGAGCGTGGCTGCCACCCACCCAGGAGCGTGGCTGCCATCAGACCAGGAACGTGGCTGCCATCAGCCCAGGAGCGTGGCTGCCACCCACCCAGGAGCGTGGCTGCCACCCACCCAGGAGCGTGGCTGCCACCCACCCAGGAGCGTGACTGCCACCCACCCAGGAGCGTGGCTGCCACCCACCCAGGAGCGTGGCAACACCATGGTGATACATGTGATGTAATCAGATGTTTTGCTTCCTTGGTGTCAGATGTGCCAGTGCAGACGAGGACTGACAACTGACTAAATTTGATTGATGAGGGACGAACGGAGGTAGATAGATAGATAGAGATAGAAGAATTGCGAAAGAATGAAAGGAGTCAATGCAAAAAAAATAAAAGATGGTGTGTGTGTGTGTGTGTGTGTGAGTAATTTCCAGTGTGTACATGTGTGTCATTTTCAGTGTGTGCGTGTGTGTGAGTCATATCCAGTGTGTGTGTGCGTGTGTGTGTGTGTGTGTGTGTGTGTGTGTGTGCGTGTGTGTGTGTGTGCGTCTGTGTGTGTGTGTTTCCCTTACCTCTACAGCTCATGCATGACTCACTCTCCCTGACTAGCGTAAGTCAGTTGTTCATATGATAGGAAGGTCGACCACAATAGCTACACACACACTGGAAATGACTCACACACACACACACACACACACTGGAAATGACTCACACACACACACACACACTGGAAATGACTCACACACACACACACACACACACATATATATATATATATATATTATTGTACCCACGAACGAGTGGTATTGATCAAAACAACACTGACTAGTCAAGGAGTCGAACCCATGCTGCTTTGGCCCGCCCAGCAGCATGGGTTCGACTCCTTGACTAGTCGCAGTGTTGTTATTGATCAATACCACACGTTCGTGGGTACTTTAACATAATATACTGATCGTTGGGTTAGTACACCTCACAGGGAGTAGAATGAAATTAGCTCAGAGGCGTCCACACCACCGTATGTTCTCGGATGACGGGTACAACATCTAGCTTGGCTGGATGCGTCATTCTTGAGAATTGTGTGGTCCCGTGGACTAGAGCGTCATCTGTCTCGCTCACCATGAGGCGGGCCAAAGCAGCATGGGTTCGACTCCTTGGCTAGTCGCAGTGTTATTGTTGATATATATATATATATATATATATATATATATATATATATATATATATATATATATATATATATATATATAACAGACCTTTAAATATAGCACCACTCCAGATATTTGTCCAGAAAGTAGGTAGAATAGAGAGAGTGCCATCCCTTTGGGTGAGCGAGTTCCTGAAAGAGGGTTTACAAAGAGGAAGAGACGAGTAGCGAGAATGGGAGAGAGTAACGAGTGTGGTCCCGCAAGGCGCAGAACTAGCACCGCTACTGTTACTTATTTACGTCAACGACCTGTCAACAGGAACTGAGTCTCACGTGTCTTTGTTTGCTGATAATGTGATACTAATGAAAATAATAAGAGCATAACAGGCGAGAGATAAGCTCCAGGAGGACCTTAACATCCTGCTGGTGTGGACCTGCTGGTGTGGTCCTGCTGGTGTGGTCCTGCTGGTGTGGACCTGCTGGTGTGGACCTGCTGGTGTGGACCTGCTGGTGTGGACCTGCTGGTGTGGTCCTGCTGGTGTGGTCCTGCTGGTGTGGACCAGTAAGAGGCTCTTGGAGTTTAGTCAAAAGAAACACAACCTTGTGTTGAGTTGAGACAGTGAGCACCGGACAGTGTACAGCATGGGAGCAGAGAACCTGCAAGTCTCTCTCTCTCTCTCTCTCTCTCTCTCTCTCTCTCTCTCTCTCTCTCTCTCTCTTGAAGCTCACGTCCCAGTCCTAGTTCCCGGCCACCTGCTAAGAGCGGAAACTGCTCTTCAGAGAGCAGGTGGTAACTACCTCCATCTGCTTGTTTATTTCCTTCTCCCCTCTTCCCCTTCCTCCCTCTCTCCATCTTTCTAACCTTTACCATCCCTCCTGTAAATCTTACATCTGCTTCAGTAAATACAACTGCGCAGCTAAGATCACTAAGAATAATGAAATTAGCTTCTAGTAGCGTTTGTTTGTTGTGACCTACATAAATATATTATATATATATATATATATATATATATATATATATATATATATATATATATATATATATATATATATATATATATATATATATATCTTCTTTCTTTCAACACGTCGGCCGTTTCCCACCGAGGCAGGGTGGCCCAAAAGGAAAAACGAAAGTTTCTCCTTTTACATTTAGTAATATATACAGGAGAAGGGGTTACTAGCCCCTTGCTCCCGGCATATTAGTCGCCTCTTACGACACGCAAGGCTTACGGAGGAAGAATTCTGTTCCACTTCCCCATGGAGAAAATATATATATATATATATATGTGTGTGTATGTGTGTGTTTGTGTTGTGTGTGTGTGTGTGTGTGTGTGTGTGTAGTTGTGTGTGTGTGTGTGTGTATGTAGTTCTGAATAGGTAAAACTTGCGATTTTGGGTCTTCTTGCCGAATAAGGTAAGCGAAAATTTCTGTATGCAATATATTTCATTGTGTTTGTTTATTATTAAATTATTGTAAACTTATCTAAAACATATTTTGTTGTATTAGGCTAAATTAAATTGCGCTTGTTATAATAAGGTTGGGTAAGTTTTCTAAGGTTCTTTTGGTACAAAATTATTAATTTTTACATTGACATAAATGAAAAAAATATATCTTTAAACGTATAAGAATTTTTTTTTTGAAAGGACTTATTTTTAAACGAGTTCTTGCTAACTGACCAGTTTTACCTATTCAGCACGACCTGTACAACATATATACAATACTGTATCATTATCATGAAATCTGATACAAATCTAATTTTTCCGTGTCTCTAAACTGAACATCTTCAGAAACTGAAATATATTCATTTTCATTCAGCAACTGTGCACAATATTTTTGTGCACAGTTGAATCGCAAGTTGGGTCGCGTCTTCCGTCAGGAGAGGAAGGAGGTTCGAGCTTACATAATTTTACACATTACCTTAATACATATAATTACTTGATGTTCCCACTACTGCGGAAAAAAATTAGTCTATTTACGGACTAAGAGCTGTAATCCAACCTTAGCTCATCTACAGGCAAAAAGCTGTTTTCTTAGCTAAACTTATTTAAATCCTTAGAACTGTTATCTTACCTCAGTTCTCTTAAAAACCCAGCCCTATCTAAGATATACTGCCCCCCCCCCATCCTTCCTCACTCTTCATCCTCCCAGGATGCCACCCACGACAGTCGACTAGCGCCCAGGTACCTATTAACTACTATGTGAACAAGGTGAACCCCCGTCTCTTCCTTTGTAAAGTGAGCATGCAACACCTATTTACACTTAGTTCACTTAAGTAATATTTCTGATCTTCATTTTCCCTCGGCTCTTGTATAATTTTCTCAGCTCTAAATAAACATTAGTGCCAACAAACGCTCTTGTTTTCCACACACGAAATATCTTTGCCTTCCCTCCAGAACAATATCTTGGCTTGCATTCTTATAGACGCTCCAAGACACGAGTAAGTTAGTTAAATATGTTTATTATACACCCCACGCCCATGATGTGGGCGGTAGTCAAAAGATAACAGAGGTATATAATGATTCCAGGGACTGTGTCGCAAAGTTTTGATAGCTAAACAGGTTACAGTGGTAATTAATTATTTACATGTTTATATCTGGTTACAGTCGTAATGCTGAGCAGTGTTAAGTGAATTGTTACAGATATAAGGAAGTCAGTTGTCCCCACTTAACAATGTCAGTCATGATTATGCTGCTTACGTGAACAGTTCAATTATATAAATCTTAATTTTCTTGAAAAAAAAGTACAAATTTCATAAAAATGCTTGAAAAAATATAAAACAGTAAACATAAATTTCATGTTTCAACACTGATGTCTTGGCTCGTTGTTAATGGCACGTCTCAGTGGCGTTGAAAATGATCACGTATGATAGTGTTATATAAAATATCCGAAGTTAACCTTAGGTATGATAACCTTTCCCCTCTTGCGGCATCCGTCCTGACACCGCACATAAGAAACGTGTTAATTTTAACGTTTCCGGATGTTCACCGAGACACCTCCCTTGCCAGACGCGTCGCGCTCGCTGTTTTCCTTTTAACTTATTTGTGGTTTATGGTTCAAACAATCTACCATTTCGTAAAATATCCTAACCTAAACTATCCTAACCTAACCTAACCTAAAATCAAATTATAGTCTGTACGCAGGGAAAACGTTCACAAACGGACGCTGACTAATACGTAATAAAACAAACGCTGTAAAATAAAGATGGAGAAGGTGCAGAAGGTTGAAGATAAAGCCGTTTAATTTTCCCATTCCTAATAAACTTTAGAGAGAGAGCAAACGAGGACTAAGAATCATCACATCACTAACGACAAAGAACGAGGACTGAGAATCATCACATCACTAACGACAAAGAAACGAGGACTAAGAATCAGCACATCACTAACGACAAAGAAACGAGGACTAAGAATCAGCACATCACTAACGACAAAAAACGTGGACTGAGAATCAGCACATCACTAACGACAAAGAAACGAGGACTAAGAATCAGCACTAACCTAGACGATCAACGAAAATTGCGAAATTATTTATAAAATTATGGGAACGTTACACTTAAGAGGACCGGCAACACTCCACTTCACACCAACTTCCTGGGTAGTGGAGAGGGTAGACGGGCAAGTGGTGCAGGATAGAGAAAGTGGAAGGGTAGACGGGCAAGCGTGCAGGGTAGACGAGGAAGAGAGAATGGTAGACGGGCAAAGACTTCTGTCATGCCCGTCAGGAGGTGTGGCCTGAGAATATGCCTGCGGGTTTCGTGTTTAAGAGCATCCTGTAGGGAAAGAACAGCAGCAGCAACAGCAATAGTACCAGCAGCAGTAGCATCAGAAACAGCTGCAGCAGAAACATTAGAACCAACAACAGTAGCGTTGCCAGCAGCAGCAGCAACAACAACAACAATATTAGCAGCCTCAGCAGCAGCAGTAGTAACAGATGCAAGGGACTGCTGCAACATTACTGCACTGCCCGAGGGACACTTCTGTCGTAATGAGGCGCCACAGGGCACACGGGAAGAGACGTGGCCTGACCATCCACCACACCACCACATCTACCACATCTACCTGCGGCGGCTGAAGGATCACAAGAGTTGAAGAACCACAAACGAAAGAAGTAAATAAGAGTTAGAATTTTCAAGAGAAAGAAGATGATGGAGAAGCGAAACAAAAGAAGTTAGGCCGCTGCCCCTTCCCCCTCCCCCCCCCAAAAAAATACGAAGCCGAAAATTTATCTGGAAGAAGTTTAATAATTTATATATAAAAAAAATTCAGGAAAAATTAGTGAAGGAATTTATCAGATAAAAAATATTTATGGAAACTCTTAATAGATATGATAAAGTGTAAACTGAAAAAAAAAAAAAACTGAAAAATTTGCCGATTTGTGAAAAGAATAACAAATCGTAAATAAAAAAAAAATAAAAAAAAATAGATTTGACGAGCAATAATATCAGAAAAAGATGGAAAATTTAATATCAAATAACCCAAAAAATTGATAACAAGGTGACAGGTGAATCACTGGTAACAACAGGACAGAGAAGAATTACAGGTTAAATAACATGTAGTAACTTTTAGAAGGAAAGGTAAACACGGAAAGAATAAAAAAAAAATTAAAAGAATTGATTCACAAAATTATAATGTTTATAAGAAGCGCTAAACCCACGTGGGTCATCCAGCGCCAGGAGTCGTGCAGGCTTCGCCCTCTAACGTAACATTCACGAAGACAGACACGAAGAAGAGTCAAAGACGTTAAAGAAGGTGAAATAAGAGAAGATGGTCAGGACGTGAGAAGTACTGAGGACCTGGTATGAAGTACTGAGGACCTACTATGATACCAGAGTGTATCCACGTCCATTGTTGACCTTAATCCTTATTTTAGAGGATTAAAGTATTGCGGACTAGTGTTGCAAAGATGCTTTGCAACACCTCTTTTCATAATTCGTATGCCTTTACCGACACATTTTCTTTTGCGAATTAACATTGATTTTGCAGCTTTTAAATTCTTCACCAAAACTAATAACCTAAACTAACATACCTATTTATGAACATAGGTCTTAGGTCTATCTAAATTTATTTACTGCTATTTAGCATAAATTAACACATAATTTCTTGATGCTCAGAATGATTTTCGCGACGTTACATCAGCACTGTATTAAACTGTATTACACGATACATCAGCACTGTATTACACTGTATTACACGATACATCAGCACTGTATTACACGATACATCAGCACTGTATTACACTGCGCTTGTTTGCCATCGTTGCTTCACAAGACGAGAGCACAAAGCTCTGCCTCAAAAGCAGATGGACTCGGGCACCTCCGGCCATCAGCAGACCCCAGACTCACAGATGCAGACAAAAAACATCGAGCGAGAAACATGAACGTGCTGAAACAATTTGAGCGAGAGGTGGACGGCAGGAATTTAATACTACATTATGTAAGTACTCCCTCTAGGCAAGACAACTTTCACGAAGCCAGGGATCAACATTTTACTGCGTTGAGGCAAAAATGAAACCATTTCAGCGAGTTGCCGGAGGGCAGCGTTGAGTGTGTGTGTGCAGCAGGAAGTGTGGAGGGCAGCGTTGAGTGTGTGCAGCAGGAAGTGTGGAGGGCAGCGTTGAGTGTGTGTGTGCAGCAGGAAGTGTGGAGGGCAGCGTTGAGTGTGTGTGTGCAGCAGGAAGTGTGACGGCAATGTAACGAAGTTAATGAACTCGTTTAGCCTTAAACTCTTTCACCTTTTAAATGTGTTGCATTTAAAACAACAGTCAATGATCCTTCTGGCTTATGTTGATTTCCTCTGAGTTCTGAAAGGTCGGTTGAGGCCTAGGGCGAGGACCCCAGGAATCGAATAGACTCCCAGAATCAAATAGACCTCCGGAATCAAATAGACCCCCAGAATCAAATACACCCCCGGAATCAAATAGACCCCCAGAATGAAATAGACCCCCGGAATCGAATAGACCGCAGCTATTCTCATACACACGAACAATAGCAAAAGCTCTTCGCTTTATAGATCGTATAACATACGTTACCGTCTATGACCAGAGTAAATATCTCAGAAATAGACAATAAATGTTTAGGTTTCGCTCTAAATGCCTCGTTCAAGTGAAAATACACGAGATTGAGCGCTCGCTTATTCAATTATTTGGAGTCATTGTTCACACCTGTTTGATGATTCATTGTGAATCTGGAAAATGTTCTTGTATGTCAATGATGCTGACCTGTAAGAATATACATTACATGAGTACCAGGAAATAATCATGGTAAGAAATATTCCCAATGTTGATACTTTGGAACAGAGTGTAGAGCAGAACATCTGCTTTTGGATTTCTTCTTAAACGTGACTAAGCATTGAAGGAGAAAATTGACCAGCAAATCAACACGTTCTCAGCATGAGTTAGCGTGCGGGAGACCAGCCAGTTAGCGTGCAGGAGACCAGCCAGTTAGCGTGCGGGAGACCAGCCAGTTAGCGTGCGGGAGACCAGCCAGTTAGCGTGCGGGAGACCAGCCAGTTAGCGTGCGGGAGACCAGCCAGTTAGCGTGCGGGAGACCAGCCAGTTAGCGTGCGGGAGACCAGCCAGTTAGCGTGCGGGAGACCAGCCATGAACAAAAGTTGAGTGTAGGTCCCATGCTGCCAGATGGGAGACACCCAGGGTGGACACGGTGTAACCCTCCCACCCCTCACTATCTCCCAAAGAAATATTTACATAAAACTCTCCCTGTAAATTATGGTATAAAAAGCATTAACCACATGAGTAATATAATTAATAAAGAGATAATCATGGGTTAAAATAAAAAAAATCTACTCTGTTTACTAAACAAAATAAAATTAGATTTTAATATCTATTATCCTGTAAACTCTTATTTAGGGATACAAGTCAGGGACATTATTAATATTAATGCAAATTGAGATTGAGTTTACAGGGAAATGATAAGGTAATTGGATACTAGGCAGACTGGAACCCTACAGCAGCCCAGCCTTAAAGTACGGATGCCAGCCTTCTAGTACGGCTGTCAGCGTTCTAGCACGGCTGCCAGCCTTCTAGCACGGCTGCCAGCCTTCTAGCACGGCTGCCAGCCTTCTAGCACGGCTGCCAGCCTTCTAGCTCGGCTGCCAGCCTTTTAGCTCGGCTGCCAGCCTTTTAGCTCGGCTGCCAGCCTTCTAGCACGGCTGCCAGCCTTCTAGCACGTCTGCCAGCCTTCTAGCACGGCTGCCAGCCTTCTAGCACGGCTGCCAGCCTTCTAGCACGGCTGCCAGCCTTCTAGCACGGCTGCCAGCCTTCTAGCACGGCTGCCAGCCTACAAGTTCTCACACAGCCTCCTGCTCTGCCTCCAACAGCTTCTGGCCCATCAAGTCTTGCCTTATCTCAGGTTAGGTAAGATTCGTCAGGAAACAGGACAAGTGTTTCCTGACCCGGGTTGCAGTCATACGATGACCCGCCACTGGAGCTTTTGGTCATCTGACCGAGTCCTTCCGCTGGCTTACTGGTCCATCCCTTTTAAAAGGTTATAATTATAACTAATAGATGGTATGTTTGCCTTAGTTACTTTCCCAGAGCTCATACAGACATACAGTGTCTGTATGAGGTGTTCATAAAGGCTGGAGTTGCCAGACAGAACTAGGGTGTGAAGATTAGCGCTAATGGAACACTACTCTCACAAAGAAGGTCCTGGACACATAGTCACAAGATGATAAGCAAGACACATGTTCCAGAATATGAAGCAAAACTGAGGGACTGACCACCTCAAAACTAAGTCTTCGAGGGTAATGGACTGATTACATCGTTTGTACATCTCTATTGTTTCTGCTGCCTCCTCTGTTTTCGACTGATGAAGCCAACTGTGTAGTCGAAACGTTTCGAAATACATATACTTAACTGTTGCACATGTGTCTTGCTTATCAACTTGTCATTATTGCATACCATTATCACATTCACACAGCCATCCTTCTTTTTTTTAATTTCGTCGTTGTAGAGTAATTATAGCGTTCGTTAACCTAACCAAACCTTACCTAACCGACAATGACTCTGGTGGAAATCTCACCCGCCAAACATTCTACCCCGAGTGCCTCCTGCAGTTATTCTAACCCCGTCCACTTCATCCCGTCTACTAGACAGACCGATTGATGGGGATGTCAGGTGATGAGGTGGTCACGTGGACCGGCAGCAGGGAGAGTGGAGGCTCCCTCGTGCCGTTGTGGTCACTGCTACCCAGCAGCAGCATCGGTCACTGCTACCCAGCATCATCATCGGTCACTGCTACCCAGCAGCAGCAGCATCTGCTATCCAACTTCCGTGTGTCTTTAGTGTCTATCCCGTCACGTTCCAGCAGTGTCGTCAACGCTGAATGGGTCATCTTATGAGCAAGATTCGTACCAGAGTTGTTTGTTCTTGACGAATAAACAGCAACTGTGCAGCTGGGAGCAAGATACCTCTGTACTTGCCTCGACAGGACGCAAACTTGCAAAGGACAAGGAAACAATGGTAGAGGAGTCGGGAGAAATAGAAGAAAAATCAAACGAAATACAAAAATGGACGGCAACTAAAGCCTCCATATTTTCATATAAATGAAAAAAAAAAAGAACTTTCAAGATAGGACTAGACTTTGCATGTCGGTGTGATGGAGACACAAAAAGATATATGAGGCTTTGTACCAGGGATGTGTCGAGGGACGGAAGATCAAGCTGTGACTCGTGTTTACCGCGTCAGGAGGAGCAGAGCGAGCTGTAGCCTGTAGAAGGTGGAGATGGTAAGGTGAGAGGGAAGCCTGTAGACCCGCAGAGAGTCAAGTTAGCAGGCTGTAACAAGGCAAGAAGGTCGACGGATAGCCTGCACCACGGCAGGAAGGTCGGTCGATTGGGCAAACTGTAGCAAGGCAGGACTACTGGGTAGCCTGTAGCAAGACAGGAAGTACTAGCGAGTAGCCTGTAGCAAGGCAGGACCAGTGGGTAGCCATTAGCAAGGCAGGACTAGTGGGTAGCCTGTAGCAAGGCAGGACTAGTGGGTAGCCTGTATCAAAGGAGGGAGGAAGCAAGATCAAGGGGAAGGGCAAAGAGAAAGCGTCACAGATAATAACGAAACAATGGGGATGTAAATGCAATAAGAGTGTCGATAATGTACCAGACGAGGAACGATTTACATCCTGACACATGGTTACCACCATCGTGGAAAACAATCCACGATTACCATGATGGTAGTGAGGACTGGTAGCGAGAATGGTAGCGAGAATGGTAGCGAAGAAGAAGATAGCAAGGAACAGCACGACGTTAAGAGGATAATAAACACGAATATTTTGAAAATGAAAATCCAGATGTAATAGAAGCGGCAACAACAATAGCAAATGCAATAACAACGTAAACAGCAATAATGCAGCAACACGAATGCCAAGAATAAATGCAGTAACAGCAGCAACAACAACAGCAGCAGCACACTAACGACAGTGCTACTGTACAGGTGTTGCGGTTTGGGTGCGCAGATGTCCAGACAAACAGCTCAAGAGGAAGCCATCATTAGCTAGGGCAGGTGTGGGACAGGTGTGTAGCAGGTATCCAGGTAGGGAAATGTGGAGGTTATGGATGGGGAGGGAGGACTGCACGGAGTGTTTGTGAGGGTAATGGGGAAGCTGTAGGAAGGGAGGGTTGGGGAATAGAAATAATAATTATTATTATTATTATTATATTATTATTATTATTATTATTATTATTATTATTATTATTATTATTATTGTTATTATTTTATTAAGTGAAGCGCTAATCCCGTAAGGCAGCGTATCTCAACCTACTTACCCTTGCTGAACCCTTAAAATCCTTTTCATGTCTCAGGGAACCCATGCATAAAAACTTTTTATATATCATTATTAATATCTTTCTTTCTCTTTTATCAACCTAAATTTCATAAAGAAAAATATAATATTTTTTTTTCTGATAACTGGTTTAAGAAAAAATTAACTTACGTTTTTCTCAGGTTTATTAACAATGAAAAAAAAAAAAATGAAATCAAACTGCTTGTCCCAGAGACTTGACTTCATACGGAGGTTTTCATTCACACACACAAAAAAATTAACCGTATCTGTAAACTTAAAAAAAAAAAAAACATAAATAACTAATATCACGTGTACAACACATATAAACAGAACGAAAATAGGTAATGTGGAAAATTTTGAATTTTCCTAAATTCAGCATGCGTAAATTATAATAATTGTGTATTAAAATGTGATGCTGATTTGACCCTTCGAGAAATATCAAGTGAGGAGGGAGGGGTGTAGAACAGCCGGATAGTGACACGAGCGGAGAGGACGCCATATTGAAAATACATGTGAACACTGGTCCATTAATTGTGCAATGTAATCAAGCATCATCGAAGTTCAGTGCATGTATATCAGCCTCAAACCGAAATTTAGAAATTGCTGACACGTTCCCGCTGAAGAATCGGGAAAAATAGTGTGGAAAACCCTTACAATTCGGTAACAAGAATGAAAAAATAGAGGACATCGATTCTTCCCAGGAGCACACCTCAGCTAAGTGACGCTAAACCATAATGTACAGTAGTTTTGCATTGACCATCGAAAATTCTAGCTGTTGTGGTAGCGTTAGGGTGTGTTTCCAAAAATAATAATTGTGATCCAGTAATTAAATAGTAAGTGGTAATACGAATTTCTTTTTTTAATAACACCATTGTATTATATGTATTGTACTAATAGTTATATTTTGTGTACCCAGCAAGTAAACTAAACCATACAGTGTAAACAATTTTAATCTACCAGAGTAGCTGGTCTTAATATTGTAATTATTAATTTAATTCAGGTCTAGCTTTTTGTAAGAATGGTTATGGAGTGGGCATCGAGGGAGTGACAGTTCAGCGACCTACTGTGACTAAGTCCCACTTACCTCACCCAAATTACTTGAACGTAATAATTCAGGTAATACCCTGTAAACCTCATGCAGGTAATTTGCTCACATAATAATAATTCACAGGTAATAACTACTATAATAACTTAATCTTTTATTGACAATGTTGAAAAGACATAGATAAATCAAGGCAAAATGTCATATGGATCAAGGAAATGTTATTTTTGAAGCCAATTTAGATAATGAAATTGCTTCTCTAATGGGAAACCTGTGGTTATCTTTTGGTACACAAATTCTTATAAATTCAGGGTCGAACTTTACATAAACACACACGGATGTCATCTTTAACTGAAAGGAGACGATTTCTGTCTTTGCTCTTGATACCTGTTAAGTAAGAAAAAGCTTGCTCACACATATAATTGGTTGCAAACTGCATTAATGTTGAAAACTCGAGCGAGTCACTTGATGACACACGAATCCGTCACGTACAGCTCCTGTCCACTGACCACTAAAGGCGGTTTTACACTGGTGCCGTATAGACGTCGCTAAATATATTCCCTATGATTATTTTACTTTTAAATGATATAACAGGTTGAAGACTTTATTTTAATACCCAAGAATTTTCCAAGATAGCGATCTCTCTCGGAACCCATAGCGACCTCTCACGGAACCCTAGGGGTTCCGGGGAACCCTGGTTGAGAAACACTGAAGAAGGGTCATACAGAACTTGGAAAATGGAAGGCAGTCATGGAGGAAAGATAAGTTAGCACCACTTTCCTGGATCAAGAGACATTCACAAGCATCAAACCTCCCCATTCTCCCACCCATGAAGGGTGGGCATGTTAGAGCGTCCATAAAGCTACGTATCGACATTCTCATACAACGCATTCACCAGCTGTTAAATATTAGCCTCAACAGCAGCTGGTATAGAACTGACCTGTTGCAAACAACGTTGCCATATTCTTTCTCTCATCTTGAGATGTTTGTTGACTTGCATATCAACTCATCCGAAGATCATAATGACAAAATATTTGCAAACGTTTACGAAATTTATGCAAAAAAGAAACTTAATCAGTTCGTATCATGAGTACATTGTTTACACATCTCCTGAGACGGAGGTAAACATGTTCATTCTTCTCAGTTAACCGTAAACACCTTAGCGTAACCTATGCAGAAGTGTGTTGCTTTTTGTGCCACACGGCCTGACAAGAAAAAAAAATTATAGGCATATACGAAAAGGTGAATGGCTTAACAGTTTTGAGTGATTTTCTTTGGTCACTTAGTGACGAGTTTAGTGTTAAAGATTTGTGCTGTAAGAAAAGAAGCGGCAGGACACTGACGTGAAACATAGCTTTGGAGAGGTTGAAATGTAGACTGTATGAGTGAGTACATGAGCTTGTGTGTGAGCTGGGACAGTGTGGACCTGCCTAGCTAGGTACATTAGCGTGTGTGTGAGCTGGGACAGTGTGGACCTGCCTAGCTAGGTACATGAGCTTGTGTGTGAGCTGGGACAGTGTGGACCTGCCTAGCTAGGTACATGAGCTTGTGTGTGAGCTGGGACAGTGTGGACCTGCCTAGCTAGGTACATGAGCGTGTGTGTGAGCTGGGACAGTGTGGACCTGCCTAGCTAGGTACATGAGTTTGTGTGTGAGCTGGGACAGTGTGGACCTGCCTAGCCAGGTACATGAGCGTGTGTGTGAGCTGGGACAGTGTGGACCTGCCTAGCTAGGTACATGAGTTTGTGTGTGAGCTGGGACAGTGTGGACCTGCCTAGCCAGGTACATGAGCGTGTGTGTGAGCTGGGACAGTGTGGACCTGCCTAGCTAGGTACATGAGCGTGTGTGTGAGCTGGGACAGTGTGGACCTGCCTAGCTAGGTACATGAGTTTGTGTGTGAGCTGGGACAGTGTGGACCTGCCTAGCCAGGTACATGAGCTTGTGTGTGAGCTGGGACAGTGTGGACCTGCCTAGCCAGGTACATGAGCGTGTGTGTGAGCTGGGACAGTGTGGACCTGCCTAGCTAGGTACATGAGCGTGTGTGTGAGCTGGGACAGTGTGGACCTGCCTAGCTAGGTACATGAGTTTGTGTGTGAGCTGGGACAGTGTGGACCTGCCTAGCCAGGTACATGAGCTTGTGTGTGAGCTGGGACAGTGTGGACCTGCCTAGCCAGGAACATGAGCGTGTGTGTGAGCTGGGACAGTGTGGACCTGCCTAGCCAGGAACATGAGCATGTGTGTGAGCTGGGACAGTGTGGACCTGCCTAGCCAGGAACATGAGCGTGTGTGTGAGCTTGGACAGTGTGGACCTGCCTAGCCAGGAACATGAGCATGTGTGTGAGCTGGGACAGTGTGGACCTGCCTAGCCAGGAACATGAGCATGTGTGTGAGCTGGGACAGTGTGGACCTGCCTAGCCAGGTACATGAGTTTGTGTGTGAGCTGGGACAGTGTGGACCTGCCTAGCCAGGTACATGAGCGTGTGTGTGAGCTGGGACAGTGTGGACCTGCCTAGCCAGGTAAACACATTCAAACATGGCGGCCGCTGCATGACACCTCGGTGCAGGAAGTGCGTATTATTGACGTTTTAGGCGGATAATGTTGCTGATTTAGCGTATACTTGTGAAAAAAAAGTATAAATAGGTCATCCACCTTACCAAGAAAAGCATAAAAAAGTGTGCAGAAAGGCTTAAAAAAGTGTGCGGAAATAAATAAAAGAGGAGCAAGAAGGTGGCAGACTGCTTTTGTTTACACTATAACGGAAGTTGACGAGCCTTACACTCTTGTCTTAGAAGCAAATAGAATGATTCACTCTGTTGTTCTTGAAGATTGAGTTGAAGAGCATCTTGTCAGTGATGTAGGATGAGTGGCATAGAGAAAAAAGGGTATGAGAAACCTAATTTCACTTCCTTTTCCATTGTTTCCATGTGATTTAGTCTCCAGGTTCAGACGGTGATACATAGAATCTGAAATTTGCATAATAAGAGTCAAGTTCCTTTCTTGAATTCAGATTTTCTTTCACATCTTCTCGGTCAAGCGTGGCTCTGATGACGTCGGTCAAGCGTGGCTCTGATGACGTCGGTCAAGCGTGGCTCTGATGACGTCGGTCAAGCGTGGCTCTGATGACGTCGGTCAAGCGTGGCTCTGATGACGTCGGTCAAGCGTGGCTCTGTTGACGTCGGTCAAGCGTGGCTCTGATGACGTCGGTCAAGCGTGGCTCTGATGACGTCGGTCAAGCGTGGCTCTGATGACGTCGGTCAAGCGTGGCTCTATTGACGTCGGTCAAGCGTGGCTCTGATGACGTCGGTCAAGCGTGGCTCTGTTGACGTCGGTCAAGCGTGGCTCTGATGACGTCGGTCAAGCGTGGCTCTGATGACGTCGGTCAAGCGTGGCTCTGATGACGTCGGTCAAGCGTGGCTCTGATGACGTCGGTCAAGCGTGGCTCTGATGACGTCGGTCAAGCGTGGCTCTGATGACGTCGGTCAAGCGTGGCTCTGATGACGTCGGGTTTCGAGCCAGGGTTGGTATTTTTCCATTGCCGTCACATAAAGTGTGTGGTACCACTGTGGTGCCACTGTGGTGCCACTAATCTTGTGGAATGAGAGAAAACGTTTCTTGAAATACATTTCACTGCGTGTAACAGGTGTGAAGAATAACAGGTGTGGCCTAGCAGGTGTGAAACCTATTTTTCAAGAGGGAGGATAATTAAGTCACTTAAGAGAACACATTAGCAGCGCTTTTGACTAAGTAATTAAAACGGTAAATAAAACGATAATTAAAACGGTTATTAAACAATAATTAAAGGGAGCCTCATAAAAAAATAGCCTACTCGCAAATTAAAACACCATAAAAATAACTCACATTAAAAAAACATTAAAACATCCCAAACAGAATTTTAAACACCCCATAAACACACACTTTAAAAATGGCGTCACAGGATGATGATGTAGGAGGTGCGAAGAAGAGAGAAGTAGAGAGAGAGAGAGAGAATAAATAGTGGGAAAAGAGAGATTATTATTATTAATATCATCAGTCGAGAAGCGCTAAACCCGTAAGGATCACAGAGCGCCTAAAGGAATATGGGACAATTAGGTTTGATCCTAGAAAGAGGAGGATAGCTTCAATTCCTTGGATCAAGAAGCCTTCACCAGCATCAAGTCGGTTTCCTTTGAAGGAAGAAGAATGGAAGGGTGGGGTAGGCATGAAGGAAGGGAGGGATGGTGAGGTAAAAGGGGAGGAGGGGTGAACGAAGATAGTAAAAGAGAAGAGAATGCATTCATAGGAATAAATGGGAATTAAATAAGAGTGTGAGGAAGAGAAAGTGCGATAACTGTATAATCTGGGATTATTACCAGAGGAAATGGTAAATTTGATTACACGTTCAGTAATTTATATTAGTTACTCCAAGTACAACATGGGAGGAGGGAAGGGATATGGAGGAATGGGAGAATGAGAGACATTAAATCATGGGAGAGATATGAAGGAATGGGGGAGAGGAGAGAGAGATATATATGAAGGAATGAGAGGATGGGAGGAAGAAAGATTTTCCATCGTATCAGTAACCAACTACATGACCTCTCCCCAGGATGACACCCAAGACACTCTGTTACTCCCAGGTACCTATTTACTGCTAGGCAAACAGGGACAGCGGGCGAATTACTCAGGTCAAGATTTAAAGCCAAGACCCGGTGCACTCCTGGGAAGGAACAGGTGTGAGAGATAGCAGGTATCAGAGATAAAAACAGGTATGAGAGATAGAAGCAGGTGTGAGAGATAGCAGGTATGAAAGATAGAAGCCGGAGTGAGAGATAGAAGCAGGTGTGAAAGATAGCAGGTATGAGAGATAGAAGCAGGTGTGATAAATAACAGGTATGAGAGATAGAAGCAGGTGTGAGAGATAGAAGCAGGTGTGAGAGATAGAAGCAGATGTGAGAGATAGAAGCAGGTGTTATAAATAGCAGGTATGAGAGATAGAAGCAGGTGTGAGAGAGAGAAGCAGGTGTGAGAGATAGAAGCAGGTGTGAGAGATATAATAAGGTATGAGAGATAGAAGCAGGTGTGAGAGATAGAAGCAGGTGTGAGAGATAGAAGCAGGTGTGAGAAATAGCAGATGTGAGAGATAGGAACGCAAAGATGTAATTATCATTGATAAGACGGAGAGGTAAGAAGGAAGATGAAGAAGAGGAAGTGAGGATAATAATGGTGTCGTGAGACGGAGCTCGGTAAGAAAGAAGGAAGTGGGATAAACAGAGGTAGAATATGTGGGAGAGAAGTAGAATAAGAGAGAGAGAGAGATGCAGAGGAAGAAGACTTAAGATTCTTGTAACTCTAATGGTAATGTGTGCTATGTACAAAGAATATATATATATTAATTCTCTTGAAATTTACACACCTACGTGCAACATTGTTTTTGTACCTACCTTTGGGTAGGTCGTATTTTTTTTCATTTGTGGTGTGCTTGTCTCCCTATGTGGTTCATTGTGTGGGTGTTGCTGTGAGAGGCTGTCTGTGGTCTGGGTGTTGCTGTGAGAGGCTGTCTGTGGGCTGTATTGCTATAAGAGGCTGTCTGTGGGCGGGGTGTTGCTGTGAGAGGCTGTCTGTGGTCTGGGTGTTGCTGTGAGAGGCTGTCTGTGGTCTGGGTGTTGCTGTGAGAGGCTGTCTGTGGTCTGGGTGTTGCTAAGAGAGGCTGTCTGTGGTCTGGGTGTTGCTGTGAGAAGTTGACTGTAGTCTGTAAGTAGCGTAAGCACTACCACCAGGCCAGAAAACAGCCCATTCATTATGATCATTGCGTATACGCGCATACGCACGTCTGTATGCTCACACACACACACACAAAAAAAAAAACCCACAAAATTCGAAGTTGAAGACTCAGATCAGTCACAGGGATGTTAGGAAGTATTTCTTCAGTCATTGAGTTGTCAGAAAGTGGAATAGTCTGGAGAGCGATGTAGTGGAGGCAGGATCCATACATAGCTTTAAGAAGAGGTATGATAAAGCTCATGGAGCAGGGAGTGGACCTAGTAGCGACCAGTGAAGAGGCGGGGCCAGGAGCTATGAATCGTCCACTGCAGCCACTGTTAGGGGAGTACACACACACACACATTGCCCACTCAACAGACTTTTACACTTGAATTTACTGTCTTCATGTGTCTGTGTTTGTAATTTTGAGCGTAAACACCTGTTAAAAGAGATCCAGGAAGTAGGTTTTAGTTAGGTTAGTTTCGCCCAATGTTGATCTACCTCTTGAGAAGGTGAGTGTCGTGAAGGACCCACGTAAATCATACACTTCATGCGTTTACACTGGGTGGTATCCCTGCCATTGTAATTCTGTCTTCTTCTTCTTGATTCGCCGGTACTCGGAGTCTACCTGGAGTCTATTTGCGTTCCAAGGAGTGCCGGTCAAACGGCTTCAAACATTCCCAGTAATTAGTGTGGGATTATATGCGACTGCACGCATCATGCTGTTATACACTTGCACCTTTTATTCTGTTATACACCTGCACTTATCATTACGTAATGCAG
Organism: Cherax destructor; assembly: GCA_009830355.1. Lineage (NCBI taxonomy): Eukaryota > Metazoa > Arthropoda > Malacostraca > Decapoda > Parastacidae > Cherax > Cherax destructor. The sequence goes on along the minus strand of WNWK01002462.1, from coordinate 20,468 downwards.
ACCAGCATCTATCATTCTTTTATACACACTTGTACGTCTCATTATAAAACATGCCCTTAAACTTATCATTCTGTTACAAACACTGGCATTAGACTAAACACTTGCATGTGTCATTAGATTTTAAACACTTGTATCAATCATTCTGTCTTATACACATGCACCTCTCAGTCTACCTTGCATACCTGCACCTATTATTGCATTATATACACCTGCACCTCCCTCTCAACTGCAGCAACTTGAGAGGGAAGAGAGAAACAGTGAGAAGCACAAAACACTGCTGGGTGAGCCAGTGGGCCAAGCAATGCTGTATCTGCCAGTTATACCCAAGTAACTAAGTGCTCACTGCCCTGGGGCAGAATGACGATAATACAGTAATAAATAGTCGGTCTAGTAACTATGTAAGGCATGTTCATTAAACAAAATTGGGAACATTGTCAGTGTGCTGATGAACTATTGTACACACCAGCGTTGAGTTCCAGAGGCTACTCGTGTGATCAATCCTGCAATTTGTCCAGGTCCAATTACACCCTTCCCTATCCTCCCTGGGTTGTATTCTCATTACTCTTATGAGCAAGAAAACATCGGACTTTCTCTTCCGGTTCTTCGTTCGTTTATACCAGAAACAGCGTTAGCCTTATTACCGATCCTTGAGGAAAAATAACTTGTTACAATTGCCCACTCTGATACCGCTTTCTGAGCACTAGTGATGTGTGTGTGTACTCACCTAGTTGTGGTTGCTGGGGTCGAGTGACAGCTCCTGGCCCCGCCTCTTCACTGGCCGTTACTAGGTCATTCTTCCTGCTCCATGAGCTTTATCATATCTCTCTTAAAGCTATGTATGGATCCTGCTTCCATACATTCCCAGACTATTCCACTTCCTAACATCCCTGTGTGTGTGTGTGTGTCACAAGGACCCTGGGGGACTCCAGCTTGTAACAAAGCGTTATACCGTTGTCATGAGCAGTTAATTTCACAGCGACTCGAAGATATGACTCCATTCGTTACGTATTTCGTAAGTAGCGCTGCGTTCCACATTACACGTCCACGGCAGAATTTATGAAGAAAAGCTTTTTCGAGGTTATTGTATCATTTTCGAGTTTATTGCATAATTTTTGAAGTTATTGTATCATTTATCGAAGCTATTGTATCATTATTTGATGTTATTGTGTAATTCTTGAGATTACTGTGTTATTTTTCGTTCTTGTATTATACATAAATAACTAGAAAAAAATACATCAACAAACTAAAAGAACAGGTAGGAATACAAGGTCGTGGGTTCTATGTGATCAGAGTGCGTGAACAACAGAAAACAAAGAACAAAAGTAAGGGATAAAACATCAGGATGGGCAACGGTATCGAATGGGGTCCCTCAAGGATCAGTAATGCGATGGTTTCTATCCACGCCACCATAACAGTCATCCAGAGTTGATCGAGTTATACTTGTCTCTATTTGCTAATTATTTAAAAAAAATAGAAGAACAATAAAGCCTAAGATATGAAAAAGAGGCGGGGCCAGGAGCTGTGAACTGATCTCTGTATCTACAACTAGGTGAGTGCAGAAGTGTCCCAGAAAGTGTTGGAAGAGAAGTGTTTGTGTGAGTCAGAACGTGCCAGTCATTAATTTGAGTAATGGCAGCGTCGTGTCGACCACGAACTCACCACTGACAGAGGAGTGTCAAACGAGGTTTTACAAATAAGAGGATCATAACAGCTTAGTATTTACTTGACCCTGAAGGTGACTCCTGCACCCTGAAGGTGACTCCTGCACTCTGAAGGTTACTCCTACACTCTAAAGGTGACTCCTGCACCCTGAAGGTTACTCCTGCACTCTGAAGGTGACTCCTGCACCCTGAAGGTTACTTCTACACCATGAAGGTGACTCCTGCACCCTGAAGGTTACTCCTACACTCTGAAGGTGACTCCATTACCCTGACGGTGACTCCTGCACTCTGAAGGTCACTCATGCACCCTGAAGGTTACTTCTCACCCTGACGGTGACTCCTGCACTCTGAAGGTGACTCCTGCACCCTGAGGGTAACTCCTGTACCCCGAGGGTGACTCTTACACCAAGAGGGTGAAACTCACACGTCGTATTTGACTATAATCCCAGTTGGATCAGCTAAAAGTCTACCTACCCTTGTTGTCTACCTGATGATGGTGCTGGGAGTCATCGCCCTCGCGGCCAGGTTTAATTCTAAACCTCTTGGTCAGTCAGGTTAATGAGGATGATCAGAAACTGCTTGCAGGAACCTGACAATTTTCTTCTTGACTACAATTAAAGATTTTAGATACTTTCTTCTATATCTGAAGAGAAAGGTTTGAAAATCCTTGGATAGTAATTCTTGTTCATCATCATCATCTTCTTCTTCTTCTTCTTCTTCTTCTTCTTCTTCTTCTTCTTATTATTATTATTATTATTATTATTATTATTATTATTATTATTATTATTATTATTATTATTATTATTCTTATTATTATTATTATTATTATTATTATTATTATTATTATTTTATTACAAAGTTGTGTTAAATATATTTTTCCTTACGTCAGGAGAACGTCATTAGCGGCAGTGAATGACTCTTTTTCACATTTTTTTTTTTCGAAATACATTATAAAGCGGATGATTCGGAAAACAAAATGAAAGAGAATGATTAGAGGCAGATTACCAAGTGATGAGACACCGAACCAGGATGACGTTGATGACAGCGTCAGCAGGGTGGTAATGTTGGCACTGGGTGGTAATGTTGGCACTGGGTGGTAATGTTGGCACTGGGTGGTAATGTTGGCACTGCCAGTGCCGAGACACGTGTAACACTTGGGTATGTTTATTGTGGAGACGTTTCGCCAACCTGTGACTTTATCAGTCCAAGACAGAGATTAATGTGAAGAAGTAGTTTGAGGTGATCAGTCCCTTAGTCTTGAAAGGATATGTTCAGCCCATCACTCACTGTGTCTTGTTCATTTGCTTGTCGGTTTAGCATAGTCATCAGGGTTAAACACCTGGCACTGTGACCTGCCTGTGGCCCCCTTGGATGGGAGTGGAGGACGGGTTGTCCTTCCTGCCGCTGCTCTCACCAGATGCCTGGCTAATGACTGTTGATATTTGTTACTGTTCCCTAAATGCACACTCTTCAGCCTACATACAATTTTAAGTAGTGTGTGAGCATTCATTTGCAATTTTATAATTTTTCATATGTTATCTTTTATTTTTTTTCACTTTCTTTTTCTATAGATGTTTCTTTTACAGCCTAGCTTGGTGAGCTCAAACTAACCTAGCTTGGTGAGCTCAAACTAACCTAGCTTGGTGAGCTCAAACTAACCTAGCTTGGTGAGCTCAACCTAGCCTAGCTTGGTGAGCTCAACCTAGCCTAGCTTGGTGAGCTCAACCTAACCTAGCTTGGTGAGCTCAACCTAGCCTAGCTTGGTGAGCTCAACCTAGCCTAGCTTGGTGAGCTCAACCTAACCAGCGTAGTTTCGTGCAATTACCAAACTATCACTGGGATTTATTTCAACTAGTTATGGTTATTGTCAGTTCTAAGCCATGATTTTTTTTTACCAAAAGAGAAGATATGTCCAGTTCTTCCCTTGTTTAACCATAAGCTGTTATACAAGGTAAAATTACCCTCGACGCCATGTGGGCGTGGAAACCCCGGACCCAAATTCTGCAGTCAATTGGGTCTATAAAGTTGTTCTTTGGGTAAGGAAATGATGAGTTCCTCACCACTAAGTAGGAGGGTGTCGCCAGCAAGCTGACTTTTAACTCACTGGTATACCTGGAGGGTATTCCGGGGGTCAACGCCCCCGCGGCCTGGTCCGCGACCAGGCATCCCGGTCCCGGCACAACCGAAGGGACCAGGGTTCGACTCCCAGGCAGAGAAAGAGAGACGTGCCGGTAAGACTCCTGGCACCTTCTGCATTTGTTCACCTAGCAGTAAATAGGCACCCAGGTGTTAGTTGGCTGTTGTGGGAGGAAGGATGAAAGGGGGGTGGAAGTATGCTTTATATAGATCTGGGCTTTGAACCGAACAAAAAATGTAGTTAGACTGTTGGGTTTAGTCCTGACTCTTTCTCTTCTACTTCAGCTCTTCCTCTCACCGGCTATTCTTCTTCTGTCCCCACTTCCCCCTCGCCCCTAGTGGGTCCTTACCTGAGAGTCTGAACTAACTAACTAACGAACTTTGAACCGAGCTGAGGTAGGAGAGCAACTCCTAGATTGTAAATTCAAATGTGTAAAAAAAGGGGGGAGGAGAAAGTTCTCAATGCAACGATGTTTAAGGAAAAATGTTTATTTTCGTGTAGTAATGTTTAAACATTGTAGCAGACACCAACCACTGCAAAACTTTGTCTATATATGTGTACAGTATTTGTCTTGTAATCCATTTCATGCCCGGTGCTTATATTTTTTTTTGTGTTTCCTTCTATATGACAAACGTATTTCATCCTCCACCTTCAACAACTTTTCAACTACTGCAAACACACCTACACGTGTGTGCAGAGTGCAACATGCGAGTGGTTGGAAGACGCTCCCACAGTTAGGGATGACTCCCTTCCCACGCCCCATTATTGCAGACGTCCATCCGGTCGCAGTGTCAAGGACGGGGCTATGCTGCTGCCCCTCAGGACAAGTCGCTGTCTCCCACGCTGTTTATTTATACTAGGAGGACGTTATGAGTATGTGGAGGGTTGGCTTGGTGAGTCAGGAGAACTCTAACTCAGTGGTGAGTAATGAATCCTGACAACTATCATTAGATCAATTGTGTACAGCGGTATACAAGTTGGTGAATAAACAACAGGTGCAAGACAAAGACACCCAGGTGTTGCACATGTTTACCTGGAGTTTACCTGGAGAGGGTTTCGGGGGTCAACGCCCCCGCGGCTCGGCCTGAGACCAGGCCTCATGGTGGATCAGGGTCTGATCAACCAGGCTGTTACTGCTGGCCGCACTGATTCGTCAATCCTGAAAACGCTAGAAATGAGACCAGAGGCAGTGCATGCAGTGTACAACCTGTGAGGCAAGTGATCACAGTGAACCAGCTGAAGAGCAAGTGAGATGACTGTACCACTTAGGAGGTAAATGAGATCACAGTAAACCACAGTGGACATTCTAGCTTTGGAGCTGCGAGGAAAGATCGTACCAGCGAGAGATTATGTCAGGGGAAAAACGTAGAACAAGAGGAGACATAAGCACTACATACAAAATACTCCAGCATAGAGGGTAGAAGATTACTGAGTCATGGAGAGGCTAGGAATAATTTTTTTTTTCGACGAAAGAGTACTGTCACTGACACAGTAGAAGCTGACGTTATACAGAGGTTCAAAACTTTTTGTTCTGCTCCCATTGCCTTTGAAATGCACAGTTCACTTAGCAGTTTCTTTTCTTGTTGTGCTAATGGTGTCCCATTATCCGTTAATGTACTCATTCACTTTGACTTCCCGGTGTTGCCTCTGTCTTCACAATGATTACGTCCTTAGATGTTTGTTTAGTTCCAAACAGACTTCTTGTCATTCCATGTGAGGTTGTCCTCTCTCTTCACCCCTTCATTTCTTGTCATGTTACCTAGTCATTACTGTGGTCTTCCTTCTGATGTGCCTGTGCAGAAGTGTCAGGTCAGTTGCAGCTTTTGCTCCTCCTGTCTGTAATTCTCAAAATGTACGTTTTGTAAATATTTGCACATATGTTAATTATATACGCACATGGTAGTAGTAGCGATGTAAACATGTGGTAGCTGTAACAATGTGCACACATGGTAGCAGGGACAATGTGCACACATGGTAGCAGTGACAATGTGCACACATAGTAGCAGTGACAATATGCACACATAGTAGCAGTGACAATGTGCACACATGGTAGCAGTGACAATGTGCACACATGGTAGCAGTGACAATATGCACACATAGTAGCAGTGACAATGTGACACATGACAGTGACATGCACACATGGTAGCAGTGACAATATGCACACATAGTAGCAGTGACAATGTGCACACATGGTAGCAGTGACAATGTGCACAGATAGTAACTGTAACAATTTCTACCATATAAAAAAGTAATACAGTAGTTCTTGAAGAATATAATCTCGCACATTGCACACTCGCCTTACACGCTCACGCTACACACTCACCCTACACACTCACCCTACACACTCACCCTACACACTCACCCTACACACTCATCGCCTTGCAAACACAGGCACAGTCGCCCTGCTTGGACTGTCGACGGGACGCGACAACTCATCAAGCATACTTCACTTTGTTCACATGACTGCATCGTTTCTGTTGTTCTATTTAATGTGTACAGGTAAACAGCATCCTGGGTAAGTGGTGGTACCTGTGCTACTGTTGAGTACCAGCATCCGGGGTAAGTGGTGGTACCTGTGTTACTGTTGAGTACCAGCATCCGGGGTAAGTGGTGGTACCTGTGCTACTGTTGAGTACCAGCATCCGGGGTAAGTGGTGGTACCTGTATTACTCTTGAGTACCAGCATCCTGGGTGTGTGGTGGTACCTGTACTATTATTGAGTACCAGCATCCTGGGTGATTGGTGGTACCTGTATTATTCTTGAGTACCAGCATCCTGGGTGTGTGGTGGTACCTGTATTACTCTTGAGTACCAGCATCCTGGGTGTGTGGTGATACCTGTATTACTCTTGAGTACCAGCATCCTGGGTGAGTGGTGGTACCTGTATTACTCTTGAGAACCAATATACTTAATAATATATACCCTCAACTGTGCCACCCAGCATCCTATACTCGACGTCATATACACACAAGAGTCAGACTTACCGTCCAGCATGATGGTTGGCTGATCACTAATCCTCTTCCAAATCCCAACCCTTTTAGAACACTTTGAAAGGGTCTATGACACCATAATACTTGGCGTGCACATCACCGCAGTTAGTAATCACAGGAATACAGAAGAAAGAGACAGAGATAGAGAGATATCAAGTGAAACAGCAGCGACATCAGTCACTGCACTCACGGGAGAGCGCACCACACACAACCTTGGCACAGGTAAACCAGGCGTACACTGAGCGCTCTTAATTCGATCTCACACCGCTGGGATCCTACGTTTTGCCTGGTGTCAAAAGTCACAGTTGACGTCACTGTCTCCTCGGGCGTTCATTGGCTCAGTGGAGGTTTCTTTCAATGCCGTCACCGACACTCCGCACCGAGATTGGTCGGATGTATCTCACACTGTCGGTGGCTTTTTCATCTTGGTTTGGGTAGTGATAGAGATAAAATAAATTGTATCAGCCATAGAGGGTTAATGAAACCTTGAGTGAAGCGATAGCGAGACATTAATTAACTGTGTTTTAAAAGATACGACAAAGCGACATCATTTCCCTGGCGTCTCATTGGCGTAGAAAGCAGGTGCTAGTGATGTCACAGCCAGACGGAGTCTCCATTGGTTGGGAGACTCACCCATAGCATCTCTGTGTGGGATAACTTCTGGATGCTGATACTTAGGATAAGATTTTGTTCGAATTAGTAACTCGGGGGAGCGTTAGTTATCCAGGATAACCTAATAAAGTCAGTGCGTCATTGGGGACTGTCTTATTTACATTGGGGTCCTTACCCCAGGATGCGACCCACACCAGTCGACTAACACCCAGGTACCTACTTAATGCTAAGAGAACAGGGTCAGTAGGTGTAAGCAGGGGTACTTGCATGCTCATATGTCTTATCTCCTTCACTATTTGTAAACTGACACACTAATTTTCACATGAACTTTTTTACGGATTAATTAACTCTTTAAGGGGGACGGGATGTCTTGATGCCGAGGAAGGACTCTTACCTGGAGGGCATTCCGAGGGTCAACGCCCCGCGGCCCGGTCCATGACCAGGCTTCGCGGTGGATCAGAGCCTGATCAACCAGGCTGTTACTACTGGCCGCACGCAGACCGACGTACGAACCACAGCCTGGCTGGTCAGGTACTGACTTTAGGGGTCTGTCCAGCTCCCTCTTGAAAACAGCCAGAGGTCTATTGGTAATCTCCCTTATGTATGCTGGGAGGCAGCTGAACAGTCTTGGGCCCCTGATACTTATTGTGTTATCTCTTGGCGCCCCTGCTTTTCATTGGGGGGATGTTACACTACCTGTTTAGTCTTTTGCTTTCGTAGGGAGTGATTTCGGCGTGTAGAATTGAGCCTAGCTCCTCTAGGATTTTCCAAGTGTATATATCATTATAATATGCTTCTCGCCTTCGTTCCAAGGAGTACAGGTCGAGAGGCTAACTTTTTTTCTTCTTTGGATCAAACCTAATTACCTCATTGCTCAGGCCTTGATAATCCCTTCAGTTTCAGCGCTTCATAATAATAATAATAATAATAATAATAATAATAATAATAATAATAATAATAATAATAATAATAATAATAATAATAAAAGTATGAGAATATATAGTAGATATCTGTCTCTGAAAAATATTTATACTCTTGTATTATACTAACTAGAGTATGTTATTTCAATACACTAAAAAACAAGTTGTATTCTTATAGATATTGACTACCTGAGTTTGAAAACACTCGTGTAAATCATAAATAAGAGTTCAACTTAAGTTTAACCGAAAAATTGACGGGTGCTCCGGGAGGGAGGAAGGTCGTCAGCTGGGGAGATTACCCACACTCGTTATTTAACGCCTAGCAAACTCGTATCGGTACTTTGGCTAATAAAAGTAGTTGCACGATCATAGAAAATAAAGTTAGAATCCCAGTGAAGACCCATATTTTTCAAAAAGTCTTTATTTGTTCATTAAAATTGATGTGAAATGTGACGATTGGACTGGTTTTGTCAGCCAATGAAAACAGTTTATACTGATTGTGTCGTAGTTAACAACTGGTTACGAAGAATATTGAGATCAGGTCTTTACAAACCCAGACGCTTAGTTAGTATTTAGTGTAGTATATGTTAGTAATGAGTTATTGGAAGTCTTGGAAAATAATGGTGGTGAAAATATCGTAGTTGAAGTGCAATGGTAAAATTATTGCCAAGGGTCTCAGGTTGACAGACGAGGCGTCAATATTCATTCAGCAGTAGTGGTGATTACCCACACTATCACAGCTCCACACACCAGTGGTGGTGACTACTCACCAGCTCACACCAGTGGTGACTACAAACCTCATCACAGCCCCACACACCAGTGGTGGTGACTACACAACCTCATCACAGCCCCACACACCAGTGGTGACTCACAACCACCCACACCAGTGTGGACTACACAACCTCATCACAGCCCCACACACCAGTGGTGGTGACTGCACAACCTCATCACAGCTCCACACACCAGTGGTGGTGACTGCACAACCTCATCACAGCTCCACACACCAGTGGTGGTGACTGCACAACCTCATCACAGCTCCACACACCAGTGGTGGTGACTACACAACCTCATCACAGCCCCACACACCAGTGGTGGTGACTGCACAACCTCATCACAGCTCCACACACCAGTGGTGGTGACTACACAACCTCATCACAGCTCCACACACCAGTGGTGGTGACTACACAACCTCATCACAGCCCCACACACCAGTGGTGGTGACTGCACAACCTCATCACAGCCCCACACACCAGTGGTGGTGACTGCACAACTCATCACAGCCCCACACACCAGTGGTGGTGACTGCACAACCTCATCACAGCCCACACCAGTGTGACACAACCATCGCCCCACACACCAGTGGTGGTGACTGCACAACCTCATCACAGCCCCACACACCAGTGGTGGTGACTGCACAACCTCATCACAGCCCCACACACCAGTGGTGGTGACTGCACAACCCACAAGGAGTCGCACCAAGGTAATTTAAATTTAACATTTAAATATATTAAATTCAAAATGAAATAACTTTCTTGAATAGTAATATAATTTATTAAACGTGATTTGTAAGAGAATATAAAGTAAATAAAGTATGACCTATTAGACTGTTGGAATTGGCTACCTGTATGAATTATGATGATTATGTGAGCAAATTACCTGCAGGAGATTTATAGGGTATTACCTGAATTATTGCCTGCAATTAATTTGGGTGAGGTAAGTGGGACTTAGTCACAGCAGGTCGCTGAGCTGTCACTCCCTCGATGCCCACTCCCTACCACTCACAAAAAGCTAGACCTGACATTAAATTAATAATTACATTATTAAAACCACCTACTCTGGTAAATTAAAATTGTGGACTGTATATGATTAGGCTTGCTGGGTACACAAAAGAAATTCGTATTACCACTTACCATTTAATTACTGAAGATGGATCACACCACAACACCTGCCTGACACCTAGACCCTACACTGGCCAGCTAGAGATCTACATACCTTTACCTTTGATATACCTTTGAAGAGTTTCGAGAGTTTAACTACTCTCGGTGCCCGGCCATGAGCCAGGCTCGTCTGGTGCTTGCCTGGTTCACCAGGCTGTTGCTGCTGGAGGCCCGCTGCTCCACATATCCATCACAGCCTGGTTGATCTGGCACCTACCTACCTGGAGTCTACCTGGAGGGCATTCCGGGGATCAACGCCCCCGCGGCCCGGTCCATAACCAGGCCTCCTGGTGGATCAGAGCCTGATCAACGAGGCTGTTACTGCTGGCCGCACGTAGTCCAACGTATGAACCACAGCCCGGCTGATCTGGCACTGACTTTAGGTATCTGTCCAGCTCCCTCTTGAAGACAACCAGGGGTCTATTGGTAATTCCCCTTATGGCTGGTGGGAGGCTGTTGAACAGTCTTGGGCCCCGGACAGTTATTGCGTTTCTCTTAGTGTACCAGTGGCGCCCTACTTTTCACCGGGGTATGTTACATCGCCTGCCATGTATTTTGCTTTCGTAGGGAGTGATTTCTGTGTGTTGGTTAAGGACCAGTCCCTCCAGAATCTCCCAGGTGTAGATTATGATATCTCTCTCTCGCCTGGTGAAGATACTTGTCCAGTTTCCTCTTGAAAGCTTCTACACTTGTTCCAGCCGTGTTTCTGATATATTCTGGTAAGATGTTGAATAGTCTGGGACCTCGGATGTTGATACAGTGTTCCCTTATTGTCCCCATCGCACCCCTGCTCCTCACTGGGTTTATTTCCTCCCATATCTCTCTACTCCAGTATGTTGTTATGGCAGTGTGAGATTTGGGACCAGGCCCTCGAGTACTTTCCAGGTATATATTATCATGTATCTCTCTCCTCCGCTAAAATGAGTACATGTTCAAGACTTGAAGGCGTTCCCAGAAATTTAGATGTTTCACTGGCTCAATGTGAGCCGTAAACGATCTCTGTATTTGTTCCAGCTCTGATATTTCACCTGCTTTGAACGGGGCCGTCAGCACTGAGCAATATTCTAAGTGAGGGAGCACTAGAGATTTGAAGAGTGTCACCATCGGCATTATTTCCCTTGTTTTGAAAGTTCTCAATACCCACCCCGTCATCTTCCTGGCTGTTGAGATCTTTGTCTTGTTATGGTCTTTAAAAGAAATATCAGCAGACATAATTATTCCCAAGTCTTTTACGTGTTCCTTTCGTTCTATTTGGTGACCCTCTTGAGTTTTGTATATATTATTCCTTTTGAGTTCTTCATTCTTTCCATACCTAAGCAACTGGAACTTATCACCATTGAACGTCATGTTGTTCTCCACTGCCCACTGGAAAACCCTGCTTATATCTTCCTGTAATTTTTCAGTGTCCTCTACCGTAGTGACTTTCATGTTTATTTTAGTGTCATCATTTGATACAAAAGTGTAACGGGTGTTTTTATCTATGCTATGAGGATGAGAAACAGCAGAGGTGCCAGGACAGTGCCTTGGGACACCGAGCTTTTGACCTCGCTGATGTTGGATCTTGCTCTGTTTACTACTACTTTTTGTATTGTGTGTGTTAGAAACCCGAAAATCCATCTGCCTACCTTCCCCGTAATGCCTATGGCCCTCATTTTGTGAGCTATTACTCCATGATCGCATTTGTCAAACGCCTTTGCAAAATCTGTATAAATCACATCTGCGTTTTGGTAGTCTTCCAATGCCTCCGTAATTCTGCCATAATGGTTCAGCAGCTGTGACAGGCATGATCGTCCTGCTCTAAATAACCATGTTGGTTGTGCTGGTCCATGAACTTTGTAATCTGCCGTCTCATCACTCTTTCGAAGATTTTTATGATGTGAGAGTTAGGGCTACTGGTCTGTAATTTTAGCTAGTGCTCTACTACCTTTTATTATGCAAAGGAGCTATGTCTGTACTCTTTAAGGACTCCGGTATTTCACCTAGATCTAAGCTCTTTCTCCAAAGAATACTGAGGGCTCGTGCTAGTGGTACTTTGCACTTCTTTATAAATAGAGCATTCCATGAATCTGGTCCAGGTGCTGAGTGAGTGGGCATGTTGTCCATTTCTTTTTCGAAATCTATGAGATTTGTATTAATGTCAGTTAGGTGGTCTGGCGCCTTCTGCTGAGTGAAAAATATTTCTGCATTTTCTACCTTGCTGTCATTTAGTAGGTTTCTGAACACAGACTCATACTGTTCTTTTAGGATTTCACTCATTTCCTTTTCATCGTCAGTATACGAATCTCCTCTCAATAATGGTCCAATTCTACAGGTAGTTCTTAGGTTGGATTTTGCATAGGAATAGAAATATTTTGGGTTTCTTGCAATATCCTGTATGGCCCTTTGTTCCCTGTGTACTTCTTCTGTTAAGTATGACATCCTAAGTTTTTGCTCTAATTCAGTGATCTCTCGGCTAAGTCTATTTTTTCCCTGTTGCAACATTTGTTTTTAAGCAATTCAGTAACCTGTTTTCTTCTTCTGTACCATCTGATCTGGGTTTCCTCAATGGTACGTGCTTCATACATACCTTGTATGTTTCTGTATTCAGCTTCTCTAGGCACTGGTGGGGTTTAGGTGCTCATGTCTGATTCCCTGGATATGTCTGATAGCTCTTGGTTTATTTTTTCCAGTAAATTCTATGGCTGTTAAAATTAAACTTACTGAACATCCCTAACCCTGAGTTAATACTAGTTTGTACTTCTATGATGTGATCAGAGTATATTGTTTTTGTAACTTTTTATGTCTCTGATTAGCTCCTCGTTGTTTGTGAATATCAAATCCAGGGTATTTTCATTTCTAGTGGGGTCAATTATCTGTTGGTTCACAAAGCCTCATTAGTTCCCTGGTATGTGCCTGTTGAGCCAGGGTGCTTCCAGGAGATATTTCTGGTATAACATTATGTTGCGCCATTTTACATGAGGGAGATTAAAATCTCCAAGGAGTAAAATATTTGGTGTGGGATTTTCTAGCCTATCCAGATAGCTATCTATCTAACTTAACTGATCTAGAATTCCTCAGCAGTTGCTGATGGTGGTTTGTATACTAGGATAATTACCAAATTCCTATTTTCAACTTTAATGATTAGGATTTCTACTATATCATTCGTAGAGTTTAGCACTTCTGTGTAACATAAAGTATCTTTTACATAGAGTCCTACTCCTCCCTGTGACTTATTAATTCGATCACATCTATACATGTTATAGTTTTCTATCTTTATCTCTCCATCCAAAATATCCCTTGAATATGTTTCTGTAAATGCTCCAAACATGGCATTCGCTTCTGATAGGAGTCCACTGATATAACTAACATTGTCGTTTTTATTTAATTTCAGACCCTGAATATTTGCAAGTATGAAGCAGGAATTACCATTTGTGTGGAGTAATGTGCTCCTACGATAATGTACTGTAACTTGCTACTTAGCTTATTGATGAATCCAAGATGTCGCAGCCGTCCCCAACACCTTCTCAGGGGATACATCTATGGCCTCATTCTCCACAGGGCTGTAAGGTAAACATCAAGTGAGTATAATTATTGCCCCTAAAGGAGCGTATGTTCCTATCTTCAGTCATTAACTCCAGACTGAATTTACACTCATGTGTTTGGACTTAAAAGTCCACGCATAACCGCCGTCAATAGGTAAATTTTGGATGCTCTTGAAATTCAAGAACTGCAGTCCCCTGCCTGACAAGAACATAAAACATACCTTGCTCTTGTAATGTGAGCGATGGTGTTGGCTCCACCATATACGGCGGAAATGCTGTCCTTGATTGTAGAATGTCGCTGATGAGTCACCGTCTTGTTTCGATGGAGTTCACTTGCGATTGTCTCTACGTTTGTCTTTTTCAGTAAGAAGCTGCGCACACTTCTGAATATACTGCGATTTTATTCACTAAACGAGCTGGAACAGAGTTCTTATCTGATTTCCGACGTTAGTGGAGATTAAATTAGAATAACGGACGCGTACGACTAATGTCTTTGTTGAGTTACGTCGCCCGCGCCGTATGACCTCGCGGTCGTATGACCTTTTCCCGGAGCCCATATTCAATCTAACCCCTCGTGGTGCCTCTGCAGTCTCGTGGGGCTTGATCGGAGGTCGCACAATTTCAACAATTCCCAACTGCTCAATGGCAATTAAAATGTTCGGGGTTCCCTAAATTTCAACCAGGAACATGTTTTGTAATTTTCATGTAGAAACTAATACAACAGTTTACTGTAATCTTCCTGTTACGGCAAAGAGCTTTTATCTAAATTCCTAAAGTCACATACACTCCCGTTATTTTGGCCAGACCACGTGAAAACCCCGTGGTCAGTACATTTCTGTATTTTTTGAGCCCCCAGACTCGCCCGCCTGGCCCCTTCCTAAGGGCGGAAAGGGTGGGGGCCCCAACAAGGGTAGAAAGGGGGGTACTCCCCCCTTTTGGGGAGAATTTTCTCCACAATTTGGTATGTTTTTTTTTTTTGTTTTTTAGTCCCTTTTTTGGGTGATGTAGTACCATTTTTGGGTGATGTGGCCCCACTGGTGATGTACCATTATGAAGTACCACTGGTATGTAGTACCACTGGATGTAGTACCACTGGGATGTAGTACCACTGGTGATGTAGTACCACTGGTGTTTTGGTCCAACGGTGATTTGGTACCACTGGTGATGAAAATACTTGATGGGCCCAGGATGTAGTACCACTTATGTAGTAATTGGTGAGGGTAGTACCACTGGTGATTTGGTACCACTTGAAAAGGGTACCACTGGTGATGTAGTCCCACTGGTGATGTGGTACCACTGGTGATGTGGTACCACGGGTTTTAGAACCACTGGTGAGGGTACTAACCACGGGTGATGTGGTCCCACGGTGGGGGACCATAGATGTAAACCCACGGGTGTTTAGAAACCACTGGTGATGTAGTCCCCACTGGTGATGTAGTACCACTGGTGATGAGCCCCACTGGTGATGTAGTACCACTGGTGATGAAAGGACTAATCACTTCCTGTGTGAGTGATGGCGTATACCTTATCTTCCGCCTTCCACACGTAATTCTTGAAGTCCCAAATTTCCTGTCCCAATTCTTCAACAGGAGAATTAACGCAGGTTCCTATTACTAATCCAGGCCAAAACACCCCCCAATTTGGCCTCGTAGACGGGATTATTAGTTGAATTTTCCACGACAACCAGTGCTCAAAAATTTAAAAAAATGGCGTCCCCGTGGACATCAGTCCTCGGATGTTCCAAATGTTCCCCCTCGAAATGTCTAGAAGGGTCCAAATAGCATCACATTTTATGAATATTATAAGGAGGAGGGGGTGTTGATTCCCGGGTTCCCTCCCGGCCCGGGTCTTTACCAGATGGCGACCGGCCCTGCTCCCTGGCGGGGAGTGTCAGAGACCATGTCTCCCATGGGAGGGGATACCCCCATCGGCAGGACCAACTGTCCCCGGGCCCTAGCCACATTCCCCACCAGCACGATGTGATAGATGGGTCACTGGTTGCATTCCCTAACGGAAGGGCAGGCTTACGAGCTGCAGATGGAGCAAGCTCCAGCCTTGGCACCTACCCCTGCCCTAGAAGGGCTGGGCATGTGATCGACCAATTATTATGTTTCAAATTTAAACATGGTGAATTTAGGAAAATTCAAAATTTTCCACAACCCGTAAATATGTTAAATAAAATCGGTGATGTTAAAGGCATAGTGCAGCATGTTTGTAATGCAGTTATATATTAGCGTTAAAGATTTTAAGTGAAAAGGAAAAGTCAGTCACAAGTTATTACATGGAAACTAATATCAATTTTTTTAATCAAATTTTACACATGCACAGCCCAACACAAATTCAGACTACCTTCTGTGTTTGGTGTTTTTTAATTGCTCTTCTGTAACCTTTTAAATAATGGGCCATGAAAAATAAGATTTCTAGTTCTCATAATAGCGTGTATGTGTTTACCCTTTCGGTAGCTTTTGGTCGTGGGGATATAGTTATATATGAGCTCTGACATTCCTCATAATATAGCTGAAGCGTTTCTGTGTATAAGAATTTAATATACTGTACATAGTTTGTCTTGGGGGAGATGGGTTGTGGAATTGAGGTTGTGGTTTAGGTAGTTACTTATGTTATTAATAAATTCTTATGTATAATTTATAACACCTCTTTTCCAGACTTAACCCCCCTTGCCATGGGGGGTCTAGATTTTTCAGTGCGAAATATTGTAGTAATTTAATTAATTGTTCCATTCTGGCCCTGTTTTTTTTAAAAATATGTCGGGGGTTTTGGGTAACACAGTTTTTTCTAAGGGTAAAAGATATGTCATACTTAATTTATATGATGATAATGCATAATAACAAAGTATTTCTTTTTGGTTCCAATATGAAGTATTAGTTTATTCGTTTGTTTCTTAGGCTCGATCTGGTTCTTTTTTTTGGGTTTTTAAAACTGTTTCTCTCCTTCCAGTTGTGGCGAGTCTGCGCCCAAAAAATCCGGCGTCATCGTCTGATTTTATATCAAACTGCTTCCACATCCGTTACTTCTACCTAAATTGTTTTTCCAGGAGTTGGGCGTTACAATGTTTTTCCCCCCGGTGATCTTTTAAATGGAATGTCATCCTTCAAATTACTAACAGAAGAAATTGGTTCAGAAGGGGGTCTGTTGGGGCCCCTTTTTTCCTCTTAAACTGGGCCTTTCCCAAATTTTCTGTTTTTTTTTTTTTTTTAAACGTCCCTTTCCCCCGAAGTGGGGGGGCCCAAAAAGGAAAATTTCCCCTTTCTTTTGTAATAAAGGAGAAGGGTTTATTTTCCCCATTTTTTTCCCTCTTCGACACTGGCTTAGGAGGAAAATTTGTTCCCTTCCCATGGGGTGGGAAAAAGAACAAAACTAGTAAAAAAAAAGAAAACCAGAGGGTTTTTATATCTTGTACATGAATTTTGTGACCTAATGTAAGTAGAAGTAGCAAAGATGAAATCTTGCATGTTTAGAGACAGAAAAAAAAAACCACAATCCTACCTCATGAAAACAATTACAGGGTTTTTTACCCCTTGGGGATAGACCCCCTGGGCGGGTTTCTGTCACCAACCTACTACCAAAAATTTTCTGTATTACCACATATATTTCTCTGGTGGTACTGGGGGCATGTTTCTAGATTTATCTACTTTTGTCGGGGTTTTGGGGTTAATTATTTGGGCCCTGTGATATGATGACTGGGCTGCTTTCTTCTATTAGTTTGTTCACTATCCCAAAAGTTGGAAGCCCCGGAATTTTGACAGTCTTAGGCGCTGTATTCGGGATAGTGTTCGGGTTGGGGCTGTGTTGGTGAGGGGCCTGGGGGGGTTTTAGCTGTGCTTTTTTGCTCTGGTTCTTCCTGTTTACTGTTGTTGGTGATCTGTAATGTCGGATAGGTGAAATTTTTAAAAAATACTCTGAAATTTGCCGTTTGCTTTTTTTAACTGTTTTTATTTTATTGATTTTTTTTTTTTTTTGGGGGAAAGGACAGACGCTGCTGTTCTTGAATGCCCCGATAGTGCAACATACAGGTTGTAATTGATAGTTAACCTTTGTGGGGCTGCACAGATCTGCATAAAATTTTCAAATAAGTAATTTGGATACTAAATAAAAAAAACATTTAAAAAGGTTGGATTATCATTTCTTTTTGTTCTTATGAAGCTTTAAAAATATTTTTCCAGGCAACGAACCCCTTCTTTAATACAGTTAAGTGATATATACTCTCAAACTCACTTTTTATCTACTTCATTCTCCATAATCAACTTTCTTGATGTTGTTTACTTTTCCATTATCCCCTCTAATCCTTTTAGTGGGAAAAATTTTATTTAATTTTTTGAAAAATATTAGTCGTGTTTATTTTGGTTTGTCGTTTTTCTTAGTTTAACCCTGGTTTGTGTGTTTGGAGCAGTTTAAACTCCTCTGGTTTTTTGAAAAAATTATTTCTTCTTTTTGAACCGGCAATCAGTGGGTCACTATCAAAATTCCATGATTTTTACCTATTTTTTAATTTTTTATAAGTTCTGATTCCATGCCTGGGTATTGCTGATGTAATGATATGGTGTATATCGATCAACGTGCCGGGGGTTATATTGATGCAATGGTCCATGGTGTATACCCTGATGCAATGCGTGCCATGGTGTATAGCGCTGTCTGCGTGCCGGCAGAAGGGCCCTATCATCAAATGTGGGACTGAATGGGTTTTGGGAAAAGTGCACTCCCTTTTTTACCATAAACTTTTTACACCTAAAACTATTGTTATAAAAAACCTTTTCCAGTTCCTATGAAAGAAAAATAATTGCATACCTATTTTACAATAAAAAAGGGCATCTAAATTAAAAAGGGCCACCAGATTTTATCCTGTAACCACATGAGCCCTGGATCATCTCATTACATATGTTTTTTGTTGAAAAAAAAATTAAATTTGTTGTGAGAAGAAAAAGTGTCTGGGATGGGAGGGATCATAAAAGGATGTGGGGGTGAGTTGGATAGTGTGGTAGTGGGTTGGGTGGGTGTGGGGGTAGTTAGGATGGATGTGGTATGGGTTAGGGTGGTGTTCGGAAAAAATTTTGGACCTCTGGGGAAAATAAAGGGGGAATTCCCCATTTTGGTATTTTTGACGAATGTTTTTTTCAAACTTTTTCAATAAAAAAAAAAAAAAAAGTAATGGAGATGGATATGGGGATCGTCCCCTCCTGCAGCACAAGTTTTGGTGATCAGTCAGTGCCCTTTGGGGAGTGTTTCTTCATAGCCTCATCGATGCTACGGTTTTTGTTCTAGTGACGAGGGGGTATGGCCCCGAATAAACCCCTAAGAAAAAACCAAAAAAAAGAAATTTGATAAGATATTTCCGTGTTAAATTTACAGTTAAATATCAGCAATTTTGATTAAGGATTAAGGCCTCATAATATCGTTATATCGTTAAGTACCAATTATAAATTTGAGTATGAATCGAAAGGGAGTTGTTGGGGTTGATGTAGTTCTGTACTCAATAAGTAAGTTTATTCAGGTATACACAAATACAGCTTACTTAGATTATCATACACAGCAGCATATGTGTAGAGAACCTACGATAACCCCCAAAAACGTCAGACAAAGTGACTTATTCCACATATTGATTCTAAAGACAGTATAGGTTAGGTAAGTACACACAACCCGCACATAGAAAGAGGAGCTTACGACGACGTTTCGGTCCGACTTGGACCATTTACAAAGTCACACTAACACAAAGGACAGGTGGAAGGGGTTATATATAGCAGGCAGACAGGGAGGCACAAGTGGTGGAGGGTAATAGTGGAAGTAGTAGTGGTAGTAAAGTAGGGCAGGACAAGAACACAGGAAAAATGAAAATAAAATAAAGCAAAGCAGTGCTCCTTTCCTAGAATATGACTGACTCACTACTACTACAACTTCCACTGCCACTACTACTTCCACTACCATTACTACTTCCACTATTACCCCTCCACGACTTTCTTGTGCCCTCCTGTCTGCCTGCCTATATATAACCTTCCACCTGTCCTGTGTGTTAGTTTTTTTTTTTTATTTTATTTAAAAACACATATATACATAACAATCCAATAAATGCCCAAAAATAAATCAGGCTCATATAAACAAAAACAAGCAAACAGAACAGAATAAACACATCTGTTTATATCTCCTATAATAAGAACCCGTGCCAAAAGCACAAACAAAAATGTCCATCCTACTACCCAATCCTAGCTAAGTTTTCTATACAATAACATAACACACTGTCAATGAAACTGAACATACATTGTCTCAAAAACACCACAAAATTTAACCGCTGGTTACATATCTACTACTTCCCTACCACAAAACGCAGTACATAGGCATGAAATAAAATAAAACCTTAAACTTTCTGCCTATAAAACAGGTGTTGCACAATAACACACAAAACAACTGACCCCGAAACAAGGGTCACACCACAACATCATCTTAAATAGAAATACATTAACATCAAGCCATCACTACCGTAGACAACACTGTCTACAACACAACGTCACATTCCCACACCGGATAATAAGACCACACAAAACACATTTGTGTTGCATACATATACAAACACTCTAGAAAAAACACAAAAATATGCAGAAGCTACTCATAATGTATAATTCAAACAAAGATAGGGAACACATTCAGAATACAGTACTAAAAACGTTAAACTTAAGACAAAAC
>WNWK01002461.1:122500-208789 GCA_009830355.1 Cherax destructor | reverse complement strand
TCCACCATCGCTCTGTTGTTCTCATCGTATTCTTCTCCTGGCCTCCTGCAGTTCTGTGGTGGGTTATACATCACTGCAATGATTATCTTATGCTCCCCAGACTGGATGGTACCTACTATGAAATCCCGTTCTCTACCCCCCTCCACTCCTACCATTTCCTCGTGTGTGTGCGTGTGTTAGTGTGCGTGTGTTCACCTAGTTGTACTTGCCTAGTCTTCACCGAGGGTGTTCACCTCCACTCTGCTTATCGATTACTTCGTGTAGTTTACTTCCGGCCGTGTTTGAGCTGTGTGTGTCATGAACTACGTTTCAATCCATTATGGATTGAAACGTAGTTCATGACACACACACACGCGCGCGCGCGTTAGTTGTGTTTGTGTGTGTGTACTCACCTAGTTGTGTTTGCCAACGTCGATTCATAGCTTCTTCAGTCGAATTCAGAATACAGACAGTGGAAGGTAATCATAAGGTGCTCAGTCCCCGTCGTCATCCCTCAAGGATGAGGGACTGAACACTTGAACACCTATCAAGGATGAGGGACTGAACACTTGAACACCTATCAAGGATGAGGGACTGAACACTTGAACACCTATCAAGGATGAGGGACTGAACACTTGAACACCTATCAAGGATGAGGGACTGAACACCTGGAAATTACCTCTCCACCTCTTCCACTGTCTCCAGTATTAAAAATCTCCTCTGGACTCGACTGAAGAAGCCTGTTGAAGATACCCAAGTGTTACACGTGTTGTGTGACGCAGCAACACCTGGAGTCTTGTTACTGAGTGTTGTGTGACGCAGCAACACCTGGAGTCTTGTTACTGAGTGTTGTGTGACGCAGCAACACCTGGAGTCATGTTACTGAGTGTTGTGTGACGCAGCAACACCTGGAGTCTTGTTACTGAGTGTTGTGTGACGCAGCAACACCCGTAGTCTTGTTACTGAGTGTTGTGTGACGCAGCGACACCTGGAGTCTTGTTACTGAGTGTTGTGTGACGCAGCAACACCTGGAGTCTTGTTACTGAGTGTTGTGTGACGCAGCAACACCTGGAGTCTGTTACTGAGTGTTGTGTGACGCAGCAACACCTGGAGTCTTGTTACTGAGTGTTGTGTGACGCAGCAACACCCGGAGTTTTGTTACTGAGTGTTGTGTGACGCAGAAAAACCCGGAGTCTTGATACTGAGTGTTGTGTGACGCAGCAACACCTGGAGTCTTGTTACTGAGTGTTGTCTGACGCAGCAACACCTGGAGTCTTGATACTGAGTGTTGTGTGACGCAGCAACACCTGGAGTCTTGTTACTGAGTGTTGTGTGACGCAGCAAAACCCGGAGTCTTGATACTGAGTGTTGTGTGACGCAGCAACACCTGGAGTCTTGATACTGAGTGTTGTGTGACGCAGCAACACCTGGAGTCTTGTTACTGAGTGTTGTGTGACGCAGCAAAACCCGGAGTCTTGATACTGAGTCTTGTGTGACAGTAACACCCGGAGTCTTGATACTGAGTGTTGTGTGACAGTAACACCCGGAGTCTTGATACTGAGTCTTGTGTGACAGTAACACCCGGAGTCTTGTTACTGAGTGTTGTGTGACGCAGTAACACCTGCTGTACACCAGGAACCTTACCAATACTTCTCAACAAATATCATGACCCGCATACCGGGTATTATTAAAATACTTGTCAGAATATATCACCACTGATACACTCAACTAATTAAGGACATTGTTAAGGAAGCAATTTACCTAGTACAACCCCAGTCCCGTGACTTAAGGTGCTACCGTCCTCACCATGGACCAAAACGGCCATCTTGATGGGCCAAGATGGCCATCTTGACGGGCCAATACCTGGAGGGGGTTTCGGGGGTCAACGCCTCCGCGGCCCAGTCCATGACCAGGTCTCGTGGTGGATCAGGGTCTGATCAACTAGACTGTTACTGCTAGCAGCACGTAAACCGACGTACGAACCACAGCCCGGCTGGTCGGGTACTAACTTTAGGTGCATGTTCAGCTCCCTCTTGAAGACAGCCAGGGATCTATTGGTAATCCCCTTTATGTATGTTGGGAGGCAGTCGAGCAGTCTTGGGCCCCTGACACTTATTGTGTTTTCTCTTAGCGTACTTATGGCGCCCCTGCTTTCCATTGGGGGATGTTGCACCACCTACCGAGTCTTTTGTTTTCATTTTTGCTTTCATGGGGAGTGCTTTCCATGTGCAGATTTGGGACTAGTCCCTCTTAAGATTTTCCAAGTGTATATTATCATGTATCTTTCTCGCCTGCATTCCAAGAAGTACAGGCCAAGGGCCTTCAACCGTTCCCAGTAATTTAGGTGCTTTATTGTACTTATACGTCCAGTGAAATTTCTTTCTATATTCTCCAGGTCTACAATTTCGCCTGCCTTCAAAGGGGCCGTTAATATACTGCAATATTCCAGCCTAGAGAAGACAAGCGATTTCAAGAGAATCAACATTGCCTTGGCATTCCTAGTTTTGAAGATTTGCAGTATCCATCCTATCATTTTCCTAGCAGATGTGTTAGAAACATTGTTGTGCTCTTTGAAAGTGAGATTCTCTGACATTATCACTCACAGGTCCTTCACATTCGTTTTTCGCTCTATTGTGTGGTTGAAATTTGTTTTATTCTCTGATCCTATTTTTATTTCCTCGAGTTTTCCATAGCGGAGTAATTTAAATTTGTCTTCATTGAACTTCATATTGTTTTCTGAAGCCATTTTTAAAGACTTGGTTACTGTCCGCTTGGAGATTTGCAGTGTCCTCAGTGGATGACACTGTCATGCCGATTTTAGTAACATCAGGAAAGGAAGACACGGTGCTGTGGCTTACATCTCTGTCTATGTCAGATATGGAACAAAGCTCTTCACTGCAGCCGCTTCTGACTTTACTCTGTTTACTATTACTCTTTGTGTTCTGTTTGTTAGAAAGTTATAGATGCATCTTGACGGGCCAAAACAACCATCTTGACGGGCCAAAACAACCATCTTGACGGGCCAAAACAACCATCTTGACGGGCCAAGACTGCCATCTTGACGGACCAAGATGGCCATCGTGACGGGCCAAGACTGCCATCTTGACGGACTAAGATGGCCATCTTGACGGACCAAGGTGGCCATCTTGACGGGCCAAGACAACCATCTTGACGGGCCAAGACAACCATCTTGACGGGCCAAGACGGCCATCTTGACGGGCCAAGACGGCCATCTTGACTGGCCAAGACGGCCATCTTGACAGGGCCAGATGACAATGTGTTTTATGCAAACTTGCTTTACATTATACTTGGCACTCAAGCACTCAGAACCGACACTCAGATTTTTCAAACGAGCTTGGCACTCAGACGTGTCATTCGGACCAGGCATTCAAACCTGTCACTCAGGTACTAGTACCTGGTACTCAGATACTCAAACTGCCACTCAGGCACCCTGATCTGGCACTCAGACCTGGCACTGGTGGTGACCTTTAACTCAGCTGGGCTTTGTAGAAACTACAATCACAACCACTGTTTTAATTGACCTTTTATTCACACCCTGGTACTGTGTTTTTTGCAAAGATATTATTATTATTATTATTATTATTATTATTATTATTATTATTATTATTATTATTATTATTATTGGGTATTATTATAGTTTTCCTTAAACATAGCTAAGAGGGAGTGCCTTGATACGCGTATAATATATATATATATATATATATATATATATATATATATATATATATATATATATATATATATATATATATATATATATATATTCTTCTTCTTCTTTCAACAAATCGGCCGCTTCCCACCAAGGCTGGGTGGCCAAAGAGAAAAACAAAAGTTTATCTTTTAAACTTTAGTAATGTATACAGAAGAAGGGGTTACTAGCCCCTTGCTCCCGTCATTTTAGTCGACTCTTACGACACGCATGGCTTAGGGAGGAATAATTCTGTTCCACTTCCCCATGGAGATAAGAGGAAATAAGAACAAGAACTAGTAAGAAAATAGAAGAAAACCCAGAGGGGTGTGTGTATATATATATATATATATATATATATATATATATATATATATATATATATATATATATATATATATATATATATATATATATATATATATATATATATATATACTATATATGCTTGTAATGAATGTGTAGTGACCTAAGTGTAAGTAGAAGTAACAAGACATACCTGAAATCTTGCATGTTTATGAGACAGAAAAAAGACACCAGCAATCCTACCATCATGTAAAACAAGTACAGGTATATATATATATATATATATATATATATATATATTATATATATATATATATATATATATATATATATATATATATATATATATATATATATATATATGAATCTAAGGAAGAAAATGTATTTCATTGTGTTTGTTTATTATTAAATTATTGTAAATTTATATAAAATATATTTAGTTGAATTAGGCTAAGTTTCCTAAGGTTCTTTTGGTGGGACCATAGGTCGATCACCATGCCCGGCCCTTCTAGGGCAGGGTAGGTGCCAAGGCTGGAGCTTGCTACCATCTGCAGCTCGTAAGCCTGCCCTTCCCGTTAGGGAAGGTGGCAGACCACAGAGGCCTAGCATCTATCTACCTCCATGCCTCGTGCTGGTGGGGAATGTGGCTAGGCATGGGGCCAGTTGGTCCCACCGATGAGGGGTATCCCCTCCCATGGGAGACATAGGTCTCTGACACTCCCACGCCAGGGAGCCGGAGCCGGGTCGCCATCTGGTAAAGACCCGGGCCGGGAGAATTCCCGGTGAATCAACACCTCCTCCTCATCCTCTTTTGGTACAAAATCATTAATTTTTATGTTAACATAAATGAAAAATATATCTTTAAATGTATAAGAGAAAATTTTAGAAAGGACCCTGGAGAGGTTTTCGGGAGTCAACGCCCCCGCGGCCCGGTCTGTGACCAGGCTTCATGGTGGATCTTTCTCCTTTTACATTTAGTAATATATACGGGAGAAGGGGTTACTAGCCATTGCTCCTGACATTTTAGTCGCCTCTTATGACACGCGTGGCTTACAGAGGAAGAATTCTGTTCCACTTCCCCATAGAGATAAGTAGAAATAAACAAGAACAAAAGCTAGTAAGAAAAATAGAAGAAAAACCAGAAGGGTGTGTATATATATATATATATATATATATATATATATATATATATATATATATATGCTTGTGCATGCATGTATAGTGTGACCTAAATGTAATTAGAAGTAGCAAGACGTACCTGAAATCTTGCATGTTTATGAGACAGATAAAAGACACCAGCAATCCTACCATCATGTAAAACAATTACAGGCTTCCGTTTTACACTCACTTGGCAGGACAGTAGTACCTCCCTGGGTGGTTGCTGTCTACCAACCTACTACCCCTATCTTTCCCGCCTGCGTTCTAGGGAGTACAGGTTGAGGAACTTCAAGCGTTCCCAGTACTAATTGAGGTGTTTTATCGCAGTTATGCGTGCCGTGAAGGTTCTCTGTACATTTTCTAGGTCAGCAATTTCACCTACCTTGAAAGGTGCTGTTAGTGTGCAACAACATTCCAGCCTAGATAGAACAAGCGACCTGAAGAGTGTCATCATGGGCTTGGCATCCCTGGTTTTGAAGGTTCTCATTATCCATCCTGTCATTTTTCTAGCAGATGCGATTGTTACAATGTTATGGTCTTTGAAGGTGAGATCCTGTGATATGATCACTCCCAGTTCTTTTTTTTATATATATATATATATATATATATATATATTATTTTTTTTTTTTTTTTTTTTTTTTTTTTATTAATATAGAATGGGGTCCACCTCTAGTGCAAATTGTGGGACCCATAGCCTCGGAGAAGTGGATAAAAAGGCATCAAGGAAGAATATTTGGATTTCTTCCTGAAGCCGTTTGAATATTCCACTTCTCCTACCACCCCATCCTATATACACACATACATACATATAAATGCTTTATTAATAGACAGAATACATTTATAATATATATATATATATATATATATATATATATATATATATATATATATATATATATATATATATATATATATATGATGGGGTCCACCTCTGGTGTAAATTGTGGGACCCATATATATATATATTATTGTAACCACGAACGAGTGGTCTTGATCAATAACAACACTGCACTACCCAGGGGTCGAACCAATGATGCTTTGGCCCGCCTCATGGTGAGCGAAAACACATGACGCGCGTGTGTGTGAGGCAGTGTCAAGGTGCCCAGTGGCCTAGTGGTTAAATCTCTTGCTTCACACGGCGAGGGTCTGGGTTCGATTCCCAGTGAGGGTAGAAACATTGGGTGTGTTTCTTTACACCTGTTGTCTCTGTTCACCCATCAGTAAAATGGGTACCTGGACTGGTGTGGGTCGCATCCTGGGACAAAACTGACCTAATTTGCCCGAAATGCTCTGCATAACAAGCGGCTTTATATATAGTAATATATCATTGATGTCAGCTAGGCCTGTATACCACGTACTTGTAGTAAATAAAGATATTATTAAGGTGAGGCAGTGTCTATGTGAGGCAATGTCTAGGTGAGGCAGCGTCAAGGTGAAGCAATGTCAAGATGAGGCAATGTCAAGGTGAGACAGTGTCTAGGTGAGGCAGTGTCTAGGTGAGGCAGTGTCTAGGTGCGGTAGTGTCTAGGTGAGGCAGTATCAAGGTGAGGCAATGTCTAGGTGAGGCAGTGTCTAGGTGAGGCAGTGTCTAGGTGCGGCAGTGTCTAGGTGAGGCAGTGTCAAGGTGAGGCAGTGTCAAGGTGAGGCAGTGTCTACTGAGGCAGTGTCAAGATGAGGCAGTGTCAAGGTGAGGCAGTGTCTAGGTGAGGCAGTATCAAGGTGAGGCAATGTCTAGGTGAGGCAGTGTCTAGGTGAGGCAGTGTCTAGGTGCGGCAGTGTCTAGGTGAGGCAATGTCAAGGTGAGGCAGTGTCAGGGTGAGGCAGTGTCTAGGTGTTCAGACAGGTGAATAGGAGAGTCAGTCATTTATTTATTGATTCTCAGGTTAGTTATTGTTGTAGTAACCACACGCTACACACACGCTACACACACGCTACACACACGCTACACACGCTACACAAATGCTACACACGCTACACACGCTACACACGCTACACACGCTACACAAATGCTACACAAGCTACACACGCTACACACGCTACACACGCTACACAAATGCTACACACGCTACACATGCTACACACACGCGCCACACTCACGCTATACTTATGCTACACTCATGCTTTACGCACGCTAAACGCACGCTACACGTATGCAACACGCACGCTAAACGCACGCTATACACACGGCACCTAAGCTACACGAATGCTAACTACACACGCTAAACACACTGTATCGTTCTCCAGTTATTTGGAACGTAACAATTCAATGTAACATCAGTATATTAGAGAGACAAGTGACTACTCTATTATTAATACCACTACACTACCTCTATCATCACTACAGAACCGCCAACACTGCTACACTACTACCAACGCCACTACACTACTACCAATACCACCAACACCACTACACTGTCACTAACACCACCACACTACCACTAACACCACTACACTCAAGCCCTGCCTAGCTCCACCACGACCACCCTGACACTGATCCTAACACACACACACACACATCATACAACAGGCTAGCAAAGACATTCTTAATGGAAAACAGACTACCAGTACACTTTTTTTAATGGGGGGGAGGAGAGATCGTTCTTGGGCCTTCGTCTTAATGAATTCAAAATACATGTCTCACTAGTTATGACCAGTTTGAGTAACTTGTACCATCACTCCTGAGGCACAGACAACCCGAAGGATGCCTCTCAGTCTGTTTTTCTGTACCAGTACAGGCTTGTGTATGGCTGTCAGGTGTGCCGAACTCACCTCATGGCCTTAAAATTCTGCTGAACATTGGGACATTCTGAACCACCCTGTTGAAAAGGCTCTATGTTGATTCTGAAGAGCTAACCTTGGAGCTACTCTGCAAGGATTGTTATTACCTCCATGCACTGAGTATGAAACAAAAATCTTACTTTAATAATTAAACCAGACTTCCCATCAGTGCAGCAAGGGGCTGGGCTAGTACTGTACTCACCTATTTGTGGTTGCAGGGGTCGAGACTCAGCTCCTATGTTTCGACTACTGTTCCTGCCTGCAATTCAGCGTATATTACTTACTGTCTTTGTGGTGGGGCCTGTAGGTTCCTCGACTGGACGCTTGTTATTTCCTGTGTCCGTCCGTGTATGGACGCAGCCTGCCCTCCTGCAGCAGCAGCCTCGATGCTGCTGCCATCCGCGAGGTTAGTTTTTCTCCTTGCTTCCTCCTGGGTGCTTCCCGAGATCCGTCTCTGTTGGTAGTGGTTGAGTATTTCGAAGAGCCGTTTGTGCGTCGAGGGTAAAGGCTTTTACTGATGGGTCAAAGAATGAGAGAGGCGTGGATTGTCCATGGATGCTTCATACTGCGCCCAGATACCCAAAGAGTTCTGTGTTTACTGCAGAACCCCATGTTATTCTCTCTGTTCTTGTCATGATCACTGGTTACAGTAGGTTTCTGACTCTGGCTAAGTAATTTATAGTGCATTTCATAAGCGTCATAGTAATGTACACTCTACTCATAAGGACGTGAAGTTACCCGAGTCCCCAGTAATAAGCAGGCAAATGGAGAGGCAAAAACTGGAGTTATGAAATGAGGAAGCGGTAGTCCCGATAGACCTCACAAAGGAGCAGCGAACTGTACAGGGTTCGACAGAACGCTAGTATCTGGCTCTCCTCTTTCTACTCGAATCGTCAATTTGACACGATTCCCTGCAGACAGAAAACGGCACACTCGCCTGACCCATGGCTTGCATCTTTCTCTGTGTAGCTTGTGGCGTGCCACTGATTGTGAATTACATATTAATAACATGCTCCAGGCAGGGCTTTGGTATGGGTTTTATAACACTGGGCTGTATGTAGAAGCATCGATGATATTTTATGAGAAACTTTTAGTGTGCTTGATGGAGTCTTTAATGAATAGTGATATTTTATACTTATAATTATTTTATTATATTTTTTAAAGGCATATGTTGTGGTTTTAATAAGAGTGTGTTGAAACATGTGAATGTTTACTCTTCAGTGTACAGAGTTATAAATTAGACACATATGCAACACTTGGGTATCTTTATTGAGGAAACGTTTCGCCACACAGTGGCTTCATCAGTCCATACAAAGTAGAAAGGTGTAAGGAGAGGAGGAGTTTGAGGTAATCAGTCCCTCGGCCTGGAGTCGATGTGTTCAGTCCATCAATCTTGTACAAAGTACAGCACATGTCCGTAGAGGTGGCTTATATACTGTAATCAGGTGAGGTGAAGCAGGAGGAGGCGGGGTCATAGTGGTACCATCCACTAGTCGAAGTAGGTCTTCGTCCAAAGGTTGGACAAGTGTTGAAGAATTCGTTTGTATCAAGATCCCAAGCTGTTGCTGTGTCAGACAGGATGTAGATGATACCCAAGTGTTGCATATGTGTCTAATTTATAACTTGTCGGTTCTCTGAACCATTCATCTACATCTTCCTAGAGCTCTAAAAATTGCACAGCGCTCCATCTCTCCAACACAATAACTACTACTACACACCATCACACAGCCACCAACACCACTACACAACCTCCAATACCACTACACTACCGCCAACACTAGTCCACTACCCTAACACAAGCAATGTTAACATCATTTATTATAAAAGTTTATGAGAGGGTGCAAAGAGTAAACTTACTGGTTTTATGGAAAGGCATGAGTTACACAACCCAGGTCATGATGGCTTTAGAGCAGCAAGATCCTGTCTCACAACTACTAAACCACTATGACAATATCACGGAGGCACTGGAAGAAAAATGAAATGCAGATGTCGTTAACACGGATTTTGCAGAGGCATTTGACAAATGTGGTTATGGGGTGTGGTAGCTTATATAATAAGACGAAAAAGTATCAGGTAACATTTGAAAAAAATTATTCAGTATTCCAACAAAATGCAAACCAACACCCCTATACTACCCAGAAACCACTACAGTACCACTTAAAATTTTACACTACCACTTGTTAAGATTTAAGGCCTATCGAAAAACAAGGATTAGTAAGACCACAATTTATCTAACAGAGTTAAGCAATGTAAACACACTGAGAAATACCGTCTTCGGTGTGGGCACCTTAATGACAAAAAAAAAACATTATATAACAGCCAAAGTTTGTGTTACTGCAGCAAAAGGAGATATCGCTGTGAACTAGGCGGCTCAGGCCTCAGCATGTCTTGGAAGATAATCGTCTGGTTATATTCCCAACTCCTGCTGAATAATCCTATGGGTTTAGCGCTACCCCTTGGTGATAATAATAATAATAATAATCCTAACTCCCAAGGCCTCCAGCAGTATGGCTCTTAATGAAGAATTAGACACATGTGCAACATCTGGGTATGTTTACTATAGACGTTTTGCCATCCAATGCTTTAGCAATACAAATTCAAGGACATAGTGTAATTGGAAGACAGTAGAACTATATACAAAACATGAGCAGTATGGTCTGGTCACGGACTGGGTCACGGGGGCGTTGACCCCAGAAACCCCCTCCAGGTATACTCCTCCAGGTATACTCCTCCAGGTATACCCCCATCAATGCCTCTCTGTCCCTCTAATAATAGTTTTGTTTTTTGTTTTTGGTAAGCTCTGGTAACGACGAAGTATATTCTGAAAGGTCAACAGAATACATACAATTTGTGCATAATGATAATATCTAAATGAGAAATGCAAACGATGTAAAAAAATGTTATTAGTGTTAATGCCCAACAGACTGGAAGAACAAGAATATCATAGCATAGTTCAAGAGGAAGAAGTATGAAGGAGAACTACATAACCTAGTGACCAAAGAGCTGGAAAAGAGGATCGGAAGGCCTCAAGCGGGTCTATGGCAACATGCCTGAGGGCAAGGAAGGAGGGTACGATATTTATAACAACTGCGGGGACGCACTTATTTTATATAAAGAGTAAAGTATCAAAGTAAACCGAGATACATTTAATAGTGCGTGAAATGTCTGAGAAAAGGGAGGTTCCTTGGAACAGCAGCTGGAGTGAGACAAGGAAGTATGATGTCACTATAGTTGATTCAGTGAGACAAGGAAGTATGATGTCACTATAGTTGTTTGAGTGAGACAAGGAAGTATGATGTCACTATAGTTGTTTGAGTGAGACAAGGAAGTATGATGTCACTATAGTTGATTCAGTGAGACAAGGAAGTATGATGTCACTATAGTTGTTTGAGTGAGACAAGGAGGTATGATGTCACTATAGTTGTTTGAGTGAGACAAGGAAGTATGATGTCACTATAGTTGTTTGAGTGAGACAAGGAAGTATGATGTCACTATAGTTGATTCAGTGAGACAAGGAAGTATGATATAAGCACAAGTTGGAAAAAGAGACTGATTGTAAGAACAAAATGTGGAGCCAAGAGTGCTCTCATAAACTTGAACACACTACAATAAAGATTTAGATTATAAGCAAAACTAATTTGGGTATTTCGTATTAAATTATATCATTTAAACTGTTTTAGTTTTGTTAAGTACGTACCATATTAGAATTTTCGTTGACATGCATGAAACTGGGACATTATCACATCCTTACCAATATTATAAATATGTTTAGTCCATAATATTTTGCGCCTCATTTTCGATGACTTACTAAAATTCAAACGTTGAAAATTATCTTCTTCTTTTTTTAGGTTGAATGTGTTGCACAAGATGGTAATTAAAAACTGAATGTGCTAGGAAGTAGGTATATGATAGGCTGTAGTAACTAAGTTGTTACGACAACATAACATATGTTAGTGTTTACTCACGGGTATTTTTTTTCAACCACTAGGTTGTAATAATCACACCGACAGGTGGCAAAGTCTGTGACTTGGAAAAAGAAAGTACGATTTTATTATTAACAAAATTCGTACAGCCGCATGCGGCGATAATAGAAAGTAATGATGGAAGGTAACCGGAATATCACTAGCTGGGAAGTAATCAAGAGCTGAAGGAGAGTGTATTTCGACGTAGCTACGCTATCTAGTCATGTCAGTAGGAACAAATCTGAAATCAGTGGATCGATGTTCTTTAAATGTCACTCGCAACACTCGATGGTCTCTGACTAACAGCGCAGTCTGATTCTTATGGTCGTAGTTCAGGCTAGACACTGGGTCGTGGTTCAGTCTGGACACTGGGTCGTGGTTCAGTCTGGACACTGGGTCGTGGTTCAGTCTGTCATAGGCTTCTTGTTAGGTGTGGTGTGTCATGGACAACACACATCAGTTGACTTCTTTGGACGTCCTTCAGTGACGGAATCCACCAGGAAGCACCTATGGATACTCCCTCAATGACGGAATCCACCAAAAAGAAACTCTGGATCCTCCTCAGAGACTCGATTCAGCATTAAACACCTGTGCATCCTCCGTCAGTGAAATGGAGTGTAACAAGCCCACTGGGTAGGTCTTTCATGCAACCTAGTTGCTAGTGAGGCTTGCTACACTCTTCTCAATTATTACATTCTTACTTCTACTAGTGGGCCCCGCCTCTTTTGTCGTCTTCAAGATTTTCTGCGCTTCACTTTTGGCAGGATATAAGTCTCCATTCTGATGTTTCAGCTTCACACTGTTCCACATTATGGAACAGAACTCTTCTCCAGGCTAAGGGACTAACCACCTCAAAACTACGTCTTCGAGGGAGATGGATTGATAACATCGTCTTTACATCTTCACTGATTCTGCTGGCTCCTGTGTATTCGACTGAAGAAGTCTACTGTGTAGGCGAAAAGTTTAGGGAATAAAGATACCTAACTGTTGCACATGTGTCGTACTTATCCACACGTGTGGCCATGACTGCAGCAGGACTAAAAGCGCCAGAAACCTGGTTTATGTTTGTGTACCTGCACATGTAGGTGAGCCTCGACCAGTGTTTGTACCTGCATATCAACTTGTCCTTGTCCCTGCTCCTGTCCCTGCACCTAAACTAGTTCCTGCACGGGAATTTGTTGCTCGAAAATGTAATAAAAAAATATGAAACAGAAGGAAAAATTCTGAGTAAATGTGTAGTGGGGCAGAGAATGTTG
Organism: Cherax destructor; assembly: GCA_009830355.1. NCBI lineage: Eukaryota > Metazoa > Arthropoda > Malacostraca > Decapoda > Parastacidae > Cherax > Cherax destructor. Next base: position 195,641 of record WNWK01002461.1, on the reverse strand, counting down.
AGAACTAGAACAAACAAGATCTGTTCTAAAAATAAAAAGAGCTTTTAAAATCTCTGTGAAAATATATTAAACATGATTCCCTGTCAAAACGAATATTTATATATATATATATATATATATATATATATATATATATATATATATATATATATATATATATATATATATATATATATATATATATATATATATATATATATATATATATATATATATATATATATATATATATATATATATATATATATATATATATATATATATATATATATATATATATATATATATATGCACAACAACCACTGAAAAAATAGTAAAATTCCAAGCGCTTTTGGGATTTCTAACATTATCAAGAAACTGTAAAAGTAAAACATCAAGAGAAAGGCACATAAAGACAAGACAACACCTCGCAGTGAACTTACAAGTCTAACCCTCTGACCTTTTCATGATGTAGGTAGGTGGTCAAGGATGTTAAACACAGCTTATATTCTACACCCAAGCTTTAAGATTTTAACTTGTCGAATATATCTTAAATTCTTCCTAAATTTTATTAATTATAAATGAATCCAATTTGTATAATCGTAAAGCAATATTCAAAAAAAAATCAAAACTATTTTTTTATGAAACTTGATCTTATTATATTTCTCTCAGCCATGGACCTGCTTGTCATAACTTTCTCGGCCTTTTGAAAATCGATTGGATGGTTAAAATCTCTCACATGAATAAACAGAACATTAGAATGTTGTCCACTTCTAATGCTATATTTATGTTATTTTAATCTTTGTTCAAGACTTTTCCCAGTTTGATCGTAATAAACTTCAGGTTTTTTACAAGCAATCTTGTTGACACAACCGTCAGCAGTAAAAAACAGTAAAAAAATAAATTTTGATAAAAAAAAATTCTCCCCAAAATGCTGACGGCTACGTTTACAAGATTTTTCGAAAAAAAATGTGATCAAGTTTATGATGGTCAAAGTGGGGAAAGTCTTGAACTAAGATTACAATAACATAAATATAGCATTAGAAGTGGACGAGATTCTAATGTTCTGTTTATTCATGTGAGAGATTTTAACCATCCAGTTGATTTTCAAAAGGCCGTGAAAGTTATATCTAGCAGGTACATGGTTGAGAGAAATATAATAGAATCAAGTTTCATAAAAAATAGTTTTGAAATTAATTTGAATATTGCTTTAGGATTATAAAAATTGGATCCATTTATAACTAATAAAATTTGAGAAGAATTTAAGATACATTCGACAAGTTAAAATCTTAAAGCTTGGGTAGAATATAAGGTGTTTGACAGGTCCTTGACCACCTACCTGCATCATCATGAAAAGGTCAGGTGTTGTAAGTTGACCACGAGGTGTAATCTCGTCCTTATATGCCCTTCTGTTGATCTTTTATTTTTACAGTTCTTTGATAATGTGAGAAATTGCGAAAGAGCTTGGAATTTCATTATTTTTTTCACAGTCCTTCTGCATATTTTTACGAGGATAATGAGGCTCAGGTTAGTGTATGTATTAGAGAGGGAAATTATTTCCCAGTAAAAGTAGGCCTTAGACAGATGTGTGATGTCTCTATGGTTGTTCAATATATTTATAGATGGGTCTGTAAGAGAAGTGAATGCTCGAGTGTTGGCAAGAGGTTTTTTTTTTTTTTTATTAACACATCGGCCGATTCCCACCAAGGCAGGGTGGCCCGAAAAAGAAAAACTTTCATCATCATTCACTCCATCACTGTCTTGCCAGAAGGGTGCTTTACACTACAGTTATAAAACTGCAACATTAACACCCCTCCTTCAGAGTGCCGGCACTGTACTTCCCATCTCCAGAACTCAAGTCCGGCCTGCCGGTTTCCCTGAATCCCTTCATAAATGTTACTTTGCTCACACTCCAACAGCACGTCAAGTATTAAAAACCATATGCCTCCATTCACTCCTATCAAATACGCTCACACATGCTTGCTGGAAGTCCAAGCCCTCGCACACAAAACTTCCTTTACCCCCTCCCTCCAACCTTTCCTAGGCCGACCCCTACCCCGCCTTCCCTCCACTACAGATTTATACACTCTCGAAGTCACTCTGTCTCGTTCCATTCTCTCTACATGTCCAAACCACCTCAACAACCCCTCCTCAGCTCTCTGAACAATCGTTTTGGTAATCCCGCACCTCCTCCTAATTTCCAAACTCCGAATTCTCTGCATTATATTCACACCACACATTGACCTCAGACATGACATCTCCACTGCCTCCAGCCTTCTCCTCGTTGCAACATTCATCACCCATGCTTCACACCCATATAAGAGCGTTGGTATAACTATACTCTCATACATTCCCCTCTTTACTTCCATGGACAAGGTTCTTTGTCTCCACAGACTCCGAAGTGCTCCACTCACCCTTTTCCCTCATCAATTCTATGATTCACCTCATCCTTCATAGACCCATCCGCCGACATATCCACTCCCAAATATCTGAATACATTCACCTCCTCCATACTCTCTCCTCCAATCTGATATCCAATCTTTCGTCACCTATTCTTTTTGTTATCCTCATCACCTTACTCTTTCCTATATTCACTTTCAATTTTCTTCTTTTACACACCCTACCAAATTCATCCACCAACCTCTGCAGCTTCTCTTCAGAATCTCCCAAAAGCACAGTGTCATCAGCAAAAAGCAACTGTGACAACTCCCACTTTGTATTTGCTTCTTTATCTTTTAGCCCAACACCTCTTGCCAAGACCCTCGCATTCACTTCTCTTACAACCCCATCTATAAATATATTGAACAACCACGGTGACATCACACATCCTTGTCTAAGGCCCACTTTTACTGGGAAATAGCCCCCTTTCCCCTCCTACACACTCTAACCTGAGCCTCACTATCCTCATAAAAACTCTTCACTGCTTTCAGTAACCTTCCTCCTATTCCATACACCTGCAACATCTGCCACATTGCCCCCTATCTACCCTATCATACGCCTTTTCCAAATCCATAAATGCCACAAAAACATCTTTACCCTTATCCAAATACTGTTCACCTATATGTTTCACTGTAAACACTTGGTTTACACACCCCTACCTTTCCTAAAGCCCCTTGTTCATCTGCTATCCTGCTTTCTGTTTTACTCTTAATTCTTTCAATAATAACTCTACCATACACTTTACCAGGTACACTCAACAGACTTATTCCCCTATAATTTTTGCACTCTCTTTTGTCCCCTTTGCCTTTATACAAAGGAACAATACACGCTCTCTGCCAATCCCTAGGTACCTTACCCTCTTCCATACATTTATTAAATAATAGCACCAACCACTCCAAAATTATATCCCCACCTGCTTTTAACATTTCTATCTTTATCCCATCAATCCCAGCTGCCTTACCCCTTTCATTCTACCCACTGCCTCACGAACTTCCCTACACCCACAACTGGCTCTTCCACACTCCTACAAGATGTTATTCCTCCTTGCCCTACACACGAAATCACAGCTTCCTGTCTTCATCAACATTTAACAAATCCTCAAAATATTCTCTCCATCTTCCGATACCTCTAACTCTCCATTTAATAACTCTCCTCTCCTATTTTTAACTGTCAAATCCATTTGTTCTCTAGGCTTCCTCAACTTATTAATCTCATTCCAAAACTTTTTCTTATTTTCAACAAAATTTGCTGATAACATCTCACCCACTCTCTCATCTGCTCTCTTTTACATTGCTTCACCACTCTTTTAACCTCTCTTTTTCTCTCCATATACTCTTCCCTCCTTGCATCACTTCTACTTTGTAAAAACCTCTCATATGCTAACTTTTTCTCCCTTACTACTCTCTTTACATCATCATTCCACCAATCGCTCCTCTTCCCTCCTGCACCCACTCGCCTGTAACCACAAACTTCTGCTGAACACTCTAACACTACATTTTTAAATCTACCCCATACATTTTCGACCCCATTGCCTACACTCTCACTAACCCATCTATCCTCCAATAGTTGTTTATATCTTACCCTAACTGCCTCCTTTTTTAGTTTATAAACCTTCACCTCTCTTTTACTTACTGATTCTATTTTCCTTGTATCCCATCTACCTTTTACTCCCACTGTAGCTATAACTAAAAAGTGATCTGATATATCTGTAGCCCTCTATAAACATGTACATCCTGAAGTCTACTCAACAGTCTTTTATCTACCAATACATAGTCCAACAAACTACTGTCATTACGCCCTACATCATATCTTGTATACTTATTTATCCTCTTTTTCTTAAAATATGTATTACCTATAACTAAACCCCTTTCTATACATAGTTCAATCAAAGGGCTCCCATTATCATTTACACCTGGCACCCCAAACTTACCTACTACACCCTCTCTGCATGTTTCTCCCACTTTAGCATTTAGGTCCCCTACCACAATTACTCTCTCATTTGGTTCAAAAGTTCCTATACATTCGCTTAACATCTCCCAAAATCTCTCTCTCTCCTCTACACTCCTCTCTTCTCCAGGTGCATACACGCTTATTATGACCCACTTTTCGCATCCGACCCTTATTTTAATCCACATAATCCTTGAATTTACACAAGAGGTATGGGATTAAAAGATAGAAAATCTAACACAAAGTGGGAGTTGTCACAGCTGCTTTTTGCTGATGACACTGTGCATTTGGGAGATTCTGAAGAGAAGTTGCAGAGGTTGGTGACCGAGTTTGGAAGGGTATGTAAAAAAAAGGAAATTAAAAGTGAACATGGGAAAAATTAAGGTGATGACGATAATAAAAAATTTAGGTAAAGAAAGATTGGATATCAGATTGGCGGGATGGAGTATGGAAGAAGTGAATGTATTCAGATATTTGGGGGTAGACTTGTCAGCAGATGGGTCTATGAAAGACGAGATGAATCATAGAATTGATGAGGTGTAAAAAGGTGAGTGGTGCACTGAGGAGTCTGTGGTGACAAAGAACATTATCCATGGAAGCGGAGAGGGTAATGTATGAGAGTATAGTTATACCATTGCTCTTATATGGGTGTGAAGCATGGGTGATGAATGTTGCAACAAGGAGAAGGCTGGAGGCAGTGGAGATGTCGTGCCTGAGGGCAATGTGTGGTGTGAATATAATGCAGAGAATCCGTAGTTTGGAAATTAGGAAGAGCGCTGAGGAGGGGTTGTTGAGTTGGTTCGGACATTGAGAGAAGATGGAACAAAATAGAATGACTTCGAGAGCGTATAAATCTGTAGTGGAAGGAAGGTGGGTTAGGAGTCGGCCTAGGAAAGGTTGGAGGGAGAGGGTAAAGGAGGATTTGTGTGCGAGGGGCTTGGACTTCCAACAAGCATGCGTGAGCATGTTGGATAGGGGCGAGTGAAGATAAATGGTTTTTACGACTTGACGTGCTGTTGGAGTGTGAGCAAGGTAACATTTATGAAGGGATTCAGGGAAACCGGCAGGCCAGACTTAAGTCCTGGAGGTGGGAAGTACAGTGCCTGCGCTCTGAAGGAGGGGTGTTGATGTTGCATTTCATTTAACCGTAGTGTAGGCGCGCCTCTGGCAAGACAGTGATGGAGTGAATGATGATAAAAGTGTTTCTTCTATTTTTGGGTCACCCTGCCTTGGTGGGAAATGTCCTATGTGTTAATAAATAAAATAACACACACACACACACACACACATATATCTATAATGCTACTCAGCCTCTTAAATGAACACGTTGTGATGAGACTACTTGCATTTTTTTAGAACTGACTCCATCACAAAGTTAATGAGGAACTAGAGAAAATATGGGTAATAGCAAAAAACTCACAATGAATATTAAAAAAAATAGAAACATGAATAAAACATCGAATGTAATAGATTTTAGAAAAAAATTAAAATAATAAGCAAAAAAAAAAAAAGGCAAATATCTATGTCTAGAGTGAGACAATTAATTTTAGTCAAACGCCACCTTTGAACACACACACTATACACAAGTGTTAAACAGCGTAGGAAGACAGCTCTTCAGAGAGTGATGGTCACTGTGTTTCAATGTTTTGGGTCACGCTCTCTTGGTGATTAGATTTAGATTTAGATTTTGCCACCGAAGTGGCTAGTTTATTGTGCACCCCATATCCATCCTGTGGACAGTAGCGCAAGAGCATATGGATACACAAAAGGCCTAGGCACTAGGCCCCAAAGGGGTTAACAATTGTACATTTGGGTTTATATCTACATTTCAATTATCTGTTACAAGCAAATTTAGGAAATTTGCTTAGTACAACTGGCATCTTATTTCATGAATAAGATATCTTGACATATACAACAGGTATAATTTCGAGTCTGCTATTATGCAGACAACTCGGTTAATCAGTACCGGTCTCAACCCAAGCTACACAATCATCGCAAGACACTATAATAAAATACCCTATAATAATCCTCACTAACACCCATTTACCTTCACTCAGGCAATGCACTCTCCCATCCTCCTTATTCACAGTAACTACCACTGTACTGCTCTCCACCATCACCAAACTCTACTCCATTCAACACTATAGTCACCACTCCCTCGACCACATTCACCAGCACTCTGCAACATTCACCAGCACTCTGCAACATTCACCAGCACTCTGCAACATTCACCAGCACTCTGCAACATTCACCAGCACTCTGCAACATTCACTAGCACTCTGCAACATTCACCAGCACTCTGCAACATTCATCACACACTGCCTGCCAAACAATACAAGACGGGTTGTGTTTACTAAGGGGAGACAGGAGCCAGTCTCCATTTGTGTCCTCTAACAACGTTGATCACTGACCCACTTCCTCTGCACAATACAATGCAAGTGTTTGGTGATGCTGACAAAACCATGGTCATTAGGAGAGAGAGAGAAAGAAAGAGAAAGAGAGAGAGAGAGAGAGAGATAGAAAGAAAGAGAAAGAGAGATAAATAAAGAGAGAGAGAAAGAAAGAGAGAGAGACGTTTGCGAACGTGGTAATGAAACTGGATTTTTAACGTACGTAAATGAATATATCCCATATTCCATCAAAACTCTGGAAATGAATTTTTCATTGGTCATATTAAGGGCAGTCTCTTGAGTGTCCTGTTACCATTCCCGATCAGTGTGGTAAATGATTCCTCCAGCCTCTCATCACCATGGAAACCGAACACAATGTTGCACATTTAAAAAAAAATACATTATTGACAGCATTCAAATTGCCTATTTTAAAGAAAAAGTGAAACTACATCATATATATATATATATATATATATATATATATATATATATATATATATATATATATAGAAGGATGAGGTGAATCATAGAATTGATGAGGGGAAAAGGGTGAGTGGAGCACTTCGGAGTCTGTGGAGACAAAGAACCTTGTCCATGGAAGTAAAGAGGGAATGTATGAGAGTATAGTTATACCAACGCTCTTATATGGGTGTGAAGCATGGGTGATGAATGTTGCAACGAGGAGAAGGCTGGAGGCAGTGGAGATGTCATGTCTGAGGTCAATGTGTGGTGTGAATATAATGCAGAGAATTCGGAGTTTGGAAATTAGGAGGAGGTGCGGGATTACCAAAACGATTGTTCAGAGAGCTGAGGAGGGGTTGTTGAGGTGGTTTGGACATGTAGAGAGAATGGAACGAGACAGAGTGACTTCGAGAGTGTATAAATCTGTAGTGGAGGGAAGGCGGGGTAGGGGTCGGCCTAGGAAAGGTTGGAGGGAGGGGTAAAGGAAGTTTTGTGTGCGAGGGCTTGGACTTCCAGCAAGCATGTGTGAGCGTATTTGATAGGAGTGAATGGAGGCATATGGTTTTAATACTTGACGTGCTGTTGGAGTGTGAGCAAAGTAACATTTATGAAGGGATTCAGGAAACCGGCAGGCCGGACTTGAGTTCTGGAGATGGGAAGTACAGTGCCGGCACTCTGAAGGAGGGTGTTAATGTTGCAGTTTTATAACTGTAGTGTAAAGCACCCTTCTGGCAAGACAGTGATGGAGTGAATGATGATGAAAGTTTTCTTTTTCGGGCCACCTGCCTTGGTGGGAATCGGCCGATGTGAAAAATATATATATATAATATAAAATATATATATATATATATATATATATATATATATATATATATATATATATATATATATATATATATATATATATATATATATGTATATATATGAGGGTTTAGGAGGATTGATGGAGACTATGATGGCTTCAGCCCCCTTGCCTTCCCTTGGCGCCACCACTACCCTCCAAAAATGGAAATATGGTTGGAAAAAGCTTTTAAGAATCACAAAGGATCCTTCATCAGGCTAAAAAAAAAAATAAGAGAAAGGAGGGAGGGAAATGCAAGTTGCTAAGGGTGCATGTAACCTGTTCATTACCAGCCAAGAACACTTTAATCCCAGAAATAGGGATTAAAGTGTACTCTCAGTATAAACAACGATGGATGTATAGACTTCTCAGTATATATTTCCTGGTGAAACTTATATTTGCATATTACCAGTACGCTCATTAAATCTTGATAATACCTCGATTGCTGGCACTCAGCTCACAAACTGAATTCTGCAGTTCGATCCCCAGTACGAGTGGAAACATTCGGACGTTTCCTTAAGACACCTGCTGTCTCTGTTCACCTAGGTGTTAGTCGACTGGTGTGGGTCGCATCCTGGGGACAAAATTGACCTAATTTGCCCGAAATGCTCTGCATAACAAGGGACTTTCTATATAGTAGTATGTCATTGATGTCAGCTACGCCTGTATACCTTGTACATGTACTTGTAGAAATAAAGATTATTATTATTATTATTATTATTATTATTATTATTATTATTATTATTATGTGTAACTTTTCCGTAAAAAAAAAAAAACAGCGATACAAATCTGTTTACATCGAAACATTAATTTCTTGACACAGTTTTGCAATGACTTTACAGTTGCTGTTTCTCAGCGCACATGGAAATTTACAAGTTTTTGCTCGGAAGTGTGTCGTAAGACCCCATTCACTCTATTTTATTATCTCCATAATGCTTGACGTGCTGTTGGAGTGTGAGCAAAGTAACATTTATGAAGGGATTCAGGGAAACCGGCAGGCCGGACTTGAGTCCTGGAGATGGGAAGTACAGTGTCTGCACTCTGAAGGAGGGGTGTTAATGTTGCAGTTTTATAACTGTAGTGTAAAGCACCCCTCTGGCAAGACAGTGATGGAGTGAATGATGATGAAAGTTTTTCTTTTTCGGGCCAACCTGCCTTGGGAATCGGCCGATGTGTTAATAAAAAAAATAATAATAATAATGCTTATTCGGTATCAGCCGTGAATAATAATAATAATCATTCTCAGATTTTCTCCATTCTCTAAGTAGGCATCCTAGTATTAGTATTAGTAATAAGCATTCTAGTATTAGCAGTAGTGTTAGTACTAGGCATCTAGGTTGCCAGATATACTTGTGCATAACCAGGGGCTTTCTATAAAGTATACCAGTAATATTAATTAATCCTATATCATTTGTATGCTTAACTTAATATAAATAAAGATAATTATCATCATCTCTGTCTTTATGATATTTACGATGTAAATCTGTATTTACTCTAAAAGTATATTGTAATCAGTGAGTGCGTTAATAATAATAATAATAATAATAATAATAATAATAAAATATCTTTATTTATTACAGTCCTAGCTGACATCAATGACATACTACTATATAGAAAGCCCCTTGTTATGCACAGCATTTCGGGCAAATTAAGTTTGCTTTGTCCCAGGATGCGACGCACACCAGTCGACTAACACCCAGGTACCCATTTTAAACTGATGGGTGGACAGGGACAGGGACAGTAGGTGTCTTATGGAAACACGTCCCTAATGTTTTCCAGCCGTACCGAAGGAGATTCGAACCCCGGACCTCAGTGTGAGCTGAGTGCGCTAGCGATGGAGCTACGGGACACCTGAGTTAGGGATTAAGTCGCCATAAGACCTGGTCACAGACCGGGCCGCGGGGGCGTTGACCCCCGGAACCCTCTCCAGGTATACTCCAGGTATAAAAGGTTATAAAGCGGGTAGACTGAGGTATTACTGATCCTGGAAGTCAGTTTTACCTATAAGATTAATACCTAACCTGTAAGTTTAACCTGTAAGATTAATAATACCTAACCTGTAAGCTTGACACCTAACCTGTAAACCTTACACTTAAACTGAAAACTTAAAACGTGACTCACTGGAAACTCCCAGTGTAACGTACACGCTATGTTACAACTTGTTTATTTCAATGCTGTAGCTGGGTCTGGCACTAGTGAACGTGGTACCACGTCCGCCTCACAACCCAGAGACCCGAGTTCGATCCTAGGATGTAGCGAGACTCAGGCAAGTGCCCTACTGTTGTCGGGCGTGCGTGGAGCGCACTAGGTGAGGAAGCAGTGAGTGCGTGGAGCGCACTAAGTGAGGAAGCAGTGAGTGCGTGGAGCGCACAGGTGAGGAAGCAGTGAGTGCGTGGAGCGCACTAGGTGAGGAGGGAAGCAGTGAGTGCGTGGAGCGCACTAGGTGAGGAAGCAGTGAGTGCGTGGAGCGCACTAGGTGAGGAAGCAGTGAGGCGTGGAGCGCACTAGGTGAGGAAGCAGTGAGTGCGTGGAGCGCACTAGGTGAGGAAGCAGTGAGTGCGTGGAGCGCACTAGGTGAGGAAGCAGTGAGTGCGTGGAGCGCACTAGGTGAGGAAGCAGTGAGTGCGTGGAGCGCACTAGGTGAGAAGAGTGAGTGCGTGGAGCGCACTAGGTGGAGCAGTGAGTGCGTGGAGCGCACTAGGTGAGGAAGCAGTGAGTGCGTGGAGCGCACTAGGTGAGGAAGCAGTGAGTGCGTGGAGCGCACTAGGTGAGGAAGCAGTGAGTGCGTGGAGCGCACTAGGTGAGGAAGCAGTGAGTGCGTGGAGCGCACTAGGTGAGGAAGCAGTGAGTGCGTGGAGCGCACTAGGTGAGGAAGCAGTGAGTGCGTGGAGCGCACTAGGTGAGGAAGCAGTGAGTGCGTGGAGCGCACTAGGTGAGGAAGCAGTGAGTGCGTGGAGCGCACTAGGTGAGAAGCGTGAGTGCGTGGAGCGCACAGGTGAGAGCAGTGAGTGCGTGGAGCGCACTAGGTGAGGAAGCAGTGAGTGCGTGGAGCGCACTAGGTGAGGAAGCAGTGAGTGCGTGGAGCGCACTAGGTGAGGAAGCAGTGAGTGCGTGGAGCGCACTAGGTGGGGAAGCAGTGAGTGCGTGGAGCGCACTAGGTGAGGAAGCAGTGAGTGCGTGGAGCGCACTAGGTGAGAAGCAGTGAGTGCGTGGAGCGCACTAGGTGAGGAAGCAGTGAGTGCGTGGAGCGCACTAGGTGAGGAAGCAGTGAGTGCGTGGAGCGCACTAGGTGAGAAGCAGTGAGTGCGTGGAGCGCACTAGGTGAGGAAGCAGTGAGTGCGTGGAGCGCACTAGGTGAGGAAGCAGTGAGTGCGTGGAGCGCACTAGGTGAGGAAGCAGTGAGTGCGTGGAGCGCACTAGGTGAGGAAGCAGTGAGTGCGTGGAGCGCACTAGGTGAGGTGTGGGGAGCACTAGGTGAAGCAGTGAGTGCGTGGAGCGCACTAGGTGAGGAAGCAGTGAGTGCGTGGAGCGCACTAGGTGAGAAGCAGTGAGTGCGTGGAGCGCACTAGGTGAGAAGCAGTGAGTGCGTGGAGCGCACTAGGTGAGGAAGCAGTGAGTGCGTGGAGCGCACTAGGTGAGAAGCAGTGAGTGCGTGGAGCGCACTAGGTGAGAAGCAGTGAGTGCGTGGAGCGCACTAGGTGAGGAAGCAGTGAGTGCGTGGAGCGCACTAGGTGAGGAAGCAGTGAGTGCGTGGAGCGCACTAGGTGAGGAAGCAGTGAGTGCGTGGAGCGCACTAGGTGAGGAAGCAGTGAGTGCGTGGAGCGCACTAGGTGAGGAAGCAGTGAGTGCGTGGAGCGCACTAGGTGAGTAAGTTTTAACGAATCGATTGTTAGTTACGAAAAACAAGGTTCAGGAAATAGAGCTCGTTTCGTGCACACATACAGGTGAGCATACTCATCCATTTGTACTATATCATTTATATGTACTTACTGTATAGATGAGCGCGCGCGCACACACACACAAAAAAAAAAAAAAAAAGTGTCTATCGACAAGTTCCTTTGACAACTAGTAACTACTACTACTACACAACGATGAGTCATTTTTTAATTCGTCCCCACGGGTTGACAGACCACCTGGGGATTCCCTGGCACACTGGCATTTTAATGCATGATAGAACTGATAAGTTGGCAAGGGAATATGTCCTCAATAAAGTGGTCGATTATAACTCTAGTCTATTAACCAGCACTATGTGGATATGATATAGGAAGACCTGAGCCAGAGTGAGTGACATTCTCAATTCATCTATTCTCATCCTATCAAGCAGTAAGAGCGGCGTGTCTATGGTGCATCTTACAAAATCAGCAGACTCTTGGGTGTCGTGCTATTGCCCGGTTTCAGCTGCGCTACAAATGCCTCTGGTAAGTTTTCACCACCACCTGGTAGAGAACTAACCAAATGTAAACTTTGTCAACATCATTATCCTCCCATCCTTGGCTTGTATGAGGAAAAAACCCAGAGAGTCTAGAGACAACTCCGTCAAAACTGTTGAAGATTTTTCAAAATATTTCATCCAAATTGACATAACCAAGATTTTCTAACCAAATTCCCAAACTTTGCTTAATGTAAATAACTCTTAGCCTTCGTAATCTGCTTAACCAATAAGTATTTTGCCAGCTCCTCAGTTCAGTGCGTCTGTTGCTTAACATATCGAATATGCTTCTTTGTATTGCTCATGTGGCTGAGTCTACTAATTGTATGACCAACTCATTTCCTTCGTAACTCACTTAACATAACTTTACGTCCAAGTTCCTGGATCCATTAAAGACCTGTGTAACAACATTGTTACTGAAATTATTGTTTCCCTCATTACTTTAGTGACTGAATCCCTTAGTGTAAACAGCTCAAGTATGACTGTAACTTTTTCAGGTAACAGATTAGCTTCTGGATTTATTATGCGTCTCTCTAATCTTTTGGCTACCTCTCAGAAATTGGTCATTATATATGACTTCTGAACTAGACAAGGGCCAAGTCACTCACTGGTGTTTGATGGTAGTAGACAGATGGAAGTGTCTTGTCAGGAGTTATTATCCTCTTTGAGTACGACCAGGACACCACAACAGAGGAAGTCGTGGGGATAATTCAAGAATAATCATCAAGTATGTAAGCAAGAGAAATTTACGATTGTCTTTTTTTAGAGCTTTGTGATGAAAATACAGTAATGAATTTATAGAATTTTTTTTTTGACTTTTGAATCCCCAATTATCTGCATGTATCGTCACGATCCTACCTGTTCAGCCTGCCCTGGTTCAGCCTGCCCTGGTTCAGCCTGCCCTGGTTCAGCCTGCCCTGGTTCAGCCTGCCCTGGTTCAGCCTGCCCTGGTTCAGCCTGCCCTCTCAACGTATATAACGAGCACATTGTTTCCAATTAATTAAGCAACGCCAGTGTACCCCCCCCCCCAGTAACTTTTGTTTCATTAGACGCCAGTCGTTATTAAGAGAAAGTTTCCATACATGTGGTTTCCATTGTACTGGGGCTGTGCGGTGGAGCCCTGAGGATAACAAGTGGAATACTCAGTTGTAAACAGGTTCTCATTGTCCTCTCCATCCCCGTGGACAACACTCTACGCACTTATTGTGAAGGTACACACGGAGTGAAGGGACTCAAGGAGCATAAGGGAGTCAGGGAAGGGATTCAGGGAAGAGACTCGGGGAAGGGAGGCAGGACGGACTTTGATAACGTGAAGCACCGACCAGTTATCCCATCTAAGGGGCAATTGTGGAGTCTCGGTCTCTCTTTGCCCCTCCACCACTTTCCCCTCCACCACTTGCCCCTCCATCACTTGCCTCTCTGCCACTTCACTATAAATTCCTACAGAATCATATGCTTTAGTGAAGTAGTAGTTACATGTCCTGGGGAATCAAGGCATTCTAGATTTATACTCGATACAGTCTAACCTTAAAACATGATACACTTGTGTAACATTTGTGAATCTTTATTGAGGAAACGTTTCGCCAGCCAATGGTTCCTTCAGTCCACTACAGAGAAGAACGGAGAAAGAAGAGGAGTTTGAGGTAATCAGTCCCTAAACCTGGAGTCGATGAGTTTCCTTGTTAAAGATTCATAAGTATTGCACAAGTGTCTCATTTTTCAACTTGTCGGATTTGTGAACCATTTACATCAAATCTAACTTTGTATTACAGGAGAATTAAGAGTCCAAAGGATTACACGAGTCCTAGCCTATATGTATTTGTATAATATTGTCTTTATATTGCATTATTATTATTATTATATAGTTTTTACATATGCAATATTGGAATGTGCTTGTATTAATGTTAATGTGTCTGCTTTTGGTTGGTTGGAGAGTTATTAAGGTTGCATGTCAACCATACACCACTAATGAAGGATACTTTAATACCTAAAATAGGGATTAAACTGTGTATATACACATTCATAGATATACCTCTCTTGGCGTTTATAAACTGAGCGATAAGCATCTTTATATATATATATATATCAATAGCCAAGGATTCAGATTCAGATTATTTTATTTCTCTGTAAGGATAACAATGTGTGATTTACATTTATAAGACAATAATTACAAAGATGGCCATTAGCATGCCTAGCATGCCTGGGCATGCGAGGCATTTCGGGCATGCTGCTTTGGCATGGCATGCTGCTTTGGCATGGCATGCTGCTTTGGCATGGCATGCTGCTTTGGCATGGCATGCTGCTTTGGCATGGCATGCTGCTTTGGCATGGCATGCTGCTTTGGCATGGCATGCTGCTTTGGCATGGCATGCTGCTTTGGCCCACCTCATGGTGAGCGAAAACCCATGACTCTCCAACCCACAGGACCACGCAATCCTACAAAAACCAAGCACCCAGCCAAGCTAGGTGTGTTACCCTTGGTCCGAGGACATACGGTGGTGTGGGTGCCTCTGAGCTAATTTAATTCTCCTCCCCGTTTGGTATACTAGTCTCAACGAGCAGTATTTTATATTATTGTCACCACAAACAAATAGTATTGATGCTCGGACTAAGGGTAACACACCTAGCTTGGCTGGGTGCTTGGTTTTTGTAGGATTGCGTGGTCCTGTGGGTTAGAGCGTCATGGGTTTTCGCTCACTATGAGGCGAGCCAAAGCAGCATGGGTTCGAATCCTTGGCTAGTCGCAGTGTTGTTATTGATCAACACCACTTGTTCTGTAATATAATATATATATATATATATATATATATATATATATATATATATATATATATATATATATATATATATATGCACTGAGAAATTGAGAAATAAACACCTCAGAGTATTTACATTGACAGATACACACCTCTCAGTGTATATACACTTAGAAATATACACCCCCTTGTGCCTGTACACCGAGAGATAAACACCTTTCAGTGCATATACACAGAGCCAAAACACCTTTAATTATATATACAGAGAGATAAACACTTTTCTGTGTACATACCGTTGTTGGTGTATATACTATATATCTGCATAGTCTATCATAAAAACATAAGAAGTTTTTATCAATTTAAAGGTAAATATTTGTTTTTATATTTGATATGTCTAGGATATATGATAACTCACAAGACTATTGTAGACGTGCCATGGTGATGAGTTCTGATGATTTAACCCAGGATAACCCAACACAATCAGTAGTAGTAACGGCATTGGTTTTTCTAGTTGCGACCACATAAATACTCCGTATGGAGTACTAATAGCGATTTTAGTAGTGCTAGCAGCAATAATAGTAATATTAGTAGTAGTAGTAGTAGAAGTAGTAGTGGTAGTAGTAGTAATAGAACAAACAGTAGTAGTAGTGCAGTCATCAGTATCAGTAGTAGTAGTAGCAGTTCCACCAAAAATAGTAATACTGTACTACCAGCAGAAACAATAGTAATAGTAGTAGTAGTAGCTACATTAGTATACGTACTAGCAGCAAATTTACCACAATCATATATACTTGAATATTGCTATTTATTCAAAATATACAACTCAAAAATCATTAGGAAACAAGATGAGTATAGCAACTTTGAGCTGTACTTACCTACGACAATTTCCTTCGTTTTGTTCTCATAGGCCATGCGACAACTCTTCCAAATTCCAGAATGCGACTGCAAAAAGTACCGCTTGGTGGTGGGCACGTAGATGCCCTTACCCCCGTCTACAATGCCCCAGTAATCAGTGGAAATTGCGATTATCCAGAAGAGAAGCCCAAGGCTCACAAAGACTGTGACAGCCATCAGCACCCGCCGCTCCACCAGCACAGCATGGGCCGCCTGTCGATTGGCCATCGTGTTTGACACTGATCGTCTGTGTGCCAAGGCACCGGCTTCGAGCCTCCCAATGGTGCCACTGGCACCTTCTGCAACCATCGTACGGCGCCCCATTCTAGCACCGTCATTGATATTCGTACATATTGGAACGTTTTTTCCCGTTGCGCTGTGTCGCTTCCTTGCCAGACTGTAACACAGCCGCCTTTTTTTTCTTATGTCTTTATTTGTGGTGAAAAAAAAATACGTTTTTGATAGGTTTATGTGACGTACCCTAACCTAACGTAACTTAATATACCTAATTTAACCTAAACTAACTTAACGTAGAAAGATTAAGCAGACTGCTTTTCAGCAGATAGCCTCAGTGAAGACTTAAGTTATGTGTTATCTGTCATTCCCATGTAACTATCATCGTAACCTGATTTAACCTAACCTAACATAGATTAGTTTCGGTTGCTGAGTGATCAGAAAAAGGTATTCCCATATCCCATTGGCTCAGCACCTCTACCTTACTGAGTCCCGAACCTCTACCTTACTGAGTCCCGAACCTCTACCTTACTGAGTCCAGACCTCTACCTTACTGAGTCCAGCACCTCTACCTTACTGAGTCCAGCACCTCTACCTTACTGAGTCCCGAACCTCTACCTTACTGAGTCCCGAACCTCTACCTTACTGAGTCCAGCACCTCTACCTTACTGAGTCCCGAACCTCTACCTTACTGAGTCCCGAACCTCTACCTTACTGAGTCCAGCACCTCTACCTTACTGAGTCCAGCACCTCTACCTTACTGAGTCCAGCACCTCTACCTTACTGAGTCCCGAACCTCTACCTTACTGAGTCCAGCACCTCTACCTTACTGAGTCCCGAACCTCTACCTTACTGAGTCCAGCACCTCTACCTTACTGAGTCCAGAACCTCTACCTTACTGAGTCCAGCACCTCTACCTTACTGAGTCCAGCACCTCTACCTTACTGAGTCCCGAACCTCTACCTTACTGAGTCCAGCACCTCTACCTTACTGAGTCCCGAACCTCTACCTTACTGAGTCCAGCACCTCTACCTTACTGAGTCCCGAACCTCTACCTTACTGAGTCCAGCACCTCTACCTTACTGAGTCCCGAACCTCTACCTTACTGAGTTCAGCACCTCGACCTTACTGAGTCCAGCACCTCTACCTTACTGAGTCCAGCACCTCTACCTTACTGAGTCCAGCACCTCTACCTTACTGAGTCCAGCACCTCTACCTTACTGAGTCCAGCACCTCTACCTTACTGAGTCCAGAACCTCTACCTTACTGAGTCAGCACCTCTACCTTACTGAGTCCAGCACCTCTCACCTTACTGAGTCCAGCACCTCTACCTTACTGAGTCCAGCACCTCTACCTTACTGAGTCCAGCACTTCTACCTTACTGAGTCCAGCACCTCTACCTTACTGAGTCCAGCACCTCTACCTTACTGAGTTCAGCACTTCTACCTTACTGAGTCCAGCACCTCTACCTTACTGAGTTCAGCACCTCTACCTTACTGAGTTCAGCACCTCTACCTTACTGAGTCCAGCACCTCTACCTTACTGAGTTCAGCACCTCTACCTTACTGAGTTCAGCACTTCTACCTTACTGAGTCCAGCACCTCTACCTTACTGAGTTCAGCACTCTACCTTACTGAGTCCAGCACCTCTACCTTACTGAGTCCAGCACTTCTACCTTACTGAGTTCAGCACCTCTACCTTACTGAGTTCAGCACCTCTACCTTACTGAGTTCAGCACCTCTACCTTACTGAGTTCAGCACTTCTACCTTACTGAGTCCAGCACCTCTACCTTACTGAGTCTCACGCACCTCTACCTTACTGAGTTCAGCACCTCTACCTTACTGAGTTCAGCACTCTACCTTACTGAGTCAGACCTCTACCTTACTGAGTCCAGCACTCTACCTTCTGAGTCGATCTCCTACTGAGTCCAGCACCTCTACCTTACTGAGTCCAGACACCTCTACCTTACTGAGTCCAGCACTCTCTACCTATTACTGAGTCCAGCACCTCTACCTTACTGAGTCCAGCACTCTACCTCTGACCAGCACTTCTACCTTACTGAGTCCAGCACCTCTACCTTACTGAGTCCAGCACCTCTACCTTACTGATCCAGCACCTCTACCCTTATGAATCCAGCACTCTACCTAATGAACCAGCACCTCTACCTTACTGAGTCCAGCACCTCTACCTTACTGAATCCAGCACCTCTATCTCACTGAGTCCAGCACCTCTACCTTGCTGAATCCAGCACCTCTACCTCAATGAACACAGCATCTCTCCCTTAATGAACACATCACCTCTACCTCAATGAACTCAGCACTTCTACCTCAATGAACTCAGCACCTCTACCTCAATGAACTCAGCACCTCTATCTCAATGAACACATCACCTCTACCTTAATGAACACAGCACCTCTACCTCAATGAACACATCTACCTCAATGAACCACATCTCTACCTCAATGAACACATCACCTATATCTTAATGAACACAGTACCTTTAGCTTAATGAACACATCACATCTACCTCAATGAACACATCACCTCTACCTCAATGAACACATCATCTCTACCTCAATTAACTCAGCATCTCTACCTCAATGAACACATCACCTCTACCTCAATGAACACATCACCTCTACCTCAATGAACACATCACCTCTACCTCAATTAACTCAGCATCTCTACCTCAATGAACACATCATCTCTACCTCAATGAACACATCACTCTACCTCAATGAACACATCACCTCTACCTCAATGAACACATCACCTCTACCTCAATGAACACATCACCTCTACCTCAATGAACACATCATCTCTACCTCAATGAACACATCATCTCTACCTCAATGAACACATCACCTCTACTCAATGAACACATCACCTCTACTTCAATGCACATCACCTCTACCAATGAACACATCATCTCTACCTCAATGAACACATCATCTCTACCTTAATGAACACATCACATCTACTTCAATGAACACATCACCTCTACTTCAATGAACACATCACCTCTACCTCAATGAACACATCACCTCTACCTCAATGAACACATCACCTCTACCTCAATGAACACATCATCTCTACCTCAATGAACACATCATCTCTACCTCAATGAACACATCACCTCTACCTCAATGAACACATCATCTCTACCTCAATGAACACATCACCTCTACCTCAATGAACACATCATCTCTACCTCAATGAACACATCACCTCTACCTCAATGAACACATCACCTCTACCTCAATGAACACATCATCTCTACCTCAATGAACACATCATCTCTACCTCAATGAACACATCACCTCTACCTCAATGAACACATCACCTCTACCGCAATGAACACATCACCTCTACCTCAATGAACACATCACCTCTACCTCAATGAACACATCACCTCTACCGCAATGAACACATCACCTCTACCTCAATGAACACATCACCTCTACCTTAATGCGAGCGAAAGGAATAGTTATCATTACATTAACGGTATACAGTACAAACAAAGCTATCAGTAAGAGACGTGTGCAACACCTGGGTGTCTTTATCAGTAAGAGACGTGTGCAACACCTGGGTGTCTTTATCAGTAAGAGACGTGTGCAACACCTGGGTGTCTTTATCAGTAAGAGACGTGTGCAACACCTGGGTGTCTTTATCAGTAAGAGACGTGTGCAACACCTGGGTGTCTTTATCAGTAAGAGACGTGTGCAACACCTGGGTGTCTTTATCAGTAAGAGACGTGTGCAACACCTGGGTGTCTTTATCAGTAAGAGACGTGTGCAACACATGGGTGTCTTTATCAGTAAGAGACGTGTGCAACACCTGGGTGTCTTTATCAGTAAGAGACGTGTGCAACACCTGGGTGTCTTTATCAGTAAGAGACGTGTGCAACACCTGGGTGTCTTTATCAGTAAGAGACGTGTGCAACACCTGGGTGTCTTTATCAGTAAGAGACGTGTGCAACACCTGGGTGTCTTTATCAGTAAGAGACGTGTGCAACACCTGGGTGTCTTTATCAGTAAGAGACGTGTGCAACACCTGGGTGTCTTTATCAGTAAGAGACGTGTGCAACACCTGGGTGTCTTTATCAGTAAGAGACGTGTGCAACACCTGGGTGTCTTTATCAGTAAGAGACGTGTGCAACACCTGGGTGTCTTTATCAGTAAGAGACGTGTGCAACACCTGGGTGTCTTTATTAAGAAAACGTTTCATCAAATGTGTTTTTTTTTAATTGAACACAGAGATTATATACTGGAGATATTGAAATATAAAGTGATCAGTCCCTCAGCCTTGATAAAACTCGTTCCTTCAGCCTGGAGATTTGTGAGTCGCATCCTGGAGGACCTAAAAAAAAAATAATGGAAACTAGATGTATTTCGGTCGCAGCACGATCCGAAAAAGGTGTCCTAGGTAATTTAAACTATGTATGATAATTATACTTATGTGTACCTGTGCCTAAATAAACTTACTCCCCGTATTCCATAACGTCCTCTGTGCCTCAACGCACCACTGGAATACTGCAAAGTGCGGAATAATTTGATAATGGAAGTAAATATTAGCTTTGATTTGAAGGGAAGCAGAAGAGGCATTCAGAAGTCATCATATGGAAACTAATATCCAAATTTCTTCAATATAAATGGTAAATTAGAATACAGACTAAATCTAGGTAATTCAAATCTTTCAGAGGAACCAAAGACACCAGTATCCTAAAATACACACACACATTAATCTTGAAGCCGCTCAGAAGTTGCTCTATCCAGTAATCTTTATTTCTACATGTGCATGTACAAAGAATACAAGCCTGACATCCAGGGCCGAATTTATAAGGGGGCAAAGGGGGCAAATGCCCTGGGCCCCCCTGTCAGAGGGGCCCCCCAACAAAGGACTTCCTTTATAACAAAATGTAATAATAAAATAGTTTAATTAATAAAAGGAATTACAAATAAAATGTGTGTGGTGGGCATCAGAAAATAGAAAGAAAGGGTGCCACCCACCCCCTCTCCCTTTGAATAACTTGACTTAACTATTTCTGGTTAGCGTGAGTTTAGAGGTAAATGACCAGACCATGAGGTCAGAGGTGACCAGGTTGCGCATGCGTGTGTGTCTGTGTATGGCTTTGATTAGCTATGTCGACCTCAGAACGCCCAGATAGAAAAGCATGTGGAACGCCCGGATAGAAAGGCATGTGGAACGCCCAGATAGAATGGCATGTGGAACGCCCAGATAGAAAGGCATGTGGAACGCCCAGATAGAAAGGCATGTGGAATGCCCAGATAGAAAGGCATGTGGAACGCCCAGATAGAAAGGCATGTGGAACGCCCAAATAGAAATTAATGTGGAACGCCCAAATAGAAAGGCATGTGGAACGCCCAAATAGAAATTAATGTGGAACGCCCAAATAGAAAGGCATGTGGAACGCCCAGATAGAAAGGCATGTAGAACGCCCAAATAGAAAAGCATGTGGAACGCCCAAATAGAAAGGCAGGTAGAAGATCAAACCAGCTCCACTATCCTCTTCAACCTTCATTTAGCAAGTAAGTTTACTTAGGTACAGGCACATATAAGTACAGTTATCATACATAGTGTAAATTACCTAGGATAACCTAAACAAATTCAGACACGCTGATTTATTACCATTACTTCTTCGTTAATGTTCATTCTTGTCACCAGAAGCAAAGGATGAAATATTTAAAGGTTAGCAATGAAGTATTGTTGTATTTTTTACTATTGCATCGTTTTTTAGCCCTAGCGCTACTTTGCCCTTAATTAATAATAGTGTAATCATGAAAAGGCAGGGTAATATTTTGTGAAGGGATTCAGGGACACCCGTCCTGGAGGTGGGAAGTGCAATGCATGTACTTTAAAGGAGTTCCGATTCCTTGGATCAAGAGTCCCTCACTGGCATCAAGGAACCTCTCTTGAGGTGAAATGTGACCATAATTAGTTTATTCACGTACAGGTATACATATGCACTTAAATAAATGATCATACATGGCAGCATATGTGTAAATTACCCAGGATAACCCAAGAAAACTGGTCATAACTATGACCATAATTTTTAAAGGGGTGGACCGATAAGCCAGAGGAAGGCCTCGGTCAGATGACCAAAAGCGCCAGCTGTGGGTCATAATATAACTAAGACTCGCGTCAGGAAACACTTGTCCTGTTTCCTGACAAATCTTACCTAACCATAACCCAAGAAAGTTAAAGTGACATTTCCACTGCGGTCCTGGTAATATCTTATTATTTAAACTTTAAAAGCCGAAGCAGCTATGTAACAAGTGTGTGAGAAGCAACTATGTAACAAGTGTGTGAGAAACAACTATGTAACAAGTGTGTGAGAAACAACTATGTAACAAGTGTGTGAGAAACAACTATGTAACAAGTGTGTGAGAAACAACTATGTAACAAGTGTGTAAGAAGCAACTATGTAACAAGTGTGTGAGAAACAACTATGTAACAAGTGTGTGAGAAACAACTATGTAACAAGTGTGTGAGAAACAACTATGTAACAAGTGTGTGAGAAGCAACTATGTAACAAGTGTGTGAGAAACAACTATGTAACAAGTGTGTGAGAAACAACTACAATACCATACCTCTTCTCTCATTGTTTTTTTTTTATTATATTTAGTGAAAATAGTAAAATTACAGAGATCATGTAGCACTTTTGGTAATTGGATGTAATCGTGTTTGATCCAAGGAAGGGAAAGGAAAGGTAACTTCAATTTCTTAGGGCAAGAGTTCTACACTTATCAGTAAAATAGGTACATGGGTGTTAGTCGACTGGTGTGGGTCGCATCCTGGGGGCAAAATTGACCTAATTTGCCAGAAATGCTCTGCATAACAAGGGACTTTCTATATAGTAGTATATCATTGATGTCAGCGAGGTCTAGGAAGCTCTGGCTACAACTTATATACTTCATATATATTTTTATATATTTTTTCCTGTCGCATCCTGGGGGGGATGATTAAAGTACCACAGTGGAAGTATGACAGTCCTCGAAGACGCACTGACTTTCATGGGTTATCATGGATGGCTAACCCTCCCCCAGGAATATCCTTTGTGTCTAACCCTCCCCCGGGTTATCATGGGTGGCTAACCCTCCCTGGGTTATCATTGATGGTTAACTCTCCCCCGGGTTATCATGGGTGGCTAACCCTCCCCCGGGTTATCATGGGTGGCTAACCCTCCCCCGGGTTTTCATGGGTGGCTAACCCTCCCCGGGTTATCATGGATGGCTAGCCCTCCCCCGAGTTATGGATGGTTAACCCTCCCCGGGTTATCGTGGGTGGCTAACCCTCCCACGGGTTATCGTGGGTGGCTAACCCTCCCACGGGTTATCATGGGTGGCTAACCCTCCCCCGGGTTTTCATGGGTGGCTAACCCTCCCCGGGTTATCATGGATGGCTAGCCCTCCCCCGAGTTATTGATGGTTAACCCTCCCACGGGTTATCGTGGGTGGCTAACCCTTCCCCGGGTTATTATTGATGGCTAACCCTCCCCCGGGTTATTATGGATGGCTAACCCTCCCCCGGGTTATTATGGATGGCTAACCCTCCCCCGGGTTATTATGGATGGCTAACCCTCCCCCGGGTTAACCCTTCCCGGGTTATCCTGGGTGGCTAACCCTCCCCCGGGTTATCATGGGTGGCTAACCCTCCCCCGGGTTATCCTGGGTGGCTAACCCTCCCCCGGGTTATCCTGGGTGGCTAACCCTTCCCCGGGTTATCCTGGGTGGCTAACCCTCCCCGGGTTATCATGGGTGGCTAACCCTCCCCCGGGTTATCCTGGGTGGCTAACCCTCCCCCGGGTAATCCTGGGTGGCTAACCCTCCCGGGTTATCCTGGGTGGCTAACCCTCCCCGGGTTATCACGGGTGGCTAATTCTCCCCCGGGTTATCATGGGTGGCTAACCTTCCAGGGTTAAAAATCCCAACAAAATCTTAATTCTTTGTTCTAAACCCGTAAGCTAAAACAACTCATCCATGTAGATTTTTTATTGGTATTTGTTTTAATCCTTGATTAAAACTGCCTAAAATGCTGTGCATTATTATCCATGGGGGGAGCGCTAAACCCCCAGGGATCACAGCACCTGGGGAAATGGGTATTATATTGAAGATCAGTGAGACTGTGAGTGTGGTAAGAAACACACTGCCGCAAGCCTGTTGCAACCTATTGTGACACGTAGGTGTATATTGATAAGTAGAGCTAACAAACAATTTTAACCATGATATTCATTATCAGTGACCTAAAATTAGTTGGAAATTGTTACTCTGGTCTCGGCAGCATTTTGGTTGTTGACCAGTGTTATGTCACTTGTGCGCTTTGTTTACGACATTATCATGATTTACATACTCGGACTCGTCCTTCCTAACGGAGAGGTTACTTGTGTCCTTAAAATAATCACTTAAAACAGTAATATTAGGTAGCTCTAAACCCCCACTCGTCATAAAGAGGCTGGGGCATGTGAGAATCAGGTTCGGTTCAAGAGGAAAATTTATTAATTTCCTTAAATCAAGAGCCCTTCCCGGGCATCAAGGCACCCCTCCCTTGATGGGCAACATTACTTTTATCAAAGCATCAATATTTAATGTAAATTTTGTACTCTATACTGTATTATAGCTCTCATTTATTAACCGTGACAGTATTAAACACTGATAATGTTTTCAGTTGAATTTTTGAGTTTGGGTGAATGATAAACAGATAACATAACCAAAGTTTATTCAGTCTTCTGCGTACTGATGGATGACTTGTTGGGTCCAGGCTGCATCACTGGCTGGAACACTAGGCTGCATCACTGGCTGGAACACTAGGCTGCATCACTGGCTGGAACACTAGGCTGCATCACTGGCTGGAACACTAGGATGCATCACTGGCTGGAACACTAGGCTGCATCACTGGCTGGAACACTAGGCTGCATCACTGGCTGGAACACTAGGCTGCATCACTGGCTGGAACACTAGGCTGCATCACTGGCTGGAACACTAGGCTGCATAACTGGCTGGAACACTAGGCTGCATCACTGGCTGGAACACTAGGCTGCATCACTTCCTGGAATACTAGGCTGCATCACTGGCTGGAACACTAGGCTGTATCACTGGCTGTCAACACTAGGCTGTATCACTGGCTGGAACACTAGGCTGTATCACTGGCTGGAACACTAGGCTGCATCATCACTGGCTGAGAACACTAGGATGTATCACTGGCTGGGAACACTAGGCTTCATCACCGGCTGGGAACACTAGGCTGCATCACTGGCTGGAACACTAGGCTGCGTCGTTACTTGGAACACTAGGCTGCGTCGTTACTTGGAACACTAGGCTGCGTCGTTACTTGGAACACTAGGCTGCATCGTTACCTGGAACACAGTATCATTAGTTGGAAAACTGATTCATTTTTTAATGCAACATTCATCAACATCACATCAACCAACATTGTTTTTATGATAATAATACAATTTTACCACCGAATTATGTTAATGACATTTTCTCTCAGCTCAGGCTGATAGACTTCAATAACAATAGGGTAAGATTTGTTCGGATTTTTAACCCAGAGGGTCAGTCACCCAGGATAACCCAAGTCAGTACGTCTGCGAGGACTGGTTAAAAACAAGGCTTTGCTGGTAAACAAGGCATCGCTGGCAAAAATAACAAGGCATCGCTGGCAAAAAAAACAAGGCATCGCTGGCAAAAAAAAACAAGGCATCGCTGGCTGGATGAGGCATTTGCACTCTGGTTATTTTTGTTTGTTATTATTGTTAGTACTAGTATTGCTAAATTTATTACTACTTTTACAAACTATCGATGACCAACCTCTTATACAGATTACATCAATACGTATAAGTAATGATTATACTAACATATTAAATATTAATACATGATCAATATATCTGGTATTAGAGCATATATTATAGGTGACCTGGGTAGGTTATGTGAACCATACTGAAGTCTGCCAGCCTCATCTGGCAGACGTCATTATCTGTAGGATGGAGTATTAAGGAAACCATTCTCCTAGGTAAAGTATAACAGGAAAGCCATCCTGTGTGTAAATATGACAGATCAACTATGAACATAGGAGCAGGCATAGCTAGCAGGAACAGACATCGGTGGCAGGAACACAGGCATCTTGGGCTGGTGGTGGCATCCCTGGCTGGAAGAAATGTCACTGTTAGTTCAGTAGCTTTGTCATGCACCCTCCACTCATCCTGTGGGTTGTTGTCAAAACACTTTAAAGATACATAATAGGTCAGGAACTGGAGAGCTAAACAGGTAAGTGGTAATGAATGTTTTACAAGTTAATCTGCTGGGAATAACGTTACAAGTTTATAAACACATGAATTAAGTCATAAAAAAAAAAAACATCGCAATATAGCTTGTATATTGTCATGAATTTCAAATACCCATTATTAGCAAAGTATGGTTGAATTTTAACACGTTTAAGTGGTTAGGTGTTAGTTAGAGTAGTAAAAGGTGGTAATGACCAGAAGGTATTGCTGGTTGGAGGGAAATCGCTGGCGGGAACAGTTCTCACCAGCGGGAAGTGAACACTGGCTGGGAGAGGCATTGCTGTTAGCTTAATAACGTTGTTATGCACTGCATACCCACCCTATGGGCAGTAGTCCAAAGATTACACACCTAACGAGTTCAGGATCTTGGTCTTAGGATAAAGAAGTACTTTGAAAATTATCTGATAATTGCAATGAGTTTAAAAAATATATATAATGTGGATTATATACTGTTATGAATTATTTAGGATACCCAATATTTTAGCCAAGTATGTTTGAATTAAAACAAATTTAAGTGCTTATCAGTTATTTACAATAGGCAGAGGCATCAGTGGCTGGACGAAGAATTGCTGGTTGTAGAGGCATCAGAGGCAGGAACACACTGTTGTCTACCTGAAACACTTCATTGCATTGCTAGGTATAGTACTTGTATTATGGTTAACCTTGTATTAGTAATTATTACGATTATTATAGATTATCGATAATGAACCTATGACATTGATTCATTCATTAGTAAACTAAATTATAAAATAATTCAAGTTGGTTCATATACATTACCTGGTATTTGAGCATATAGGTGATAAGGTTGATAATGTGGACTATACTCACACCTCACAGTTGAGTTCAACACACTTCATTTTACCATGGTAAAATGAATAATCTTATATCATAGAGATACTTATTCCAAACTTAGAAAGAATCCCTTAGACTCTGTTAATATGTATAGATTAATCAAGACAAAATCCAGGTAATCCAGCCAGACCCATAATTAGCTTCACAGGCTCAATTAACTACAAATTATCCAAATTCCTAATAGATATGTTGATCCCAATTGTTGACAAAGTTTCTAACTTTCATGTTAAAAATAATATTGATTTAGTCACTAAGCACCAGTCATGGTGCTTTAAATATTTACAATATGGTTAGTTTTTGTCACTTCGTTGTTCACAAAAGTTCGTATATTAACAAATATTCGTTAAGATCTCGCCTACACTCCAACAAATACAAATATTTATTTCTCTGTAAAGATTACAATGTGGGGTTTGCATATGAAATATTGGTTACAATGTGTGATTTACATATAGGATACTAATTACAAAGAGGGCCACTATCATGGCTAGGCATTTCGGGCTTTATTTACCTAATCTGATGGTAATGGTGGCATCATTGTGCACTGTTGTTGTTGTTGTATCCATTTTGGCTCAGGACACGCAAAATAAGAAAAAAAAAACGTTTGCACCACCTAGACGGACCTCATGCAGCAGTCACAGGTCAACTGAGGTCAGTAACGGTCACTCAGTTTGAATATGCCCTTAGATCCGGCCACTTCCACGTCTGCCAACTCTCCTCCTATCGTATGTATTTATATTTTATATTTAAGCATTGGTTAGGAGTCTTGCTTTTAGGCATAAACTAATTCTGTAAGGGGATATGTTTGACACAAGTGACTAATTCCTTAGTAATGTACAAATCATGTATTTTAGATTTTATATGTGTATATTTGACAATGTTGGTACCCCTGCCCAGAGGCGTGCAGAGGGGACGCGAAGGGGCGGTGGCCCTGGGCATCCAAATGGGGGGGGGCATCCAATTAGAGAGGAAAATAAGACAGTGATTTTGAAATTTCAGCGGTGATAAATGAATTTTTAGAGGCTCCTCGTACTGCAGAGGCAGTGGTTAGGGGAGGCATAACGCGAGTTGCGCGCGAGCGAAAAAAAAAATCGAAAAATTATGGAAATTGAGTTATTGGTATAGAAAAGTAGCTCAGCTCTCTGGCAACACAATGGTACAAGAATCAATATCGTGCGACGTTTCTACAAGGAATTACAGTCATTTATATCATTATGGTGTCATCGGCGCTAGCAACATGACTACTCACATCGAGTAAATTGTTAAGGATTTTTTTTTTCCGTTTTTTTATTGCTATTCCTTGTATTGTAATGGACCCCAAAGGAAATAAGTCACTCTGTCTGACTTTTTTGGGTTATCCTAGGTTTTCTACACATATGCTGCTATGTATGATAATTCTATGTAACTGTATTTGTGTATACCTGAATAAACTTGCTTACTTACTTATTCTTTATAATATTATAATTGACTATTTGGCATCATATGAGAGTGGGCGGAGTTTATACATAGACTTCCAGCCAATCAAGACCCGGCTGGGAACATTCCCGCTCTGGGGAGTTAGGAGAAAATTCATTATTACGCTAATATCATCTCTACGGCTTATTTATCTATCAGAATTGATCTAATATGACATAATAAACACTGGAAACTACATATAAACATGATATATACACTAGTCCATAATATGGCAAGAGGGTCACCACATAGAACGAAAGGAACACGTTAAAGACTTGGGAATAATTATGTCTGCTGATCTGTCTTTTAAAGACCATAACAAGACAAAGATCACAACAGCCAGGAAGATGACGGGGTGGGTATTGAGAACTTTCAAAACAAGGGAAATAATGCCGATGGTGACACTCTTCAAATCGCTAGTGCTCCCTCACTAATATGAGGGAGAAATATCAGAGAAATATCAGAAATATCAGAGCTGGAACAAATTCAGAGATCATTTACGGCTCACATTGAGCCATTGAAACATCTAAATTATTGGGAACGCCTTCAAGTCTTGAACATGTACTCATTGGAGCGGAGGAGAGAGAGATACATGATAATATATACTTGGAAAGTACTTGAGGGCCTGGTCCCAAATCTGCACACTGCCATAACAACATACTGGAGTGAGAGATATGGGAGGAAGTGTAAAATAAACCCAGTGAGGAGCAGGGGTGCGGTGGGGACAATACGGGAGCACTGTATTAACATCCGGGGTCCCAGACTATTCAACATCTTACCAGAAGATATCCGAAACATCGCTGGAACCAGTGTAGAAGCCTTCAAGAGGAAACTGGACAAGTATCTTCATCGGGTGCCAGATCAACCAGGCTGTGATGGATATGTGGGGCAGCGGGCCTCCAGCAGCAACAGCCTGGTTGACCAGGCAAGCACCAGACGAGCCTGGCCCATGGCCGGGCTCAGAGAGTAGATACTCTCGAAACTCTTCAAAGGTATATCAAAGGTATGGCGAGTGAATAAGAGAAATATTCGATATAAAATTATTTACCCTCCTCTCTATGACACTTTCTTTGGTCTAGAGTAAGAGAAAACGGGGTTTTGAAGAGGATAACTACACTAGATCACCAGTAACACTCAAACAAACGCGATTTTCTCGGAAAAAAACTATTTTTTTCGCGAGACGGGAGGCCGGCTGGGCTTTACAGGCGAATATCTCGGAAGTAAGTTATTGACTTATTTCATGAAGCTCAGCCTTTATTATTGATTTAAATGAAATAATTTATTAAAATAAATCATAAATCAATAGGGGCTCTGGTGGCCTGGTGGCTAAAGCTCTCGCTTCACACGGCGAGGGACTGGGTTCGATTCCCAGCCAGGGTAGAAACATTGGGCGTGTTTCTTTACACCTGTTGTCTATGTTCCCCATCAGTAAAATGGGTACCTGGGTGTTAGTCGACTGGTGTGAGTCGCATCCTGGGACACTGACCTAATTTGCCCGAAATGCTCAGCATAACAAGCGGCTTTCTATATAGTAGTATGTCACTGATGTCAGCTAGGCCTGTATACCATGTACATGTACTTGTAGTAAATAAAGATATTAATATTATTATTATTATTATTATTATTATTATTATTATTATGATTGTTCTAAATTGTGGCGAATGAAGAATAATTTTATTCGAAATATTTTGGGATTTGCGTGGGAGTAAAGGGCAAGGTATTTCGCAACATGTAAAAAACTTAAAAACTTTATTTTTTTGTAGAATAAAGATAAGATATTTACAGGGACTGAATTCACAGGAATATTGCATTATGATTGTTTTATGAGTACCAAGTCCCAAAACCACCTTTCGTAGTGCCAATAATTAAGAGCTTCGTGCCAAATGCAATTTTCAGTCAATATTTTTTTCTGTTGTTTTTAGGGCTATCTTATTGAAACTTACAGAGAGTAATGTTCATGAACACGTCTTCACGTACACCAAAAATGAAAGAAATCGGACAAGAAAAAAAAGGCCAAATTGGTTATGCTTCCCCTTAGCCCTTTATTCATTTAACATGGTGTGCCCTATACACACACAACCCGCACATATAAAAAAGAGAGGAGCTTACGACGACATTTCGATCCGACTTGGACCATTTACAAAGTCACACTAACACACAGGACAGGAAGAAGGGGTATTTATAGGCAGGCAGACAAGGGAGGGCACAAGAAAGTGGTGGAGGGGTAATAATGGAGGTAGTGCCCTTTCTGTCCAGAGAAAATGGTGCTCCCCACACGCATGCGCATGTTCCTTAATAAATTTGGTTGATTTATATTTAAATCGAATAAGGTGTTTATTTCATGTTTCATCTGTGTTTACGTATTCAAAATATCTCCCTTTCTCATATTTCTCAATACTAGGCCTTATACTTGAGTCTTTGGGGCCTACAATCAAGGAGTTGGCCCCGGGCATCACCAGACCTCTGCACGCCACTTCCCCTGCCGTAGCAACTGACGATCGCCATGTAAATTGCGCACCGAAATGTATAGTAAGTAAGTAAGTAAGTTTATTCAGGTATACACAAATACATTTACATACATTATCATACATAGCAGCATATGTGTAGAGAACCTAGGATAACCCAAAAAAGTCAGACAGTGACTTATTTCCATTGGGGTCCTTTAGTATGTATATTTTTATTTACGTTATGGACGCATAACGTATTTTTTTCTTTGATAATTGTCTTGAGGGCACACAAGGGTCCATAATAAAGTACATTATACAAATTTAAGCGAGGGTAAACAGCACTTGCTTGAAAACTCCACATAGGCGCCACATCATATATAAATATCTCTTTGATATGTTTCGTGTTCCATTGAATACCTACAGAAATTCTACTCAAATAAAAGGACGAGAGACAGAATAACTCACCTGCCACCTAATGTACATGAATGGTATATAATGCCGACAGCATGAAGTTAGTTTAATATGTTTATTATACACCCCATATCCATGGTGTTGGCGGTAGTCAGAAGATTACACAAGTATATAATGGGTCCACCATTTGTGGTTAAATTTTGTACAGAAATTCAATTTTTAGACTTGTGTTATCTTAGCCAGGCAACATATACTTTTTATTCTTACTTGTTATATTTACACATGCCTTATAAAATTATTATTAAACAAATTTTTTTCATGGGCATAATTTTTTTTCATCGGTACAAATTTTTTTCATCGGTATAAATTTCTCTTTTGACGTTGATACCTGGAGTATACCTGGAGAGAGTTCCAGGGGTCAACGCCCCTGCAGCCCGGTCTGTGACCAGGCCTCATGTTGGATCAGAGCCTGATCAACCAGGATGTTACTGCTGGCCGCACGCAGTCCAACGTACGAACCACAGCCTGGCTGGTCAGGTACCGATTTTAGGTGCCTGTCCAGTGCCTGTTTGAAGACATCCAGGGGTTTGTTGGTAATCCCCCTGATGTATGCTGAGAGGCAGTTGAACAGTCTTGGGCCCCTGACACTTATTGTGTTGTCTCTCAACGTGCTAGTGGCACCCCTGCTTTTCATTGGGGGGATGTAACATCGCCTGCCGAGTCTTTTGCTTTCGTAGGGAGTGATACATTTTTATCCCTGTAAATGGAATACCCCTATTTTTCTATATTTTTTCCTAGAACTTCTACGCCAAAGATATGAATAAACATAGGCTAGATATTATAATTGTAATGGAGTTGCATGATTTTACTAAAGTGTCCTGGAGGTGTACGTCCATAACAGAAGTAATATTTGAAGTGTTATTTAAGATCCATGGTAAATTAACTAAAAAGTAAACAACAGGTGAAGAAGCCTTTCTTGGCTGTTATAAGCTGCCCTCTCCTAATACGCTGTTATAAGCTGCCCTCTCCTAATAGGCTGTTATAAGCTGCCCTCTCCTAATAGGCTGTTATAAGCTGCCCTCTCCTAATAGGCTGTTATAAGCTGCCCTCTCCTTATAGGCTGTTATAAGCTGCCCTCTCCTAATAGGCTGTTATAAGCTGCCCTCTCCTAATAGGCTGTTATAAGCTGCCCTCTCCTAATAGGCTGTTATAAGCTGCCATCTCCTAATAGGCTGTTATAAGCTGCCCTCTCCTAATAGGCTGTTATAAGCTGCCCTCTCCTAATAGGCTGTTATAAGCTGCCCTCTCCTAATATGCTGTTATAAGCTGCCCTCTCCTAATAGGCTGTTATAAGCTCCCTCTCCTAATAGGCTGTTATAAGCTGCCCTCTCCTAATAGGCTGTTATAAGCTGCCCTCTCCTAATAGGCTGTTATAAGCTGCCCTCTCCTAATAGGCTGTTATAAGCTGCCCTCTCCTAATAGGCTGTTATAAGCTGCCCTCTCCTAATAGGCTGTTATAAGCTGCCCTCTCTAATAGGCTGTTATAAGCTGCCCTCTCCTAATAGGCTGTTATAAGCTGCCCTCTCCTAATAGGCTGTTATAAGCTGCCCTCTCCTAATAGGCTTAATTTTTACAAAAAGAGGATTGAATCAATTTCTTTCTTGAAGTTAGACGGTTCTGATTTCTTCCTTTTATAAATTACACTATTTTAACTTAAATGTCTAGTTGGTCGGTCGGTCCATTAGCAAATTATTACTATACAAAAAATATAGATAGATAGATTATCTATCTATATATATTTTTTTATTCGGCATCTATCATAGATACCGAAAGCGTGACACCAAAGATATAAATAAATACACATCGGTAATTATTATATAATGTAGATGGAATATATTACAAACTGAAAATTGTAGCAAAAAATTAAGAAAAATAAAATCAGACGTCTTCTTCGAAACCTAACATATTTTTTTTCGAAAACTGCTGTGTATCATTCATTTTAGTTCATTTCTTTTTTGTAATTCAATTTAATTTCCATGTTGAGGGCCCCCCAAACCTAAAGTGCCCCGGGCCCCCCAAGGTCTAAATCCGGCCCTGCTGACATCAATGACATACTACTATATAGAAAGCCGCTTGTTATGCAAAGTATTTCGGGCAAATTAGGTCAGTTTTGTCCCCAGTATGCGACCCACTTCAGTCTACTAACACTCAGGTACGTACTTTACTGCTAGGTGAACATGGACAGCAAGTGTCTTAAGGAAACACTTCCTAATATTTCCACCCGTACCGAGGATCGAACCACAGACCTCAATGTGTGAGCTGAGCCCGCTAGGGAGTGATTTCCGTGTGAAGATCTGGGATTAGTCCCTCGAGGATTTTCCAGATGTAAATTATGAGGTATCTTTCCCGTCTGTGTTCCAAGGAGTACAGGTCAAGGGACTTCAAAATTTGGAGGAAGAAAAAAATCAGACGACCTCTTATTGTTCTTTGTTTGGGGATACGTAATAAGTCACATTGATTGACTTTATTGGGTTATCCTGGCTTATAACCCATCGGGGGTAATATAATCAGAATAAAGTCTTCTCCCCTTTTCCTTCTATGAAAATCTTGAAAGAAAAAATTATGCATCCAGACCACTGTACTGGCGGGGATTGAACTCACGGTGAGTGAATCGTAAAACTCCAGACCGACGCGTTAGCTAGTTATTGTAGCCAGCTGGCCCAGTGGCTAATGCATCGGTCTGGAGTTTTACGACTGACCGCGAGTTCAATCCCCGCCCGTAACGTGGTTTGTTTGCAGTCGTGTCATTATGATTTCTTTAATCATCTTTAAAGTGTTATTATATAAAAAATGAAATGAGCTCAGATAGCATAATAATTCTTAGCTTGCAAAATAAACTGTATAAAGCAAAGGTATCCGTATAATGCGATGCATCTAATAATGATATCAATAAAAAAAAATTAACCTATTGACTGATAGGTGAACAGGATCATTTAGCGACGCCCAAAGCCATCGTTAATGACACGATATCTGTTTGTTTGTTTTTTGGATTGAACCCACAAATTTCATCGGCCAGATGAATGAGCTGTTACATCACGATAGTGTAAACTATTATTTCATAACCCGTAGCAACCAGTTAGTTTAATATCTTAATTATGCACCCCATACCCATCCTGTGGGCGGTAGTCAAAAGATTACAGAGGTACATAATTGGTCCAGGGACTTGACTCCAAAGTTTTGATAGCTGAACAAGTTACAAAGGTAATGAACTAGATCTGGTTACAATTATGACCAAGTTTCAAAGGTAATGAGCTCCAGGTAGAGCTGGTCACACTCATGACAAGTTACAAAGGTAATGAACTAGAACTGGTCACAATCATGACACGTTACAAAGGTAATGAGCTCCAGGTAGACTGATTCTATGTCATCACTGAAGGCTCTTGACTCATATAATGACTAACAGCATGCTCATTGGAGAAGCCAGGTATAGATACTCAAAAATCCGGGACAAAGGAATTAATGTACAATTGCTATGGATCCCATCACACATTGGATTACTCCTTCATGATAAAGTTGATATGTTAGCCAAGAAGAGTACCCAGAAGGAGAATGTAGACTATAACTTTGGTATATCTGTGTCTAGCATTAGGAATAATATTAGGAGAGAAATAAATAATGAAAATGATTGCTATAGGAATGCAGTTAGAAGCCTGAGTAGATCTATAACCCACTATGATAACAAGAACATAGATAAGTATGTTTATGGAGCATCTTGCAATGTGAACAGACTGACTGATGTTGTAGTGGCCAGACTTAGGCTTGGCTACAAGTACTTCTGACAGTTTGGGAGACACCCAGATGATGATCAAACTAAATGCAAATTATGTGATCAGGCATATGGTCACTGTCTTGAACACTATGTGCTTAATTGTCCATTTATTGAGGAATATAGAGATAGACAGTATAATAACCTATGTGACATGTCAAGATATCTTATTAATGAAAATAAGATACCAGTTATACTAAGCAAAATTCCTAAATTTGCTTGTTACAGATAAGTGAACTGTAGATATAAATCCAAATGTACAATTGTTAACCCTTTTGGGGCCTAGCTCCTAGGCCTTTTGTGTATCCATATGCCCTTGCGCTACCGTCCACAGGATGGATATGGGGTGCACAATAAACTAGCTACTTCGGTGGCAAAATCTAAAATCTAAGGTAGAGCTGGTCACAATCATGACAGTTACAAAGGTAATGAATCATAAACACGTCCATACATGGTTACAATCATGAACAAATTACAGAGTAATGAGCAATTAACAAACATTCTACCAGGTGCGGGAATTACGAGGTTTCGGTAAGCCTCCACCGACTCCAGGGTTCTGGAGCTTAGGTTCGCACGGCTCCTCAAGCGATTACCACCCTTAACACCAACAATAATAAGGCAAGTTTAAGTGTGCTTGTTAAAAATCTAAGCTTCTAGCAGAAACCACGCACAAACTGCTCGTATCGACAGAAAAGATAATCTCAAAACCAATAAGCCAATATCTAACTTACCCCTTCTCTCTAAAATCTTTG
Organism: Cherax destructor; assembly: GCA_009830355.1. Taxonomy (NCBI): domain Eukaryota; kingdom Metazoa; phylum Arthropoda; class Malacostraca; order Decapoda; family Parastacidae; genus Cherax; species Cherax destructor. The sequence continues at coordinate 159,230 of WNWK01002461.1, read as the reverse complement.
AAAAAATAATTCATAGGCAGATCTATTTCTACCTCATCTTCCCACAACATTCTCAACCCCTGTCAGTTTGGATTCAGGCCTAATAAAAACACTAATGATGCAATTATACACATGCTAGAACTAATATACACCGCTCTAGAGAAAAAAGAAATCCCACTGGGAATCTTCATTGATTTACGTAAAGCTTTTGATACAGTTGACCATGATTTGTTGCACATAAAATTATCACACTATGGTATAAGTGGGCACTCCCTCAACTACCTAAAGTCATACCTTAGCAACAGAAGCCAATATGTGTACACAAATGGAGCTAACTCTTCCACACAAACAATTACAGTTGGTGTCCCAGAGAGAAGTGTCCTTGGCCCACTTCTCTTTCTCATTTACATAAACGACCTACCAAATGCATATCAACTGCTCAAACCCATACTATTTGCAGATGACACTACATAGTATTCTCTCACCCAAGCCCAGTCATACTTGCCAACACTAAATGCGGAATTACAGAAAATATCTACCTGGATGATTAACAAGCTTACTCTCAATATTGGCTAAACCTATTTCATTCAGTTTGGGACCAGAGCTACTAATGTTCCACTTAACATAATGATAAACGGATCACCTATCACAAAATTCACAGAGTGAAAATTCTTAGGAATCCACTTTGACAGTGGCCTCAAATTTCAGACACATATACAACAAATTTCCAAGAAAGTTTCAAAGACTGTAGGAATACTATCAAAGATACGGTACTATGTTTCACAACCAGTCCTCCTTTCCCTGTATCACTCACTCATTTATCCCTACCTCACCTATGGAATCTGTGCATGGGGCTCAACAACAATAAATCATCTCAGGCCATTAATAACCCAGCAAAAGGCTGCAGTCAGAATGATAAATTCCCACTCCAGACAACATACTCCACCAATATTCAAAAGTCTAAACTTACTCACCGTACAAGACATCCATACTTTTTACTGTGCCTACTACATACATAGAACACTAAACTCAAATATAAACCCTCCACTCAAACTTCTCCTTACCAACCTTAAGTAAGTTTATTCAGGTATACACAAATACAGTTACATAGATTATCATACATAGCAGGACACATGACCATAACACAAGACAGATCACTCTTTTGATGTTCCCCGGATCCATCTCACACTATGCAAATACTCAATGCACATAAAAGGCCCAAAAATTTGGAATTCATTACCTGTGATTACCAAAGAAACGCTGTCTGTACATCAATTCAAGACTCTGCTAAAAAACCACCTACTCACCCAAAACTAAATACACAGTACTTAACATTACCTACAAAGTTAACAAATCACTTTCCACTGCCTCTAAATATCATTATGAGCTGTGTTACTCCCTATCCTCAAAACCCATTAAATAATTGCTCAAAGAAAAATAATTTCTCAAACTTATTCTAAATCAAATGTTGAAACTTATATCTCATAAATGTATAAACCAGTTATAATTAGTGCAACCTTATCAAACTTTGATTTTATAGCATTACCAAATAGAATAATCCATTCTCTTGTACTCATTGCTTACAATACAAATCATTGATTTAATTTGATTGATCTGATATGATAAATTGTATTATAAAACTGTAATGCTTCAAAATTGTAAAACTATTATGCTACAAAATTGTAATGTTCAAATTTCATTGCTTAAATACTCATTTATGCTTATATTGTAAATTGTTTACTGTAATTTTTACCATTTAGTCTGTTATAGAATAATTAATTGTAAGTTAATTTTAAGTTTGCCCATAATGCTCTGCATAAAAGGGGCTTTTGGCATGTACACCCCACTACTATAACTCCTTGTACAACAATGTATCATGTCTCAGTAAACTATTATTATTATTATTATTATATAGAAGTGAGGGTAATGCTGACAAATTGAGGGAAATGGACACCGATGTATTCACTTAAGACACCTTTGTTTACGATGTTTCCACCCACGATTTTTAAAGAGTATGAAGGTCTGACTTTCTTGGGTTATCCTGGGTAATATACACATGTGCTGCTATGTATGATAATTTATGTAACTGTATTTATGTGTACCTATACCTGAATAAACTTAAGGACCAACACGTCTTCATTGAAGGTATCTTTAGTGAAAGCATGTGTCCATTTTCCCAATAAGGGTAATATTAATCAATTTTTTTTATTGGTGATTGATTTATGAAATGATTCATCTTAGGTTAAATCTCATTTCATGTGTTCCCTCAACACCACTGATATTTTTTTAATTTATGGTGTGTATGCAAAGCCTACTTAAAACTTACTTTTATTTATATTTTTGGAATGAGAGTTTAGCGAAAGACTAAATTGCAGAATTTAAAGCATAAAAATATTTTTATAATAATGATTTACATACCTTTCAGATGCTTCGTTCAGGGCTGCAGGGTCTGGCTGGTTTTCACCTGAGCCGCCCAGCTTGGGCTGTATCCCGAGCAGCTCCAAGAACATTGATTGGCAGTCATGTGGAGAATAAAGCTTGTGCTGGTCCTCTGCTTCAGCAAGTTCGAGTCAGTCACTATAATCTTTGGTTTTGGCATTCACCGCAGTAATTATATAAGTAATACGAGCTATTTGTTTATAGAAGTCATTAGTTCAAAAATTATGTATAGAATAAGCAGCATTTCATTCTAAATTTTCATGAGGAAGATAAACTTTTCATATTTTATTAAGAGAATGAAAAATTTAATTTATACAAAAAATGAAAACTTGTTTCTATGTACGTATATTTATATTTTAATTCAGCTTGATGTTTTTTTTTTTTTTTTGACATACTGTATTTTACATACTATTTGTGTTTACTCTGCAGAAAGAAAATAAATTGCCAGAAACAAAGGACTAATTACCCCCTTTTTTCTCCATGTACAGTAATAATCATAAAAGAAAAAGAAGGAAATTTTAAAGTTGAGTTCTTTAACTGTACATTGTTGTAATAAGGATGTTAAGAAAGGATTATTGTTGGTGTTAGGAATGAAAATGAGCTAAAAGGGTTAGCATAATTTGAATAGGAAGGAGTTTAGGGAGTTACACTTGAGTATATTAGTTGAAATTTTGAGTGAACTTCAGTACTGTAGAAACAAAAAGATAAGGATGTAATGTTTGAAGAGTCTTGTGGTTTAGAATGAAAGTAGGTAATGGCATATATTAGACTGGATGGTAAAGAACTGTATTGTGATGAATTTTGGAAGGTGTTAAGTTATTGTTTAGGAGATTTCAAACTAAGGTTGAAAATTATTTTGAGAGACTGTAATGTAAATGTGGGAGACACCATAGCGGAAAGTCTAGTGAGAATATTTAGAGTGCTGGAGTTACAGTGAAAAAGCCTTCAATTCAATTTTGAATTAGATTTAGTAACAGGCAGTATTTGCTTCAAGAAAAAAAATAAGTTTATGGAAGATAAGAAAAATCTAGGAAATGAAAGATTGGATATCAAATTGGAAGGAGGGAATATGGAGGAAGTGAATATACGTATTCACATATATATCTAGGAGTAGATCTGTCAGCAGATGGGGTTTAGCGCTTATTTTGATTATAATAATAATGTCAGCAGATGGGTTTATGAAAGATGAAGTGAACCATAGAATCAGCGTGTGGAAAAAAATGTCAGTGTGGCATTGAGGTCTCTGTGGAGACAAAGAACTTTATCCATGGAGGCAAATACAGAGATGTACTAGAGTATAGTGGCACCAATATTGTCATATATGGGTGTGAAGCAATGTGTTTAAATGGGAAAAGGAGGCTGGAGGCAGTGATGTTGAGGGCAGTGCATGATGTGAATATGATGCAATTATAACTTTTAGATTAGAAGGTTTGGGGTAAACAGAAGTATTATTCAGAGTCCCAAGTCTGGGATGTTGAGGTTGTTTGGACATTTTGAAAGGATAGAGCACAATAGGATGACTAGGTGAGTGTATATATTTGGGGTGGAGGGAATGAAGGGGGTATGGGTCATCCCAGTAAAGGTTGAAAGGAGGTGGGTAAAGGTTTGAGTGCTAGGGGCTTGGATACCAACAGGCTTGTGTGAGCACATTGGATACCAACAGGCTTGTGTGAGCACATTAGATACCAACAGGCTTGTGGAAGCAAGTGGTTTTTATGACTTAACATATTGTTGAAGCACAAACTGGGTAACATTTATGAAGGAATTCAGGAAAACTAGTTAGCCAAACTTGAATCATGAAGGTGGTACATATAGTGCCTGTGCTCTGAAGGAGGGGTAGGGATATTACAGCTTGGAGGACCATTTCATCTATGTCAGCATACTTCTGGCATGACTATTATTGAATAAGTGATGGTCAAGAGGGTACTTGACAGCCTGTTTCCCAAACTTTTCTCACAGTGGTCACCTTGTACACCGAGAAGTTTATTCCATCAACGCTTGTTTTCTTCTATAGAATATTCTGTTCAGTATTTTCTTTTTCTTTATTTTTATTTTCTCTATATAATTCTTCTACTCTTTGTCTGTGTAAACAGATGTAATTCTAATTTGTGATATCCCATGTTTAATTTGCATTAATTAGCTCACTGATAGTGATTTAAATTTTTTTACAGACAACATTCATATTTAAGCGTAGGAATAGAGTTGAATTAAATAAAGCTCACAAGTCAATTGATAACAGAAAAATGAAGAATCGTCATTTTATATATGAATTGGTTGAAGACACTAATTGCAAGAAGAGAAAACCAATCAAAGTAATTCTCTTGACCTCAATCGATGGTAAGTGAAACTTGACTTCATGTTCATGTTTCTTGTTATTTAAGGACACTAACTATATAGCAAGATTTGCAATGAAATAAGAGGTTTCCACACTACATATTTTACTGTATAATTTTTGTTTCTATGTTTTTATTTTAAATAATAATAGTATAACAGAAATAAGTATTTATAAGTGAACAAAGAAAAGAGCAAAGTGATGAGAGTAAGTAAAAGTCTATGTAGTACAAGATTGGACATAAAATTGGAGTGAGGGGGTATGGAGGAACTGAATGTATTTAAAAGTTTGGGAGTGGAAGAATCAGCATTATAGTTTTGCATCTTCCATCCTAACACCATAAAGACAGTACAGCAGTTTTTTTTTTTTTTATTATTAACACATCAGCTAATATTATAGCATACTTTAAGAGATGTAATATTCCGGGTAATCCACCAGTTTAGGGGCAGGGGTTGTATAGCCATTAAAATAACATTTTGCAAACCTTCCACGCATTCCTAAAGACAGTTAAAGAATAAAATTAAGTCTACAGTTCCATATTTAATTTGAGAAGCACTGCAACCTAATATTCTTTGCCTTTTAAGCAAGGAAGAACTAAATTATGCATATACAGTATATGCAAATACTGTTCATAGGATGTATTGGAGGGCACCGCTTATACGTCGGGTTAGGTTCCAGGCTACTGCTATACAAAATAAAAATTACTGTAAAGTGAATCGCCCTTTTTTTCACTTTTAAAAGCATATAAATGCCTGTTAACATGTTTACACAATCATATATTAAGTTTGCAATAAACTAGGCATAAAAAATAATTAAGTAAAATGCACGTACAGAACATGTTTTTTTTTATTATTAACACATTGGCCGTTTCCCCCAAGGTAGGGTGGCCCGAAAAAGAAAAACTTTCACCATCATTCATCCATCATTGTCTTGCCAGAGGGGCATTTACACTGCAGTTATAAAACTACAACATTGACACCCCTCCTTCAGAGTGCAGGCACTATACTTCCCATCTCCAGGACCCAAGTCCGGCCTGCCGATTTCCCTGAATCCTTTCATAAATATTACCCTGCTCACACTCCAACAGCACATCAAGTCCTAAAAACCATTTGTCTCCATTCGCTCCTATCTAACACGCTCACACATGCTTGCTGGAAGTCCAAGCCCCCTCACACACACAACCTCCTTTACCCCCCTCTCTCTAACCTTTCCTGGGCTGACCTCTACCCCCACCTTCCTTCCACTAGAGATTTATACACTCGAAGTCGTTCTATTTTGTTCCATCCCCTCTACATGTCCAAACCACCACAACAACTCCCTCCTCAGTCTCATTCCTCCTAATTTGCAAACTACGAATTCTCTGCATTATACAGTAGACCCCTGGTTTTCGTAATTAATCCATTCCAGAAGGTTGCTCGAAATCCGAAATGCTCGAAAACCGATGTAATATTTCCCATAATTAATAATATACTGTAAATCCAATTAATCCGTTCCAATCACCCAGAAATATTCACAAAAAAAATCATTTTTTAAAGAATAACTATAGTTTTACATACAGAAAATATTGATCAATAAATATAAATAAATATAAACATTACATACCTTTATTGAAGACTCTTGTTGGCGTATTGAAGAAGGCGAGGAGGGAGAGGGAGTTGAGGTTATTGTTTGGAAGGGAAATCCCCCTCCATGAAGACTTCAGGTATCAAGTCCCTATCCGGGTTACTTCCCTTCTTTGTCTTTTACTGGTACTGGACCCCTGTCACACTAAAAATCTGTCCAGAGAGCTCTGTTTCTGGTGTCTCTTTAAGATTTCCCTAAAATGGGACAAGACATTGTCATTGAACATGTTGCAGACATGGCTTGCAACAGTTTTGTTAGGGTGATAATTCTCCCCAAAACTTTGCAACTCTCTCCACTTTGCACACATGTCCTTAATCACTGAAGAAGTCACATTCTTTCCCCTCTCTTCCTCCTCCTCTGAAGCAATATCCTCAGCTGCGGTCTGTTGCTGTTCCAGTTGAAGGTGTTACAGCTCTTCAGTGGTTAGCTCTTCCCTGTGGTCCTCCTCCAACTCTTCCACATCCTCACCACTCACATCCAACCCCATGGACTGCCCCAAAGACACAATACATTCCACAATAGGCGTAGGGTCCCCAAACCCTTCAAAATCCTTCTCTTGGACACATTCTGGCCACAATTTCTCACCTTCTTTACCAAAGGGCTGGCACTCTGAAATTTCTTTGGCCCCATGGTGGCTTCTTTCACAGTCACAATCAATAAACAAGCACAAAACACAATGGATGAATGCACGGAGTATTGCTAACTCAAGGAAAGACAGAGACAGACTGAGTGTGGTATGCTGAGAAGCGGCATCCCAGGCGGGCTGGACGCGTCTCATACACACGATTTCTGAGCAGATGCTCGAAATCCGGGGGGAATTTCGCCGAAAAATGTACTCGAAATCCAAATTGCTCGATTTCTGCACTGCTCGAAAACCGGGGGTCCACTGTATTTACACCACACATTGCCTTCAGACACGACATCTCCACTGCCTCCAGTCTTCTCCTTGTTGCAACATTTACCACCCATGCTTCGCACCCATATAAGATTATTGGTATAACTATACTTTCATACATTCCCCTCTTTGCTTCCATGAACAAAGTTCTTTGTCTCCACAGACTCTTCAGTGCACCACTCACCTTATTACTTATCTTAATTATTTACCTTATTATTTACCTTAAAATATTTGTAGTCTTAATGTAGGGTGAGAAGTGAGTACAGTGGACCCCCGCCTAACGAGCATCCCGGAAATCGTACAATTATGTAAGTATAATATTGTAAGTGCTTGTGGAAGTGTATTTTTGGGGGTCTGAAATAGACTAACCTACGTGACATTATTTCTTAAGGAAGTAAATTCGTTTGGTAATGGCATTTGAGCAGGCTTCTGTAATGAATTTTGCTCGTTAGGCAGGGGTCCACTGTATTATTCATTGTAGGAAATCTGGTGTGGTAGACCACCCAGCTTTCACACCTCACAGTTATGTTTATTTGTTTTACTATGATTGTATATATTTTCTTTATACAGTAGACCGTCATTTAACACGAGTTTATCTGGCACGATTTGGGTATAGCACGATTGAAGAATTGCGGCACATTTTTATGTAACACTATGTAAAATTAACTTTACACGGTTAGCAGAAGGGGAAAAAATTTTGAGCGTGCTGTTGCCCACGGAGGGTTACGCCATTGAGTCATTGGGGGAGACCTACCGCCACCCTCACCCACCCACACCACCCTCCCAGCCTGCCCCTGCCACCACCCCACCATCCCAGCATTCATACTTCATATGCATACAGTCCCTCTTCTCTGCTACAACTTGTGATTGTGAATTGTGTTTTGATCTTTTAATTATACTATACAGTGGACCCCCGGCTAACGAAAAAAATTCATTCCAGAAGCCTGCTCAAGTGCCATTACCGAACGAATTTACTTCCTTAAGAAATAATGTTACGTAGGTTAGTCTATTTCAGACCCCCAAAAATACACTTCCACAAGCATTTACAATATTATACTTACATAATTGTACGATTTCCGGGGTGTTCGTTAGCCGGGGGTCCACTGTAGTATCTTGTATCTGCCAAGCTATCATGACACTACTTTGAGTGTTGCTCAAAGTGGCAAGAAAAGGTATAAGCATTTAAGTCTTAGAATTAACGAAGAAAACGAAGATATTAGACAAGACATAACCTGTGGTCGTAATGAAGTGTTACTTTTTACACATAAAAAGAGGTAAACATAAGTTTGTGTGACTGACTTACTGACTGACTGAATCACTTACTGACTGAATCACTTACTGACTGACTTGACTGAATCACTTACTGAATCACTTACTGACTGACTTGACTGAATCACTTACTGACTGACTTGACTGAATCACTTACTGACTGACTTGACTGAATCACTTACTGACTGACTTGACTGAATCACTTACTGACTGACTTGACTGAATCACTTACTGACTGACTTGACTGAATCACTTACTGACTGACTTGACTGACTCACTTACTGACTGACTTGACTGAATCACTTACTGACTGACTTGACTGAATCACTTACTGACTGACTTGACTGAATCACTTACTGACTGACTTGACTGAATCACTTACTGACTGACTTGACTGAATCACTTACTGACTGACTTGACTGAATCACTTACTGACTGACTTGACTGAATCACTTACTGACTGACTTGACTGAATCACTTACTGACTGACTTGACTGAATCACTTACTGACTGACTTGACTGAATCACTTGACTGACTGACTTGACTGAATCACTTGACTGACTGACTTGACTGAATCACTTGACTGACTGACTTTAAATGAATCACTTGACTGACTGACTTGACTGAATCACTTGCCTGAATTACTAGTAGAATGACTTGACTGACTTACTGAATGACTTAAAGTTAGACACTCAGTACAACTATCGACTTCAGTACCAGAATCTCTACCATCCACCTCAGCCCAGTAGGGCCACAGCATAACTCTACTCTCTTCACAATCATCCACAAACACCAGCACCCACAATTTAAGGTAAGAAATACTATTATTTCTATTACATTTGTAATCTTAAGCAGTAAAAACAACATAATACATCACAACAATGAACTACAATTACATATTCACTTTTATTTTTGTAAGATGTTTGGCTTTTTTGGGGCTATCAGGAACGTAACCCTATTTTTCCCATAAGTTCTTCAGTTCATCTAACACGATTTTACCTAACACGGTGTTTTCAGGAACGTAACTATTGTGTTAAATGACGGTCTACTGTATATGAACTATGTGTAGAAAGAGGTTTGGTAATAAGTAATACATATTTTATGAAAAAGAGGATAAATAAGTATACAAGATATGATATAGCACGAAATGAAAGTACAGTGGACCCCTGGATTTCGTCATTAATTAGTTCCAGAATGCTGTTTGAGTGCCGTTACCGAACGAATTTGTTCCCATAAGGACAAATGTAAATTAGATTAGTCCGTTTCAGACTCCCAAAAATACACTTACAGAAGCACTTACAATAATACACTTACATAATTGTTTGAGTTGGGAGGTGGCCGAAACTCGGGGTACCACTGTAATCTCTGTTTCTTTAATATATTTTCCATTCTATCAAATGAGACCAAGAATACAACCATAAAAAACATACAAAAATACACTGAAAATTTGCTATTTTAACCCTTTGGGGGTCGGTGCCGTACTAGTACGTTTTACGAGCAGGGGTTGGTGCCGTACTAGTACGCCCAAATTCTAGCGGCCTCAATTTAAGCAGAAAACGTCTGGTAGGCATACATATGAAATAATGGGTCTGTGTGGTCAGTGTGCGCAGTATAAAAAAAATCCTGCAGTACACACTGCATAATGAGAGAAAAAAAACTCTGACCGTTTTTTTCGATTAAAACAGCGACTTTGCAGTCGATTTTCGTATGGTTTTTATTGATGTATTCTCGTTTTCTTGGTCTCATTTGATAGAATGGAAGATATATTACAGAAATAGAGATGATTTTGATTGGTATGACAATGACAAGTACCTTGAAATTGAGCTCAAAGTAGCGAAAATGTTCGATTTTTGACGATGTTCAAGAGTAAACAAATCACACCATGCCTCCAATACACATCAACTGGCGAGTCTTATATTCATGCACAAGTGCTCTGATATTATTTATACCATTTTTACAATGATGCAGTTGTATACATAACAGAAAATCTTCTATTTTTGTGAGAATAAAAATTCAAAATGAAAAGCAAAAGTAATGGAACAGGGGCCTGGAGACGTGACTAATGAACAGATAACATGTTATTTTAGTGCCAGGAATGTCTGCCTTGTTTACTCTGGACCCTATTTTGAAATTGGCATCGTTTGAAATTTGTGTGAAATTGGAAAATTGCCATTTTCTGACCACTATTTTGGGTAGATGAAATTGGTAAATAGGCGTTTTCTTGTACTCAATCGATAGAAGAAATGGAGTTCTAGTGAAATAACTATAATTTTAGGAGACTGAAACATTGGAATTTGTTGAAAATAGGGCTCAAAGTGGGCAAAATCGCCGATGCGTAAGTGTCATGGCTACCGCTAACTTCGCGAAAGCATAATTCCGTTAGTTTTCGATCAAATTTCATAATTTTGGTGGCGTTATGATCGGAAAAAGATTCTCTATCATTTCATAAGAAAAAATTAATTTTTTTTTTTCCAAAAAAATTTCGACCCCAGGAACACTTTCCTGAGAAGGCCTGTCGACCCCCAAAGGGTTAAACCAGAAACATGGTCAGTTTTTTCTCATTATGCACTGAGTGCTGCAGGATTTTTTTATGTGGTGCACCCATTCTCTTGTATCTAGGCCCAAATTTACTGCTCACAGTTTATCTGACTGAGCTTAGCTCATGGCATTTTACTATGGGACCAACATTGGCTTCTAAGCCATTATATAATGGGATTGACACTGCTCACTTAATATATGATAGTGAAAACATGTTATCAGGCATTTATACGCATTTATAAGTGAAAAAAAAGTGATTCGGTTTATTGCGATTTCTGCTTACGGCGGTAGCCTGGTACCTGCCATATGAGCTTGGCCCTACTGTATATCACAATATGCTCCGAAGCTGGAACTAAAATCTAAATGACATTTTGATACTTGATAATGGTACTGTACAAAATGACCCAAAATGTTAAATTGTCATTTTTAATTTATGAGCTTGTAAAATTTTAAATATTTAAAACTGATCTTTTTGTAACCTTTATTGTATAAGTAACAAATCAAAACATTTTAAAATGTGTATAACTATTGTATATCAATGTTTATGTCATCATCCATCAACAGGTTTGGGTTCTAAAGGAAAAGTTGTGGAGATGAGTCCATTCAAAGCTCGCAACCAGCTTTTGTTGCAAGGTCTTGCAGTGTATGCTTCACCAGAAAACTTGGAAAAATATTCTAAATTATTGACCGAAGCTTCAGAAGAAGAGGATCAACCATCCTCAGAATTTGCTCGTAAAGTAAGAATCATTTGTGGTAAAGTTTGGTTAAAGTAGGTTTTATATTTTTATAGGTTTTACAAACTTTTCGTGTGATGGTATATCTCAAGACCACCTGATTAGCCATATTTCTACTTATAAAAAAAAATAATACTTGCTGATAAGGCATCTTCTGAAGAAGCCAAATTTGTCAAGAACCAAAAATTATGGATTGTGGTACGTACCTACAATATTTCTAAAGTTTGCCCTTAATATGCTGAAAAGTCTTACACCTTACATACCTGTTTACATTTTAATTGTATTTTTTTTACTTCTCATTGGTTTTATCTGGTATGCAAAGTATAAAATCAAATGAAATTATTTTTTTCATTTAAAAGTATTATGAGACACCTTTGTGTGTAAATTCCAAAACATGTTATCAGAATAACTGATGATAAAACTATTAGTTATTATTTATTCTTTATACTTGATTAATGATTTTAGTAGTAAATTTTCTTTTTCAAGCTTAAAAATTAACATGGGATTACCAACCTCCAGAAGTACAGCAGTTGCATCTAAAAGAGTTATCAGTATGGGTAATGTTAACAGTATTGTGTATTATTACTTCAAAGACAGCAGAGGAGTTGTCACAAAAAGTCATTTCAATCAGTATGAACCTGGATCAACCGTGGCAACTTGAACCATGGCATGTACGAGTTGCCTTCCGTAAAGCTGGGGTTTATTTACCTGAGGAGGCTCTTACGCTTCCCTCTCAGCCAATCATTGGACCAGATCTCAACCTGCAGGGCAAAGAATTTTTAGTCAGAGTAAAGGTAACCTGCTTACTTTTGATTTACAGATACAGTGGACCCCCGGTTTACGTAATTAATTCGTTCCAGAATGTTGTTCAAGTGCCATTGCCAAATGAATTTGTTCCCATAAGGAATAATGTAAATTAGATTAGTCCTTTTAGACCCCCAAAAATACATTTACAAAAGCACTTACAAAAATACACTTAAATAATTGTTCGAGTTTGGAGCAGTACGTAAACCGGGGGTCCACTGTAATTTGATTAGCCCTTATTTTCTTAACACAGTGGTACCTCGGCATACGAACAGCTCCCAACTCGAACAATTATGTAAGTGTATTTTTGTAAGTGCTTTTGTAAGTGTATTTTTGGGTGTCTGAAATGGATTAATCTAATCTACATTATTCCTTATGGGAACAAATTCATTTGGTATCGGCACTCGAACAGCCTTCTGGAATGAATTAAACTCGTAACCCGAGGAACCACTGTATGTATATTATTTTTGTGTGGATCAAGAATATGATGAGAATTTATAATGAATATACATTATCTGTCAATCTGTTTACTTACATTTGATGTGTGTTTGCATATGTGACCTGTATTTGTTTAATACTTATGAATTATTATCTTTGTGAAATATTAAGGCTAGAATCTTGTTTGCATTAAATCTATCTTACAGATCAACAATAAAGAAGAAGCACCAGTGCGATGCCGCATTCATCACTTTGCTTCAAATGTCCGTGAGCGGATTCCATGGGAATATCGGCACTGGGAGTTGCCAGCTGAGTCTATCTTTCCAGAGGAAGCCCCTCTGCTTGAAGAACTTACAAAGAAAGATCAACGAACCCGCTATCCAGACCAAGAAGAACAAGTCTAGAAAATGTATTTGCTGTGCGTAATATCTTATACAGTACTATGAATTCTATGTATGTACGTACTACATGTATATATCCATATACTACACTGTATATGAATCCCAACAGATATCCTCATTTTACATTTTAAATATTGGGAGCAGGTCAGGTAGTGTTTTGTTTATGTATAATACAGCAGTAAGGCACATTGCATTGATGTCAAATGCACTGACAGATTGTCCTAGATATTGATCTTGGATTGTCAGACTAGTGATAAAAGCTATTGGTCAAATAAAGTTACCTTACCTTCACAAGTTGAGAGAATTTTTTTTTTTACCTGTAGCATTTGGCCATTACTTTAGGTTGACATTCTTGTCTACAATGATAAATACAACGGTGATGAAAGCAGCAGAATCAGTGAGCTGGAAAGAAACAGCACCTAAGAAACTTGTGTAATTTAGTTTTATTCAAATACAGTGGACCCCCGGATTTCGTCAATAATTTTTTCCAGAAGGCTGTTCGAGTGCAGTTACCGAACGAATTTGTTCTCATAAGGACAAATGTAAATTAGATTAGTCCGTTTCAGACCCCAAAAATACACTTACATAATTGTTCGAGTTGAAAGCAGTACGAAATCCGGGGGTCCACTGTATGTTAAAGGTGTTACTCACGAGTGATAGATAAAATGCGTTTGATCAAAGGTACAGGGATACCTAACACTGCGTACCATGTGAAAGACAACTTAATCCATGAAATTTAATAATTTTCAAAATTGTTCCCAATGGAAATATATTAAAATGCTTTGGTATTAATAAATTGTGATTTGCCTGTTGTCCATCAAAAAGATATTTTGAGGACAGTAATGTACTTTTATTGAAATGTTTTGTCATCTTTTTTCCCTCGATGGAGGTTCCTTGACGCTGGTGAGGGGCTCTTGATTTAGGGAATTGGATCTGTGCTCCAGTTCCCTGAATTTAGCCTGAATACCTTCCAACCCCCCCTAACTCACACATATGCTGTATAATTCTACAGGTTTAGTGCTCCCCCATGATTATAATAATAATTGTCATCTTTTTAGTTCTTTATACATGTATTCTCCTTGAGTACTTCCCCATGAATTTAATATTTTTATGATAGAGTACACCTGCTGACACTATTTTACCAAAATTTTTAATATACAGTAGGGCCCCACTTATACGCCCTTTTTTTTTTTTTTTTTTTTTTCACATATAAATGCTAGATAACAAATTTACACTAACATATACAGTGGTACCCCCGACTTACGATGGTCCCCAAACTCACCCTTTTATGTAAGTTTATTTTTTTAAATGCTTTTGTAAGTGTAATTTTGGGGGTCTAAAAGGACTAGTCTATTTTACATCATTCCTTATGGGGATAAATTCGTTTGGTAATGGCACTTGAACAGCATTCTGGAATGAAAAAATATCGTAAGTCGGGGTACCACTGTATTAACCTTCTTTCAACACGTCGGCCGTTTCCCACCGAAGCGGGGTGGCCCAAAATGAAAAACGAAAGTTTTCCCTTTTACATTTAGTAATATATACAGGAGAAGGGGTTACTAGCCCCTTGCTCCCGGCATTTTAGTCGCCTCTTACGACACGCATGGCTTACGGAGGAAGAATTCTGTTCCACTTCCCCATGGAGATAAGAGGAAATAAGAACAAGAACTAGTAAGAAAATAGAAGAAAACCCAGAGGGGTGTGTGTTATATATATATATGCTTGTACATGAATGTGTAGTGTGACCTAAGTGTAAGTAGAAGTAGCAAGATGTACCTGAAATCTTGCATGTTTATGAGACAGAAAAAAGACACCAGCAATCCTACCATCATGTAAAACAATTACAGGCTTTCGTTTTACACTCACTTGGCAGGACGGTAGTACCTCCCTGGGTGGTTGCTGTCTACCAACCTACTACCTAGAAATTTTTGTATATTAAAGTCCAGGGTTTATTCCCTGGACCCCAGCAATGAGAGTCGCTCCTCTCATCGCTTGGCAATGGCGACAACCCAAGAAATATATTAACCAGTTCAGGGTCCAGAGGAAATATCTCAAGAGTGACAGCCACGGTCCAAGAATTAAAAAAAAAAATTTTTTGTTATTTTTTCTTATGAAATGGTAGAGAATGTTTTTTCTGAAGGCAATAAAGCAAAAAGTACGAAATTTGATGGAAAATTGACGAAATTACACTCACGAATTTTGATGCGTCAGGAATATTTACTCATTGGCAATTTTGCCGACTTTGACTCCCATTTTAGGCCAATTGCATTATTCCAGTCGACCAATTTCTTAGCTATTTCGCTAGTATTACTTCTATTTTATTGATTGAGCACAAGAAATCGCCCAGTCAGCTGTTTCAACTACCCAATAAAGTGATCGGAAATTGGTAATTTGGCCAATTTAACACAAAGTTCAAAATATTCCAATTTCAAAATAGGATCCAAAATAAACAAAGCAGGCATTCCTGGCACTAAACTAACATTTCCTCTGTTCATTAGTTACGTTTTCAGGCTTTACAAATGAATTCCATTTTGATTTTTTATTCACACCAAAAAATAGAAGATTTACTGTTCTGCCATGTTGTAATAATTGTACAAATAATATCAGCACATTTGTGAATGTATATTAGACCCACCAGCTGATGCATATTAGACTCATGACGACATTTGTTTACTCTTGAACATTGGCAGAAATTAAACATTTCCGCTACTTTGAACTCAGTTTTAAGCCATTTTCAGTACTAAAACCAATCAAAATCATCTCTATTTCTGTAATATATATTCCATTCTATCAAATGAGACCAACATGAATACAACTGTAAAAAAACATACGAAAAGACATCGCAAATTCACTGTTTTAATCCAAAATTACTGTTGCAGTTTTTTTCACTCATTATGCACTGCGTGCTGCAGGATTTGTTTTACGTGGTGCACACTTACCATATAGCTGTGTACTCGTATCTAGGCCCAAATTTACCACACAGGTTATCTGAGTGAGCTGAGCTCATGGCATAGATCTACGGTTTGGACCCTGGCTTCAAAGCCATAGATCTACGGGACGGACCCTGAAAGGGTTAAGTTAGCAATAGAACTAGGCATTAAAAAACAATAAAAAAGTAAGATACACATAGTACACTCATTACTTACCATAAAATATTTGTAGTCTTAATATAGGGCGAGTTGAGTAGTATTTATTGTAAGAAATCAGGTGGTAGGTATGGTAGCTAGCCACACCACCCCATTCACACATAATATACTACGACATTTAAAGCGTCCCAGAGCGATAAAATGCATGTACAGTTCACTCATTACTTGTCTTAAAATATTTGTAGTCTTAATGTAGGGTGGGAGGTGAGTAAACGAGATAAAACGAATAAACGAGGGAGAGAGAATGAGTAAACGAGAGAGGACAGAGACGCAGAGTATGTAGACAGACAAACACGTCTGGTTTTGGTTCATACACATTTGTATTATACCATAATACAACACACTTTACATTGTGTACAAGTTGTCTTCACATTGGTACAGTAGAATAAATAAAGAGCAACACTCCCATTCTCATGTAACACCATTTTTAGAAGAAATGATGCTCTGAGTGAAGGCATACGAAAGGAGTAATTTTCTACAGTTACCCCCAGTAATATTATTGCAGTGGACCCCCGGCTAACGAACAAAATTCATTCCAGAAGCCTGCTCAAGTGCCATTACCGAATTAATTTATGTCCTTAAGAAATAATGTCACGTAGGTTAGTCTATTTCAAACCCCCAAAAATACACTTCCACAAGCACTTACAATATTATACTTACATAATTGTACGATTTCCGGGGTGTTCGTTAGCCGGGGGTCCACTGTATTATGTACACATTTTCTTTGGTGTTGAACTAGAGAAAATGTTATTCTTTCCGACACTCCGACAAGACAACTGGAAAAATATCTCATACGTATTTCTTTTTTCAACAAACCAGCTGTATCCCTCCGAGGCAGGGTGACCCAAAAAGAAAAACAAGTTTCTCTTTTTAACTTTAGTAATGTATACAGGAGAAGGGGTTACTAGCCCCTTGCTCCCAGCATTTTAGTCGCCTCTTAAAACATGCATGGCTTACAGAGGAAGAATTCTGTTCCACTTCCCCATGGAAATTTTTTTTTAAATCTTTCTTTCTTTCAACACGTCGGCCGTTTCCCACCGAAGCGGGGTGGCCCAAAAGGAAAAACGAAAGTTTCTCCTTTTACATTTAGTAATATATACAGGAGAAGGGGTTACTAGCCCCTTGCTCCCGGCATTTTAGTCACCTCTTACGACACGCATGGCTTACGGAGGAAGAATTCTGTTCCACGCTTCAGGTTCAAACCTATGAACTCCTACAAGGGAGACACGAGTGTGTATGTGTACCCGGCAATATGCTGGGTATGTTAATTTATTCTACTGTGGGGTATATTTATCATGTTTATATGTTATGTAGCATGTTTATTATATAATTTTGAAAAATATCATAGATGGATTAATAAAAATGTGTATATTAATGTAATATACGACATTTAACCCTTTCAGGGTCCAGAGGCCAAATTTCAAAGTGTGCACCAGGGTCCAAGAATTTAAAAAAAAAATTTTGCTATTTTTTCTTATGAAATGGTAGAGTATCTTTTTCTGAAGGTAATAAAACAAAAAGTATGAAATTTGATGGAAAATTGACGAAATTATGTTCTTGCGAATTTTGATGTGTCAGTGATATTCACGCATAGTTGATTTCACCGACTTTGACTCCCATTTTAGGCCAATTACATTATTCCAGTCGATCAAATTCTTAGCTAGTTTGCTAGTATTACTTCTATTCTATCGATTGAGCACAAGAAATCACCCAGTCAACTGTTTCAACTACAAAATAAAGTAACCGAAAATTGGTAATTTAGCCAATTTAACACAAAGTTCAAAATATTCCAATTTCAAAATAGGGTGCAGAATAAACAATGCAGGCATTCATGGCACTAAACTAACATTTCCTCTGTTCATTAGTTACGTTTTCAGTCTTTACAAATTCCAGTTTTATTTTTTATTCACATAATGAATTTTTATTCAAACCACAAAATGGAAGATTTACTGTTATGCAATATTGTAATAATTGTATAAATAATATCATCACATTTGTGAACGTATATTAGACCCACCAGCTGGCGTGTATTAGACGTGTGAGGTCATTTGTTTACTCTTGAACATCGGCAAAAATTTAACATTTCCACTACTTTGAGCTCAGTTTCAAGCCATTTCCAGTACTAAAAACCAATCAAAATCATCTCTATTTCTGTAATATATCTTCCATTCTATCAAATGAGACCAAGAAGTCACAAATACAACTATAAAACACATAGGAAAAAACACTACAAAGTCACTGTTTTAATCGAAAAATTACGGTCTCAGTTTTTTCTCTCATTATGCACTGCGTGCTGCAGGATTTGTTTTATGTGGTGCACACTTACCACATATATGTATTCTCTCATATCCAGGCCCAAATTTACCGCTCACAGCTTATCTGAGTGAGCTGAGCTCATGACGTAGAACTACAGTTTGGACCCTCACCTCAAAGCCGTAGAACTATGGCACGGACCCTGAAAGGGTTAATGTGCCTCCGTGATTATTATTGCGTATTATTGTTATCATTATTAATATGGTGTCCTCAAGACTAATAAGACACTCATGCTGATTTTAATGTGTACCTGCATGCCAGCACAGTGTGTAAGTTTATTTGGATACAGGTACACATATGTATAATTATCAGAGTACAGTGGACCCTCGAGTTTCATGATTAATCCATTTCAGAGAGAGTGCTGAAGGGCGAAATTCACAAATGGTGAAACTATTTTCCCCATAAGAAATAATGTAAATCCAATTAATCTGTTCCAGACACTCAAAAGTATTAACAAAGATTTTTTTTTTTAGCTTACATATAGATTTACATACAGAAAACAAGGAGACATCAAGTATAAAACAATAATATCATGAGACTTACCTTTATTGAAGACTGTTCTTGGTGTATGGAAGACAGGAGGAGGGGAGAGGATGGAGAATTTCCTAGTGTTTGGAAGGGGAATCCCCTTCCATAAAGACTTCAGGTAACAAGTCCTTTTCTGGGGATACTTCCCTTCTTTGTTTTTTAATGCCACTAGGACCAGCTTGAGAGTCACAGGACCCCTGTCGCTCAAAAAATTGTTCCAGGGTGCTCTGTGTTTGGCGTCTTTTTAAAATTTGCCTAAAATGAGACAAGGCATTGTCATTGAACATAGCGCAGACACTGCCTACAATAGCTTTGTTAGGGTGATGTTCCTCCACAAACGTTTGCACCTCACTCCACTTTGAACAAATGTCCTTAATCTTTGAAGAAGGCACCTTCCGTCTCTTCCTCCTGTGAAGCAATTTCCTCAGCTGTGGTCTGTTGCTGTTGCAGTTGAAGTTGTTGCAGCTCTTCAGTGGTTAGCTCTTCACTGTGGTCCTCCACCAACTCTTCCACATCCTCGTCACTCGCATCCAACCCCATGGAATTCCCCAATGCCACAATTGATTGCACAACTGGTATAGGGTCAACAGGGTCAGCCTCAAACCCTTCAAAATCTTTGTCGAGGACACAATCTGACCACAATTTTCTCCAAGCAGAGTTCAAAGTCCTGGAAGTCACTCCTTCCCAAGCCTTACCTATAAGGTTTATGCAATGGAGGATACTGAAGTGATCTTTCCAGAACTCTCTTAGGGTCAATTGAGTGTCTGAGGTTATGTCAAAGCACCTTTGAAACATTGCTTTGGTGTAGAGTTTTTTGTAGTTTGAAATGATCTGCTGGTCCATGGGCTGGATGAGAGGAGTGGTATTAGGGGGCAAGAACTTCACTTTGATGAAACTACTAAACTCCTCCACCATTTGGTCATCCAAGTCTGGAGGATGAGCAGGAGCATTGTCATTACCAGGAGGCACTTGAGTGGCAATTTCTTTTCCAGGAGGTATTTCTTCACACTCAGGCCAAACACTTCATTAAACCAATCAAAGAAAATTTCCCTCATAACCCATGTCTTACTGTTAGCCTTCCACATCACACACAAATTAGCCTTGGCGACACTGTTTTTTCTTGAACACACTGGGATTTTCAGAGTGATACACCAGTAAAGACTTCACTTTGAAATCCCCACTAGCATTAGCACAGAACAAAATAGTAAGCCTGTCTCTCATAGGCTTGTGCAGTGCCTTTTCCTCCTGCATAATGTAGGTCCTCTTTGGCATTTTCTTCCAAAAGAGGCCTGTTTTGTCACAATTGAACACTTGTTGGGGGAGAAATCCTTCAGCCTCTACATAGTCTTTAAATTCCTGAATGAATTTTTCAGCCGCACATTTGTCAGAATAATAATTCAACTGAGCTACAGGTCACCCATATCCAGCAGGGATGAGTATCCTGTATCATGGCATCCTTCATTAGAGGTGCCTTGATGCTGGTGAAGGGCTCTTCATCCAAGGAATTAGAGCTGCCTTCCTTTTCCTTTTATCAAATCTGATTGCCTCCCATTCCCAGACATTTTATGACTCCTATGGGTTTAGCACTTTCCCATAGAAGTAAGTGTGTTATGGAGGTGCTCACTGGATTGTGGCCTCTATGTGTCTGTAGTAAAAGAGGTTGGCTTCTCTCCCTGTCTTTGGATAGTGCTTGAGGTTTGTTTTTATTAGCAATGGATGGGTACCCCCTAAGTGTTGAGTCCTGGTGATAACCTTGACTAATTTCTTGGTGCATGATTCAGTTTATGCTTTAAGGATATTATTATAATCATAACTAAGCATAGAATGCTTCAGTCCATCCTGTGTACAGAAGCATACTAAATCTAAAAATTTAGGATCCTGTGGTCCAAAAAATCCAGGAGTTGTTAGCTCATATCCATGCTCGGTACAAGGATGCAGAGCTCTGTTGGAGCCTAAATAAAATGAACAGGTAGATACTGTAGGTATCCCACTCATCCATAGATTTTTACCTTACAGTAACTAGTACATGGTCCATATCCACAGGTATGTCTTTTTTTTTTTTTTTGCACTACTGCTCATAGGATGAGCTGTGGGTGCACAATAAACTAGCCACTCAGGTGACGCAACTAAACTGACCACCACCTACTTCATGGACATGGTCTGGCCACCGCCCATAGCATGAATATGAGGGGACCACCACTCACTAAATGGACATGGTCTGGCTACCGTCTACATGATCCTGGGGCAAAATTGACCTAAATTGTCCAAAATGTTCTGCATAACAAGAGGCTTTCTATATAATAGTATTATCCAGCACTGTATGACCCTGGTGGTTTAGCACTCAGTTTTGATTATAATATACAGTGCCCCTCAAGGGAGGTTCCTTGACGCTGGTGAAGGGCTCTTGACCTAGGGAATTGGATCTGTACTCCGGTTCCCTGAATTGAGCCCTGAATACCTTCCAGCCCTCCACATGTGCTGTATAATCCTATTGGTTTAGTGCTCCCCCCTAATTATAATAATAATAATACATTTATATAATAGTAGGTTGGTAGACAGCAACCACCCAGGGAGGTACTACCGTCCTGCCAAGTGAGTGTGAAACGAAAGCCTGTACAGTGGTACCTCGAGTTAAGATATTTTTTCGTTCGAGAATGCTGTTCAAGTGCCATTACCAAACGAATTTATCCCCATAAGGAATAATGTAAAATAGACTAGTCCTTTTACACCCCCAAAAATATACCTACAAAAGCATTTAAAAAAATAAACTTACATAAAAGGGCGATTTTGGGGACCATCGTAACTCGAGGTACCACTGTATTTGTTTTACATGATGGTAGGACTGCTGGTGTCTTTTTTTCTGTCTCATAAACATGCAAGATTTCAGGTATGTCTTGCTACTTCTACTTACACTTAGGTCACACTACACATACATATACACATTTATGTATACACACTCATCTGAGTTTTCTTTGATTTTATCTTAATAGTTCTTGTTCTTATTTCTTTTCCTTTCATATCCATGGGGAAGTGGAATAAGAACCTTTCCTCCGTAAGCCATGCGTGTTGTAAAAGTCAGCTAAAATGCCAGGAACAATGGGCTAGTAACCCATTTTCCTGTATAGATTTACTAAAAAGAAAAAGAAGAAAACCGTCAAAGTGGGATGTTTGAATGTGCATGGATGTTGTGCGAATGATAAGAAAGAGATGATTGTAGATGTTATGAATGAAAAGAAGCTGGATGTCCTGGCTTTAAGTGAGACAAAGATGAAGGGGGTACGAGAGTTTCAGTGGGGAGAAATAAATGGGATTAGGTCAGGAGTTTCAAATAGAGTTAGAGCTAAAGAAGGAGTGGCAATAATGTTGAATAATCAGTTATGGCAGGCAAAGATGGATTATAAATGTATAAATTCAAGGATTATGTGGATTAAAATAAAGGTTGGATGTGAAAAGTGGGTTATAGTAAGTGTTTATGCACCTGGAGAAGAGAGAAGTGTAGAGAGAGAGAGATTTTGGGAAATGTTGAGTGAGTGCATGGGGAGTTTTGAACCAAGTGAGAGAGTACTTGTGGTTGGGGATCTAAATGCTAAAGTGGGTAAAAATGTTGTGGAGGGAGTAGTAGGTAAATTTGGGGTGCCAGGGGTAAATGTAAATGGGGAACCGTTAATTGAGCTATGTGTAGAAAGAGGTTTGGTAATAAGTAATACATATTTTATGAAAGAGAGGATAAATAAGTATACAAGGTATGATATAGCACGTAATGAAAGTAGTTTGTTAGATTATGTATTGGTGGATAAAAGGTTGATGAGTAGGCTTCAGGGTGTACATGTTTATAGAGGGGCAACGGATATATCGGATAATTATTTAGTTGTAGCTAAAAATGCAGTATTAGAATGTGGGGCAGAAGTTTGTGGCTATAGGAGGGTGGGTGCAGGAGGAAAGAGGAGTGAGTGGTGGAATGAAGAAGTAAAGGGTGTGATAAAAGAGAAAAAGGTAGCTTATGAGAGGTTTTTACAAAACAGAAGTGTTAATAGAAGAGCAGAGTATATGGAGAGAAAAGAAAGGTGAAGAGAGTGGTGAGAGAGTGCAAAAGGAGAGCAGATGAAAGAGTGGGAGAGGCTCTGTCAAGAAATTTTGCTGAAAACAAGAAAAAAATTTGGAGTGAGATAAACAAGGTAAGAAAGCCTAGGGAATGAATGGATTTATCAGTTAAAAACAGAGTAGGGTAGTTAGTACAGTAGATGGGGAGCTGGAGGTATTGGGTAGATGACGAGAATATTTTCTCCATGAAAATAGGGAGGTGGTAATTTCATGCACTGGCCAGGGAGGTATAACATCGTTTAGGAGTGAAGAAGCAGGATGTAAGTGTGGGGGAGGTGCGTGAGGCATTATGTAGAATGAAAGGGGTAAAGCAGCTGGAACTGACAGGATCATGACAGAAATGTTAAAAGCAGGGGGGGATATAGTGTTGGAGTAATTGGTGTTTTTGTTTAATAAATGTATGAAAGAGGGGAAGGTACCTAGGGATTGGCAGAGAGCATGTATAGTTCCTTTTTATAAAGGGAAGGGGGATAAAAGAGATTGTAAGAATTATAGGGGAATAAGTTTACTGAGTATACCAGGTAAAGTGTATGGCAGGGTTATTATTGAAAGAATTAGAGGTAAGACAGAGAGTAGGATTGCAGATGAGCAAGGAGGCTTTAGAGTGGGTAGGGGATGTGTAGATCAAGTGTTTACAGTGAAGCATATATGTGAACAGTATTTAGATAAAGGTAGGGAAGTTTTCAGTGCATTTATGGATTTAGAAAAGGCATATGATAGAGTGGATAGGGAAGCAATGTGGCAAATGTTGCAAGTGTATGGAATAGGTAGTAAGTTACTGAAGGCTGTAAAGAGTTTTTATGAGGATAGTGAGGCTCAGGTTAGGGTGTGTAGGAGAGAGGGAGATTACTTCCCGGTAAAAGTAGGTCTTAGACAGGAATGTGTAATGTCACCATGGTTGTTTAACATATTTATAGATGGGGTTGTAAAATAAGTAAATGCTAGGGTGTTGGGAAGAGGGGTGGGATTAAATTATGGGGAATTAAATGCAAAATGGGAGTTGACACAGTTACTCTTTGATGATACTGTGCTTATGGGAGATTCTAAAGAAAAGTTGCAAAGGTTAGTGGACGAGTTTGGGAGGGTTTGTAAAGGAAGAAAGTTGAAAGTGAATGTAGTGATACCGCTCTTGTGGGGAGCCGCAGCAGGACACAATACTGCACCACCTCAGGGGCCCCTTACAATAACAACAAACATAGTACGACGATGGCCCAGCACATGGTGTGTGGTCTCTCTCTTACACAGATACATTCGTGATGCAGATTACATGGTAAGCTTAAATATGTCGCCAGTAGCTATAGCTTTTCTGAGGACATATGCACCTTATATCACCTGTCCTGCAGCAGCAGTCATTAGATGTATTTTCTTCTGTTGCAGACATGTACCATGGATTCTGTGTTCAATAAAGCCTAGGAATAAGGCCTGTGTTTTTATCACAACAGTGAACATAGATAAGAGTAAGGTGATGAGGGTATCAAACGATTTAAATAAAGAAAAATTGGATATCACATTGGAGAGAGGGATTATGGAAGAAGTAAATGTTTTCAGATAGTATTTGGGAGTTGACGTGTCAGCGGATGGGTTTATGAAGGATGAGGTTAACCATAGAATTGATGAAGGAAAAAAGGTGAGTGGTGCGTTGAGGTATCTGTGGAGACAAAAAACCTTATCCATGGAGGCAAAGAAGGGAATGTACCAAAGTATAGTGGTACCAACACTCTTATATGGGTGTGAAGCATGGGTTGCAAATGCTGCAGCGAGGAGGCGGCTGGAGGCAGTGGAGATGTCCTGTCTAAGGGCAATGTGTGGTGTAAATATTATGCAGAAAATTCAGAGTGTGGAAATTAGGAGGAGGTGTGGAGTTACTAAAAGTATTTGTCAAGAGGGCTGAAGAGGGGTTGTTGAGGTGGTTTGGTCATTTAGAGAGAATGGATCAAAGTAGAATGATTTGGAGAGCGTATAAATCTGTAGGGGAAGGAAGGCGGGGTAGGGGTCGTCCTCGAAAAGATTGGAGGGAGGGGTAAAGGAGGTTTTGTGGGCGAGGAGAAGGACTTCCAGCAAGCATGTGTGAGAGTGTTAGATAGGAGTGAATGGAGACGAATGGTTTTTTTGACCTGACGAGCTGTTGGAGTGTGAGCAGGGTAATATTTTGTGAAGGGATTCAGGGAAACCAGTTAATTGATTTAATTGGACTTGAGTCCTGGAAATGGGAAGTACAATGCCTGCACTTTAAAGGAGGGGTCTGGGATAGTGACAGCTGGGAGGGACTATTCTCAGCTGTCGTATCTGAGCGCCTCAGCAAAGACAGTGATTATGTATGAGTGTGGTGAAAGTGTTGAATGATGATGAAAGTATTTTCTTTTTGGGGATTTTCTTTCTTTTGGGGGATTTTCTTTCTTTTTGGGTCACCCTGCCTCGGTGGGAGACGGCCGACTTGTTGAATAAAAAAATCACTGATGTCAGCTAAGCCTGTATACCTTGTATGTACGTACTTGTATTAATAAAGACTTATTAATTATTATTATTATTATTATGATTATCATCATTAGTATCCCCCTCAAGGAAGGTTCCTTGATGCTGGTGAGGGGCTCTTGATCTAGGGAATTGATCTGTGCTCCAGTTCCCTGAATTAAACCTAAATACCTTCCACATCCCCCCCATTCTGGAGTATACCTGGAGAGGGTTTCGGGGGTCAACGCCCCTGTGGCCTGGTATGTGACCAGAGCTCATGGTGGATCAGGGCCTGATCAACTCTGCTGTTACTGTTGGTCGCACGCAACTCAATGTACGAACCACAGCCCGGCTGGTCAGGTACTGGCTTTAGGTGCTTGTCCAGCGCCTTCTTGAATACAGCCAGAGGGCTCTTGGTAATCCCCCTTATGTATGCTGGGAGGCAGTTGAACAGTCTTGGGCCCCTCACACTTATTGTGTTGTTTCTTATCATGCTAGTGGCACCCCTGCTTTTCATTGGGGGGATGTTGCATCGTCTGCAGAGTCTTTTGTTTTCATAGAGAGTGATTTTGGTGTATAGATTTGGTACTAATCCCTCTAGGATTTTCCAAGTGTATATAATCATGCATCTCTCCCACCTGTGTTCTAGGAAGTACAGGTTGAGGAACTTCAAGTGTTCCCAGTAACTGAGGTGTTTTATTGCAGTTATGTGTGCCGTGAAGGTTCTCTGTATATTTTCAAGGTCAGCAATTTCGCCTGCCTTGAAAGGTGTTGTTAGTGTGCAGCAATATTCCAGCCTAGATAGAACAAGCGACCTGAAGAGTGTCATCATGGGCTTGGCATCCCTAGTTTTGAAGGTTCTCATTATCCATCCCGTCATTTTTTCTAGCAGGTGTGATTGATACAATGCTGTAGCCTTTATAGGTGAGATCCTCTGACATTATCAATCTAATGTGTGGTTGGAATTTTTTTTATACTCCGATATAGTTTTAATTTCCTCACGTTTTCCATATCGGAGTAATTGAAATTTCTCATCATTTAACTTCATATTGTTTTCTGCGGCCCATTTAAAGATTTGGTTGATGTCCGCCTGGAGTATTGCAGTCTTCAATGGTGGACAATGTCATGCAAATTCGGGTGTCATCTGCAAAGGAAGACACGGTGCTGTGGCTTACATCCCTGTCTATGTCAGATATGAGGATGAGGAACAGGATGGGAGCGAGTACTGTGACTTGTGGAACAGAGCTTTTCACCGTAGCCGCCTCAGACTTTACTTTGTTTACTACTACTCTGTGTTCTATTTGTTAGGAAATTATAGATCCATCTACCAACTTGTTCTGTTATTCCTTTATCACGCATTTTGTGTGCTATTACACCATGGTCACACTTGTCAAAGGCTTTTGCAAAGTCTGTGTATATTACATCCGCAATTTGTTTGTCTTCTAGAGCATCCAGGACACATATATACACACAAGAAGTATTTCTTCAGTCATAGAGTAGTCAGGAAGTGGAATAGTCTAGCAAGTGATGTAGTGGAGGCAGGAACCATACATAGCTTTAAGACGAGGTATGATAAAGCTCATGGAGCAGGGAGAGAGAGGACCCAGTAGCGATTAGTGAAGAGGCGGAGCCAGGAGCTGAGTCTCGATCCCTGCAACCACAATTAGGTGAGTACACACACACACACCGCCAAATGCAAAGTCATGAAGCTCGGGGAAGGGCAAAGAAGACCGCAAACAGAGTATAGGCTAGGAGGCCAAAGACTGCAAACCTCACTCATCACGCACACATCAACCAGATAACTGCTGTAGCATATGGGCGCCTGGCAAACCTGAGACTAGCATTCCGATACCTCAGTAAGGAATCGTTCAAGACACTACACCGTGTACGTCAGGCCCATACTGGAGTATGCAGCACCAGTTTGGAACCCACATCTGGTCAAACACGTCAAGAAATTAGAGAAAGTGCAAAGGTTTGCAACAAGGCTAGTTCCAGAGCTAAGGGGAATGTCCTACGAAGAAAGGTTAAGGGAAATAGGCCTGACGACACTGGAGGACAGGAGGGTTAGGAAAGACATGATAACGACATACAAAATATTGCGAGGAATAGAAAGGTGGACAGACAGGATGTTCTAGAGATGGGATACAGAAACAAGGGGTCACAATTGTAAGTTGGATACTCAGATGAGTCAAAGGGATGTTAGGAAGTATTTCTTCAGTCACAGAGTTGTCAGGAAGTGGAATAGTCTGGAAAGTGAGGTAGTGGAGGCAGGAACCATACATAGCTTTAAGACGAGGTATGATAAAGCTCATGGAGCAGGGAGAGAGAGGACCTAGTAGCGATCAGTGAAGATGTGGGGCCAGGAGCTGAGTATCGACCCCTGCAACCACAAATAGGTGAGTACACACATACACACACACACACAGCCCCCGGTGGCCTAGTGGGTAAAGCTCTCGCTTCACGCACGGAGGGCCGGGTTCAATTCCCGGTGGGGCAGAAACATTTCGAAGTGTTTCCTTACACACACACACACACACACACACACACACACACACATACATACAACAGGCCTAGTGTCTAATTGACATGTGCCTAGGACAAAATGGTAACTAACACGTGGTAATACTTTATTTACAGGGAACAAATTCAGGGTATTTTTCCAGAATAGGGAGCGCCTTTCTCTTTCTAGTTTACATCTTCTCTTCCTTTTCCTTAAAGGAATATGCCTTGAGCATACCTCGAGTGCCACAGAGTTAATTTGTTCTAGACATAGGTTTGGGTCCGTGTTGCTTAGGCTATCTTCCCAGTTCATATCATTTAGGACTTGGTTTACTTGGTCCCACCTTATGTTTTTGTTATTGAAGTTGAATTTGGTGAAAGCTCCCTCGTGACTGATCACTTCTTGTTGGTCTGGGGCCCCGCGCATACATGTCTGAACCTCTTATTATGGTGTGATCTGAGTATATTATTTTTGATATGGTAATATTTCGTATCAGATCATCATTGTTAGTGAAGATGAGGTCCAGTGTATTTTCTAATCTTGTTGGCTCTTATTTGCTGGTTCAAGGTGAATTTGGTACAGAAATTTAAAAGCTCGTGTGTGTGAGTTTTCATCCTCCACAGGCGCTGTATAATCCTACGGGTTTAGCGCTTCCTTTATAATAATAATAATAATAATAATAATAATAATAATAATAACAATAATAATTATTATTATTATAGACTTGGGGATGAGGGTGACCGCCTCCCACCACAGGTTGAGTATTGGGTAATCAGTTCCCACAGGATGGGTAAGTTTATTCAGGTATACACAAGTACAGTTATAATAATATCTTTATTTCTACAAGTACATGTACAAGGTATACAGTCCTAGCTGACATCAATGACATACTACTACTATATAGAAAGCCCCTTGTTATGCAGAGCATTTCGGGCAAATTAGGTCAATTTTGTCAGAGAATGCGACCCACACCAGTCGACTAACACCCAGGGGCCAGGAGATGAGTCTCGACCCCTGCAACCACAATTATGTGAGTACCCAGGTACCCATTTTTTATACTGATAGGTGAACAGGGACAGCAGGTGTCTTATAGAAGCACGTCCTAATGTTTTCCAGCCAGACCGGGGATTCGAACTCCGGACCTCAGTGTGTGAGCTGAGTGCGCTAGCAATTGAGCTACGGGACATTGATTATCATACATAGCAGCACATGTGTAGAGAAGGATAACCCAAAAAAGTGCGTTATAAAACTATCAAACAGTAAATATCAGGCGAGCCATATAAAGCAGTACATATAATTGTTTTTTATGATAAAATATACATGCAAGTTTTTATTTAGATTTCCTGTGACATATCTAAAAAGACTAAAATACGTATACACTATATTAAATTTAGTTAATAAGCATTTTTAAACATTTATTGAATTCGATGTGATAATCATTTTAGTGATAATTAAGTAATAGGGGTTAAAAAAAAATAGATGAGTAATGAATGTTTTACATTCCCGGTGGCTGGGCCATGTTTCTCTCTGATGGCACCGATCAATCTCCCATTTTACCGCGCTGTAAGCCCGTTCTGAGCCTCCTTCTGGGTCTTGGCTTGCTCTTCTACCTCGTACAGTCTGGTTACAACCATGATGTGTGTCTGCATGCCCTCCAGGTGTATAGTTTGGCAGCGATAGCGGTGGAAATAGTGTTCAGTTTACTGGGAGGCGGCAGCGGCCCCGCCTCAGACGTCTACATTGGTTCTTCCTCAAAAGCCAAGACTAAAAAGTCATCTAAGGTGGGCACTATGTAGCTTACTGTATTAATGTAACTCTTCAAGATGGATTAGTAAGTTAGTTTATTTAGGCACAGTTATCATACATGAGTGTAAATTACCTAGGATAACTCAAAGTGATGCTCTGATGCTTGTGAAAGTTTCTTATAAATAAAATAAAAATAAAATAAAATTTTATTTCTTTGCTAAGGTTACAATGTGTGTTTACATTTTATAATTTGATTGGTACAAAGAAAGCCACTATCATGCCGAGGCATTTCGGGCAGACTTTACCTAATACTTATAGACTAAAGTCTAGACAGGTGAGAGTTGTAGAATACAATATTCAATATTTTACTGTTATTAATATTAGGTAGTACAATTTATGATATAAATATACATTTTTAAGTTTGTAATAATGGCTTAATAATTAAGGGATAATAAAATATTTGGGAGAGTTTAGCATAGTGTTGGTATGGTTGTTAATGAGAGAGGAGATGTTTTTGAGTATAGTCCTAAATTGATTTGTGGGCAGGGGACCTCTAGCTGTTTCAGGCAAAGAGTTCCAGATCTTTGGGCCCTTTATGTGCATTGCATTTTTGCATAGTGTGAGACAGACACGAGGGATCTCAAAAAGTGTGTTGTGCCTCGTGTTATGCCTGCGTGTGCTGTTGAAGATGTCTAGAAGTTAGAGTGGAGGGTTGACTTTGGAGCTTAATGTTGTGTATATATAGTAGGCACAGTAATAAGTGTGTATATTTTGTATATTGAGTAAGTCTAAGCTTTTGAAGTGTGGTGGGGTGTGTTGTCTTGATCCAGGGATTGGGAGCTACCCTTCATCTTCCTTGGATTTAAGCTGATTACCACACATTCCCCAACAGGCCTATCATTTACATGTTTGTCTTTCCCTGTGAATAATAATTTGAGTGATATATGTATACGTATTTATAATTTAAAATAATTTCTCCCTATAATGGTTATGTAATTGTTATAAGCTTACTTTATTAATTAACTGTTTACCTTAATATTCCTTTTTTGGTATTGTTTAATATTGTTTAATATGTCTGTTGTGTATCAGAACTGACTTCTCACATTATCAAGAAGTCACGAAAGAGCTTGGAATTTCGCTATTTTTTCGCAATGGCTGTTTTGCATAGCATCATTTGTGTAGAGAACCTAGGATAACCCAAAAAAGTCAAAGTGTCTTATTTCTATTGGAGTCATTGTGATAAGTGTATGTAGTAGCATAATGTAAAACATTATTAATTTAAATGTAAAACATCATTAATTTAACAGTACAGGTCGGCCATCACTAATCCGGCAATCAGTTATCCGGTTCCGTCAGTAATCCGACACTAATTTTGGCTAGCATAATTTCAAACTTCATCATTATACTGACTCAAATTTCATCATTACGTATACTGACTCAAAAATTGTGCAGATGGTTGTAAATCTTCAGCAGCAAGCCAGTGGAGGAGAACGCAGTGATGAAAATGAGGAAGATGTAGCAGAAAGAGTCTCTATTGATAGGTTAAGTGTATTCTAACCTAACCACTCTGTAATCTGGCAAACTCGCTAATCCGGTCCCAATGATGACGGATTAGTGATGGCCGATCTGTATTATAAAATTGTGTACGATATTAACCCAAGTAAGCAAATGTAATTATATTGCACTAAGAAAAGTATTGAGCTCTTTTAATTGGCTCATTTCCATTGAAGTCCATAGATCCTCTCCCCAAGGATGGAACTTACAAAAGTCATCAAAATTCAAAGTGTTTATTTACTGTTAAGTAAACATAGGCAGCAGGTGTAAGGAAATTTGCTCATATATCTTACCTTGCCCTGATCATGATTCTAATTCTGGTTCTTCAGTTGTGAATTGAATGTTGTACCATCTAGATGTGAATATTTTGCACATCTAGTTACAGTGGACCCCGCCTAACGAACACCCCGGAAATCGTACAATTATGTAAGTATAATATTGTAAGTGCTTGTGGAAGTGTATTTTTTGGAGTCTGAAATAGACTTACCTACGTGACATTATTTCTTAAGGAAGTAAATTCGTTCGGTAATGGCACTTGAGCAGGCATCTGGAATGAATTTTGTTCGTTAGGCGGGGGTCCACTGTACCTATATTGTTTCCTATATTGTTTTAAGTATGATTTCTATGTTCTTGATTTTTTTAATAATTTTATTCATGTTTCATTTTGGTTTCAGAGGCTGTGCAAATGCCAGAAGCTTTTACATTTAATAATAGATATACAGTGGACCCCCAAGTTACGAGCATAATTCATTCCAGAAGGCTGCTCAAGTGCCATTACAATTTCAGACCCCCAAAAATACACTTACAAAAGCACTTACAATATTACACTTACATAATTGTACGATTTCCGAGGTGCTCGTAACTCGGGGGTCCACTGTACAGTGGTACCTCGGTATACGTCTGCTTTGGAATAAGTCCAACTTGGTACATTGGACGCGAAAATTTTTGCTTGGTATACAATCTTTGTTTGGAATACGACTCGTGTGCTAGAACTTGTATGGGTCAAAATGGGAGTTTTGGAACGATCACTTTACTATCGCTCATTGCATAACTCTCATTGACAAAACCTGGCAGGAAGTTTCATATAGAACAATGAACTCTGCTTGGAGGAATTTGTGGCCAGAAGCAGTGGCTGAAAGGGACTTTGAGGGATTTGAGGTTGTCTATAGTGGAGGATATTTTGTCTGGGCAGGTCCATGGGTCTGGATGTGAGTGATGGTGATGTGGAGGAGTTAGTGGAGGGGCACAGGGAAGAGCTGACCACTGAGGAGCTGCAGGAACTTGAGAAGGAGGAGCACAAGACTAAGATGGATGCACTCTCTTCAGGCTCAAGAGGAGATAGAGGAAGCCTCTACTTCATTAATCAAGGAAATCTTTGCCAAATGGATGGACGTCAAAAACTTTGCAGAGAAGTACCAGCCTAAACAAGCCGTAATAGCATTGTCTGGAATGACCAGACAGTGTCACATTTCCGAAACATCCTGAGGAGAAGGCAGAAGCAAAGTTCTTTGGACAGATTTAGTAATTCTTTTGTATTTATGTATGTATTTTAGTATTAAGCAGTGTTTAAATTACATATTTTAGTATTAAGCAGTGTTTAAATTATTTTATTCAACCCCATCAATGTATAATATGTTAATAACAATAGGATTTTTTTTCATGGGAACGGATTAATTGTTTTCCCTGTATTTCTTATGGGAAAATTCGTTTGGTATAAGTCCAAGGTCCTGGAACGGATTAAGGACGTATACTGAGGTACCACTGTACCTTCTAAAAGCTATATTAAATATATAACTTTTACAATGAATATTTAAACTATGTTAAATATATAGTTTAAACAAATATTTCAGGTTGTCCATGTGTTTTTGATTGCTGTGTGGAGCATCTGCAGTATTGTCACCACACACATTGTTACTGTTTTGTATGGTGCATATCTGATAGAGTGAGTATAAGTTAATTTTTTTTAGAATACTACACCTTCAATAGATTCAGATTTTTAATCATAAAAAAAATACAAGCATGTTGTACAGTATAAATAATAAATAGTTATAGGGGTAAAGTGATATTTATGAAATTTGTTATACTATATAAGCATCATTTTGGACTGAACTTCAAATATAAAATGTACATTATGTATATGCTTCAGAGTGAGGAGGAGGAGGAGGAAAATTTAGAAACACTCATCATAAACTATATAAATTATTGGAAAGAACAGTCATGTTCCATTTGAAATAATCTGTTGCTAAATATAACTGGATTGGAAAAGTGGAAAAGGTTATAGGAAAAGAGAACACTAGTTTAGCAGCGGAGTTGCTGATGAGTGGAATAATCTCCTTAATAGAGTTATTGAAGCCAACACCTAAGGTAGCTAGCTAGGTTAGACATATATGAGTGAGAAGGGGTCAACTTGAGAAACACCTGCTTAGGTAAGCAAGTTTATTTAGGTACAGGTACACATAAGTACAGTTATCATACATGGTTTAACATATGTGTGAATTACCTCTTATTTGTATGTTCTTATGAAGATGAGATCAGAGAATCGGAGATCTTCCACAGTTTACATTTTCCTGTTACCTTCATACAGAGTTGTTGAAGGAAAGCACAGCATATATAAAACACTCCAAGAATAATAGCAAGAACACTTACTTTTTTAATTTTCCCTACTTCCACAGTAGTATATGAGAAAACTTCTAGGATACTTAAAAAAGACAGTTATATACATCACTGCAACCATCACCACTATCAAAAATATTATACAGAGGTCCCTTGAGTTACAATGGGCTGGAGTTATAAGACTTTTGAGTTAAGACTTGCCCTCATAAAGAAATTTAGTTTTGAGCTGCGATGAAAAATTTGACTTATTAACGTAATCTGTATGGTTGAGGATGACCACTCCTCCTTTGTCCACTGTGGAGATGAGAATATCGTTATTAATGGCCATGTTTTTGAGTGCTTCGATGTAGCGGCGTGGAATGACCGGACAGCTAGGTTCCAAAATGGTTGCTGTAATAAGTCCTTGTATAAAACCTTTGTTAAATTCAGTCTCCAAAGTCGTGGTTTTTGATAATTGTATCCAACTTATATTTAAGCCTCCGTATGCCAGTGGCAAACTTGAGACCTAAGCTGAGTGTTTCAAACTCTGTATCGCTGAGAACATAAGAAGAAAGGTTATTGATGATGTTAACTCTGCCAGTGTCTTTCCATTTGCTGTGTTGACAGAGAGACGAAAGTTTTCTAGATAGCTGTAGCTTCTGCTGTAGGTTGGTCATGGTAACTTTGCTGAGGATGTGTTCGGCGGTGTGTCTGTCACTAACGGGAAGGGAAGTGAGAACTAGGTGAGCAATAGTTCTCACCTAGTTCTCGCTTCCTTTCCCTTCCCTCCTCATCGCCTGCTCTCCCAACTACATGTACCTATGCTTTCCATGTTTTATCAAGATATGAAAAATTTTGAGCTCTAAGTAAAAATTTCTCTCAGTAAAGGTTTCCATTCTGTCAGTTTTTTTTTTCATCAAATCTTTTATATTATAGGATTTGGCAGTGCTCCATTTTAGAAGTGAAGCTCAAGAGTCCTGTTTTAATTCTGATTCAGATTCTTTTGTGAATACTGTGGCTTTTCTAAGTTATTTTTCATTCTTGTTTTACAGGAATTTTGAGGACACCTTTACCTTCAGTGTACTAGTAGCATCTTTAGCCTTCATAAGACCACTCATTGCTCTTGGACCATCTGCTCTCATTATTATCCTTGAGAGGTAAACTTCTATTTTGTTTATTTTCTCATTATTGTTTATGCATGCAATTTACAAAGCTACTGAAGTGACCAAATTTAATAAAAGAAGATTATGACATCAGAAATTTATTCTGTCATTTATTTGTGAATGTATTTCAGTGATGAAATAAAAAAGTATCCCATGTCATTATTTTTTTTGCATGTTATAACAAAATACTGTACTGTGGTTTGACGGTCGTTTTATCCGTAAACAAGAAGCTGGTTTTACTGTTCTGCCAAATGAGTGTGAAACAGAAAACTGTAATTGTTTTACACATTGGTAGGATTGCTGGCGTCTTTTCTTTTTGTCCCATGAACATGCAAGATAAGATGCATCTTGCTTCTTCTACGAACACTTAGGTCATGCATATACAGTGGACCCTCGGTTTTCGTACAGCTCCCAACTCGAACAATTATGTAAGTGTATTTTTGCAAGTGCTTTTGTAAGTGTATTTTTGGGGGTCTGAAACGACTAATCTAATTTACATTCATCCTTATGGGAACAAATTCGTTCGGTAACAGCACTCGAACAGCATTCTGGAAAGAATTATCGACGAAAACCGAGGGTCCACTGTACTTGTACAGTGGACCCCCGAGTAATGAGCAAAATTCATTCCAGAAGCCTGCTCAAGTGCCATTACCGAACGAATTTACTCCCTTAAGAAATTATGTCAAGTAGGTTAGTCCATTTCAGACCCCAAAATACACACAAAGCACTTAATAATACTTACATAATGTACGATTCGGGGTGCTCGTAACTCGGGGGTCCACTGTATATGTATGCCCACCCATTTGAATTTTTTATTTTCTTAATAATTCTTGTTTTTTTTTCTTTCAGTTCTATGCATGTTGTAAAAGGCAACTAAAATGCCAGGAGCAAGGGGGCTAGTAACCGCTTCTCCAGTCTAAATTACTAAATGTGAAAAGAAGAAAATTTTTTATTTCTTCATTTTTTGGGTCACCCTGTCTTGGGAGGTGGTTGGTGTTAAATTTTTTTTTAAAGTTGGTATGTTTGAATGTTTGTGGATATGGATATAGTGCAGATAAGAAGAGATGATTGTCATTGTTATGAATGAAGAGAAGCTGGATGTCTTGGCTTTAAGCAAAACAAAGCTGAAGGGGGTAGGTGAGTTTCAGTAGGAAGAAATAAATGGGATTAGGTTAGTGGTATC
>WNWK01002461.1:0-117500 GCA_009830355.1 Cherax destructor | reverse complement strand
ATT
Organism: Cherax destructor; assembly: GCA_009830355.1. NCBI lineage: Eukaryota > Metazoa > Arthropoda > Malacostraca > Decapoda > Parastacidae > Cherax > Cherax destructor. The sequence goes on along the minus strand of WNWK01002461.1, from coordinate 117,497 downwards.
TTTTTTTATTTTATCTTAGTTGAAAGTGCTAAACAACTTTCCAGTTGTTTATTGTGTATCATTACTTTTCATTTTGTTCAAATCATCAGTCAGTCTTTATTTCTTGTAGTTAACTTCATGAATAGTGTGAGCAAGGAATGTCAGGAACTAAAGTCTCTCTATGACTCTTGCTTCAATCAATGGTATAGTGAAAAGTTCTTAAATGGACAAGCAGATGATACAACCTGTGAACCTATATACAAGCAATACCAGCAGTGTGTGAAAAAGGCTCTTAAAAAGCTTAAAATTGACATTCCAAAAATAGAAGAGCCTCCACTTGACGAGAAACCCAAGGGATAAGTTTAATTTTGTGTTTGTATCCATTTTAATAATTTATAGTTATTTGGTATTTTAATTTTTTTTTTTTAAACAGGCATAATATTCTATAAGCAGTGTCAAACTATTATATTGCTGTAAACTTTTCAAAAATAACTTGAAATAATAGTAGTATTTTTTGAATTGTTAAGCCAAGAATCAAAATGTTTCATTCAATGTGGAAGTTTGCATCGCACCTATACCGCCAATATGAACTGAACACGGCAATATATATGCTTGAGCCTAAGGAGAAATTGGCCATGAATGCCTTTTTCTTATCCATTCTTGGTCTTGTTACATACTCTTCGTATGTATACTTACCTCATTACACTTCCACAATGCTTGCCTTCTTCGGAATTATTGACATTGGAAATTAGACTTTTGGACAATAAGCATAGCTTTGATGAATCAGTATTATAAATTTTCATTACTGCTTAAAGCAAGACATTATTTATTTGAAATTAATTCTCACTTCTTTTCATTAAGTGCAGGGATTTAAAAAATTGCTTATTTTGTAGTTGCCTTTAACCCCTGTGGTTTAGCGCTTCTATTTGATTATAATAATAATAATGTAGTTGCCTTTTATTTCATATATTGCATATTAGACTGGATCTAATTAATTTTAAATGTAATACTGTTGATTTTTTATAATACTATTGCTTATCATGGCATCCAAACCAAAACTAGCCAAAACCCTGTCTGTGTCCAAACAGCGGAAAACAATTAAGGGAGTCCAGAAGCCTAAAAAAAATGTTATAAAAAACACTCTAGACAGCCCCTTTGCCTTAGACTGGCCTGCTTTAAGTACCAAGCATGAAGAGGAAATTCGATCACTTTTACAAATGGTATGCTCTGGGTTGAAGAAACTCTCGTGTAAACCACCATGGAAAGAAATAAAAAAGCTCAAAGGTGCAGCAAGGAAAGCTTTTCGTAAAGAATACCTACAGAATTGGCAAGAAAGTTTAGGTACTGATGTTGTAAATGAGAACAGAAAGAAGGAAGAAATCTTGTCTCATTTGATTTTTGGCTATAATGCTGTCATGAGGGCTCTAGAAAAAGATTCTTTAGCTGGTATCTTTGTTAAAAAAAATGTGGAGCCTACTTTTGTAGTGAAAACATTTCTTCCTGGTTGTGGAAATAAATGTATTCCTCTAATTCCATTAGATGACCTTGATAATCTGCTTAAAAATGAAAGCATGCTTGCTTTGCCACATGCATGCATGGTGCTTGGATTGAAACCATCTGTCAGAGATGAGAGTAATAGATTTTATCCATTGTTTGCCAAGATGTGTGAAGCTGTTGATGTCCACATTGAAGATGATGTGAATGAAGAATTTGACAACAATATAGAATGCAGCATAAAAAATTCTGTTGCAGAGGATAAAGAAAATCAAACTTGTATCTCCAACAATTTCTTAACAGATGAACAAATCCAGTTATATCACTTAAAGCGAACTGAAAAAAATAAAAGAGTATTCATTCCAGGGAAAATAAAGAAGCAAAAGGTTGATGCTGTGGCTTTTGGGTCAGATTTTATTGGCTTTGGATCTATTAAAATTGATGTGCCAGTTCAAGGAGAGCAATTGCAACTTGATAGAAAACCTGCCCAATTGACTAAGTTGAAACTAAAAAAAATAGAAAAAAAGGGACCTTCTTTCAGTTCTGTAGAAACTATGGACCTAAATAATATATTATTTATTGATAATAAGGGAGACCAGGAAGAAGAGTGTGTGAAACAAAAAAGTAACAGTTTAGAAGCAACAGCCTCTTCTAAAATGAACAAGTCTCCACTTAAAAAGATGAAGAAAATGAAGGCACGCATTTCTCCTTATGTGTCTGCTAAAACAAAGAGAGTGAAAAACAACCAGAATAGAAAAAAACCCAAAAGTGGTAAATTATTGAATGATAAGTAAGCCATCCTGAAGACCTGAAAAGATAAAAAATTTACCGTTTTATGGTAAATATAATTTTATATGCATTTTTCATACAAAATTATGGTAAATATTTAGTAATGTACATTTTACATACTGTGGAAATCTTGTTAAATTTCAGAGGCATTTGCAACATTCTGCAGTATTTTACTCAATGGTTTTGCTTTCATGTAAGGTAAAGTAGCTATAATTTGCTACTATAAAGAAAAGGTTTTCCTGTAACAATGAGGGTTGCTGTAACATTAGTGAGTGAGAAGTAGAAGCAAAGAAGCAGGAAATGACAATAAATGGTGAAAATTAAACTTAACACACACTGTACTGAGATGATTATCTTAAGAGGTGCTCTAGAGTGACTTATAAAAATTTACTTAGGCCAAAAATGCATTCCTTTACCCCTTAGAAGACAGGTGTACTAAGTAAATATTTAACTTGTGAAAATCAAGAATTTTTTGAAAGAATGTCACTCCAATGCTAATGCATAAAGTGTATTTATTGTTTGCTGGTTATTAATTAGAATACCTACAAGAGCACCTTACAGTTGATTCCTGCAACCTGTTAATGTTATTAAATATTTGTATTTAGCTGTTAATATTATTGAACACTTGTATTTAGCTGTTAATATTATTGAACACTTGTATTTAGCTGTTAATATTATTGAACACTTGTATTTATCTGTTTGCATTCCTTTCTCCATATGTATAAGTTTCACAGATTACTAATTTAGTTTTGATTGTGCCCTGGTCATTTATTTTCTAATTTTGTAGATAACAAATAAAATGTATATTACTGTATTTTTAAACCTCACTTGCTTTATTATTTTTCTATCTTGTCTAGAAATTTGTGAAATGCTGTAGGTACCAACCTATGACCTTCAACAAGCCTGGCCCAGGGCAGTCTCAGGGAGTAGAAAAATTCTCGAAACTCATCAGAGGTATAAGGAAGCAGAGAATCTCAAAGCAGACAGAACCCTTTGAAAAAGGGAGTCCTGATGCTGATGAGGGACTTGTGATCCAAGGAATTGGTGTTGCCCTTCTCTTCCTTGGGTCAAACCTTTTTACATTATTCACAAAAAAATGGAGGATTATTGGTAACAGATGTGGTATGTAGAGGGCTTTTAACTTATACTCAAGGAATTGAACCTTTTCTTTTTTTCATCTCTCTCCCTTGGATTGAATCTAAATATCCCCTAACCTCTTATTTCGTCTCATTAGAGGGGATATTTCCTCCATTGTAAAATGCAACTACTAGATAGAGGAAAAGTAATTACCATCAGTCTTGTTGTAACATATCTTTCCTTGGTAGTGCTCTGATTGTTTTGTCACCACCTGATGAAAATTGAATCATTTAAGGGTCCCAGGTGACCCTACACTGAAACACGAAGTAGCCATTGGTTGGGACTTTTTATGGAAATACTACTGGAGATTGCCTGTAGATCCAGGAGTGGTAATTGAAGGTATGACTCTTGGTTTTCTTGCCGGTTTGCCTACTGCCAGTATTAGCCAAAAGATGGTTGCACACTTTGTGCTCTTGTCTAAACAGGTTTTTTTTTTTGCTCTGTCATTTCTGGAGGTGCCAACTTAGTGGTGTGCACCAAATAGAACATCATTGCCTGTTGCAGTGGAGGTGACTGTAGTTCAAAGTGGGTACCTGGTTTCTTTTTGTTTATTCTTTCAGCTCTACTCCATTTTATACTTCATGATGAACAAAACATTTCCTTAATCACTTGGATCTTCAATGATTGCAACACCTATCAACCCTAGAATGCCAATAGACCCCAGAACTGCTTTCAACCACTTGTTGCACAAAGCCTCTTCTAACTTGCTTACCTGTCCACTGTATGTGTGCTGTCCTGAAAACAATGTGAATGATTGTATTCCTTGACCTCTGATCCTGTTTATACCATTGCCACATGAAAACATAAGAAACCCTGCTGAAATTACCAAATGATTGGGCATCATCTTGGTAAAAAAAATTTCAAGTGCTACATCTCTCTCTAATAAAAAATCTGGGTCTTAGTTGACCCTACTAGATTATGTCCCACATTAAAGAAACTAGTTTCCTTTATGCTTTGCAAACTCTCACAAACACTATCAGGGTGCCAACCAACAGCACCTTGGTTAGAAGATATTGGTGTTCATATTTTAAAAACACTTACACCCTACAGTACTAGTCTCACTCCTAAACCTTTTCAGTAGAATTTAGTTCGAAGTGGATATACATTACTAACACAGTTCTGTATAACAACCGAGTTTGATGCTTATTTCTTCTACCATTACTACTAGTACTACTATACTATCACTGCTACTACGAGTTTGATGCTTATTTCTACTACTACTACGCAGCGTTGTATGACCCTTGTGGGTTTATCACTTAGTTTTGATTGTAGTGCTACTAATATTTCTACTTTTTATTTTTATTTCTATTAGTACAGTGGACCCCTGGTTAACGGCCTGCTCCAAACTAACAATTATGTAAGTGTATGTTTGGGGGTCCAAAAGGACTAATCTAATTTACATTATTCCTTATGATAATAAATTCGTTCGGTAACGGCACTTGAACAGCATTCTGGAACGAATTATGGCCTTTAACCATGGGTCCACTGTACTACTACAGGTGCAGGTGGTAGTATTACTACAACTACTCGTGTATTAGAAAAAATAGACATTCGATGTTGCAAATATGGAAGTCATTATATATTCTTTTGATACATGAGCAGCTAGATTGACCATCCCATGCTCATTCTGTGAGTGGCATCGTGAAAGACTGGATTAAGAGGTCACTAAACCTACCCAGAAGTCTGGTCTCGCCCAGATGCTTTTGATTGTGAGTCTAATGCTTATCTGCTATGTAACAGTGAGGTGCACTGATGCTGGTAAAAACCTTTTGATCCAGAGATTTGGAACTATCCTCCTTTTGATCAAATATGCCTCCCATTGTCTTAGCGCTTCCCCATAAATGTGATAATTATTAGGTATCAGTTTCTACAGGATTTATCTATTAACACTAACAGTGACTGAAATGTTAAGAACTTATAACAAAAGCAAATTATATACTTTTAAATGCTGTATGGCCCTAGTGGGTTTAGCACTTCTTTTTGATAATAAGTTTGGGGTGCCAGGTGTAAATGATAATGGGGAGTATTTGATTGAACTTTGTATAGAGAGGGGTCTGGCTATAGGTAACACATATTTTAAGAAAAAGAGGATAAATAAGTATGAATCTTAGCCCTGGCTTTGTCTCTGTTGATGCTTTCCTCTCTCATTACATTGTTAAATGCTCTAAACTTCAGAACACCCGTGACTTAACCTGATTCCTTCCCCTTTCATCTCTTCCCTCTTCTTTTTTCTCCTATGGGTTTTCCTTTCTTTTCTTTTGCCTGGTATTTGTCCTTTTTTTCGCCTTTCCTCCCTCTGTGTTCTCGTCCCACCCTTGCGGGCCGCTAGCCTCATTGCAGTGCTCCTCTAGAACATGACTGTCTCCACTACTACTATTACTACTACTACCACTTCCACTACTTCATTATTTCCCCACTCTCTGGTACCCTTCCCTGTCTGCCTGCCTATAAATACCACTTCCCCAGTCTTTGTGTGTTAGTGTGACTTTGTAAATGGTCCAAGTCGGGCCGAAACGTCGTCGTAAGCTCCTCTCTTTTATATGTGCGGGTTGTGTGTGTATAGATCACTTTTTAGTTGTAGCTACAGTTAGAATAAAAGGTAGATGGGATACAAGGAAAATGGAAGCAACAAGTGAGAGAGGTGAAGGTTTATAAACTAAAGGAGGAGACAGTTAGGGTAAGATATAAACAACTGTTGGAGGACAGATGGGATAGTGTGAGTATAGGCAATGGGGTAGAAGATGTATGGGGTAAGTTTAAGAATACAGTGGACCCCCGGAAATCGAACGCCTCCCAACTCAACCTATTATGTAAGTTTATTATTGTAAGTGCTTTTGTAAGCGTATTTTTGGGGGTCTGAAATGGACTAATCTAATTTACATTATTCCTTATGGGAATAAATTCGTTCGGTAACAGCACTTGAACAGCATTCTGGAACGAAGAATGTTTGATTTCTGGGGGTCCACTGTACAGTGGTCCCTTGGTTTTCGTGCATCTCCAAACTCGAACATTTATGTAAGTGTATTTTCGTAAGTGCTGTTGCAAGTGTATTTTTGGGGGTCTGAAATAGACTAACCTACGTGACATTATTTCTTTAGGAAGTAAATTCATTCGGTAATGGCACTTAAGGAGCATTCTGGAACGAATTTTCGGCAAAAACCAAGGGACCACTGTATAGTGTTAAGAGTGTTCAGCAGAAATTTGTTTTTACAGGAGGGAAGAAGAGCATTTGGTGGAATGATGTAAAGAGAGTAGTAAGAGAGAAAAAGTTAGCATATGAGAGATTTTTATAAAGTAGAAGTGATGAAAGGAGGGAGAAGTATATGGAGAGAAAAAGAGAGGTTAAGAGAGTGGTGAAGCAATATAAAAAGAGAGCAAATGAGAGAGGGTGAGATGTTATCAACAAATTTTGTTGAAAAGAAAAAGTTTTGGAGTGAGATTAATAAGTTGAGAAAGCCTAGGGAACAAATGGATTTGTTAGTTAAAAATTAGGAGTTATTAAACGGAGAGTTAGAGGTATCGGGAAGATGGAGGGATAGGGCAAGGAGGAATGACATCTTATAGGAGTGAGGAAGAACCAGTTGTGAGTGGGGGGGAAGTGCGTGGGGCAGTGGGTAGAATGAAAGGGGGTAAAGCAGCTGGGATTGATGGGATAAAGATAGAAATGTTAAAAGCAGGTGGGGATATAGTTTTGGAGTGGTTAGTGTTTTTATTTAATAAATGTATGGAAGACGGTAAGGTACCTAGGGATTGGCAGAGAGCATGCATAGTTCCTTTGTATAAAGGCAAAGGGAGTAAAAGAGTGTAAAAATTATAGGGGAATAATACACACACAACCCGGACATATAAAAAAGAGAGGAGCTTACGACAACGTTTCGGTCTGACTTGGACCATTTACAAAGTCACACTAACAATATGGCCTATAAATACCCCTTTTACCTGTCCATTGTATTAGTGTGACTTTGTAAAGGGTCCAAGTCGGACCGAAACGTCGTCGTAAGCTCCTCTCTTTTTTATATGTGCGGGTTGTGTGTGTATTGTTCCAGTCACGGTATTGTGCCTTTTTTGTTATTTATCGATGAAAAAAGGGAGGCGGTAATTTCATGCACTGGCCAGGGAGGTACAACATCGTTTAGGAGTGAAGAAGAGCAGGATGTGAGTGTGGGGGAGGTGCGTGAGGCATTACGTAGAATGAAAGGGGGTAAAGCAGCTGGAACTGACGGGATCATGACAGAAATGTTAAAAGCAGGGGGGGATATAGTGTTGGAGTGGTTGGTATTTTTGTTTAATAAATGTATGAAAGAGGGGAAGGTACCTAGGGATTGGCAGAGAGCATGTATAGTTCCTTTATATAAAGGGAAGGGGGATAAAAGAGAGTGTAAAAATTATAGGGGAATAAGTTTACTGAGTATACCAGGTAAAGTGTATGGCAGAGGTAAGACAGAGAGTAGGATTGCAGATGAGCAAGGAGGCTTTAGTGGGGGTAGGGGATGTGTAGATCAAGTGTTTACAGTGAAGCATATATGTGAACATTATTTAGATAAAGGTAGAGAAGTTTTCATTGCATTTATGGATTTAGAAAAGGCATATGATAGAGTAGATAGGGGAGCAATGATGCAAGTGTATGGAATAGGTAGTAAGTTACTGAAGGCTGTAAAGAGTTTTTATGAGGATAGTGAGGCTCAGGTTAGGGTGTGTAGGAGAGAGGGAGATTACTTCCCGGTAAAAGTAGGTCTTAGACAGGGATGTGTAATGTCACCATGGTTGTTTAATATATTTATAGATGGGGTTGTAAAAGAAGTAAATGCTAGGGTGTTGGGGAGATGGGTGGGATTAAATTATGGGGAATTAAATGCAAAATGGGAGTTGACACAGTTACTTTTTGCTGATGATACTGTGCTTATGGGAGATTCTAAAGAAAAGTTGCAAAGGTTAGTGGACGAGTTTGGGAGAGTGTGTAAAGGTAGAAAGTTGAAAGTGAACATAGATAAGAGTAAGGTGATGAGGGTATCAAACTATTTAAATAAAGAAAAATTGGATATCACATTGGAGAGAGGGATTATGGAAGAAGTAAATGTTTTCAGATATTTGGGAGTTGACGTGTCAGTGGATGGGTTTATGAAGGATGAGGTTAACCATAGAATTGATGAAGGAAAAAAGGTGAGTGGTGCGTTGAGGTATCTGTGGAGACAAAAAACGTTATCCATGGAGGCAAAGAAGGGAATGTACGAAAGTATAGTGGTACCAACACTTATATGGGTGTGAAGCATGGGTTGCAAATGCTGCAGCGAGGAGGAGGCTGGAGGCAGTGGAGATGTCCTGTCTAAGGGCAATGTGTGGTGTAAATATTATGCAGAAAATTCGGAATGTGGAAATTAGGAGAAGGTGTGTAGTTACTAAAAGTATTTGTCAGAGGGCTGAAGAGGGGTTGTTGAGGTGGTTTGGTCATTTAGAGAGAATGGATCAAAGTAGAATGACTTGGAGAGCATATAAATCTGTAGGGAAAGGAAGGCGGGGTAGGGGTCGTCCTAGAAAAGGCTGTAGGTAGGGGGTAAAGGAGGTTTTGTGGGCGAGGGGCTTGGACTTCCAGCAAGCATGTGTGAGCGTGTTAGATAGGAGTGAATGGAGACGAATGGTTTTTGGGACATGACGATCTGTTGGAGTGTGAGCAGGGTAACATTTTGTGAAGGGATTCAGGGTAACCAGTTAATTGATTTAGTTGGACTTGAGCCCTGGAAATGGGAAGTACAGTGCCTGCACTTTAAAGGAGGGGTCTGGGATAGTGACAGCTGGGAGGGACTATTCTCAGCTGTCGTATCTGAGCGCCTCTGCAAAGACAGTGATTATGTATGAGTGTGGTGAAAGTGTTGAATGATGATGAAAGTATTTTCTTTTTGGGGATTTTCTTTCTTTTTGGGTCACCCTGCCTCGGTGGGAGACGGCCGACTTGTTGAAAAAAAAGTCTGTTGAGTATACCTGGTAAAGTGTATGGTAGAGTTGTTATTGAAAGATTGAAGAGTAAGACGGAGAGCAGGATAGCAGATAAACAAGGAGGCTTTAAGAAGGGTAGGGGATGTGTAGACCAAGTGTTTGAAGTGAAACATATAGGTGAACAGTATTTAGATAAGGGTAAAGAGGTTTTTGTGGCATTTATGGATTTGGAAAAGGCGTATGATAGGGTGGCAATGTGGCAGATGTTGCAAATGTATGGAATAGGAGGTAGGTTATTGAAAGCAGTGAAGAGTCCTTACGAGGATAGTGAGGCTCAGGTTAGAATATGTAGGCGAGAGGTAGAATATTTCCCAGTAAAAGTAGGCCTTAGACCAGGGATGTGTGATGTCACCATGGTTGTTCAATATATTTATAGATGGAGTTGTAAGAGAAGTGAATGCTTGGGTGTTGGCAAGAGGTGTGGGGTTAAAAGATAAAGAATCTAACACAAAGTGGGAGTCGTCACAGTTGCTCTTTGCTGATGACACTGTGCTTTTGGGAGATTCTGATGAGAAGTTGCAGAGTTTGGTTGACGAGTTTGGTAGGGTATGTAAAAGAAGGAAATTAAAAGTGAATATAGGAAAGATTGTAAGGTGATGAGGATAAAAAAAATATTAGGTAACGGAAGATTTGGATATCAGATTGGAGGGAGAGAGTATGGAGGAAGTGAATGTATTCAGGTATTTGGGAGTGGACGTGTCAGCAGATGGGTCTATGAAAGATGAGGTAAATCACAGAATTGACAAAGGAAAAAAGGTGAGTGGTGTACTGAGGAGTCTGTGGAGACAAGGAACTTTGTCCATGGAAGCAAAGAGAGAATGTATGAGAGTATAGTTATACCAATGCTCTTGTATTTGTGTGAGGCATGGGTCATGGGTTGTGAATGTTGCAAAGAGAAGGCTGGAGGCAGTGGAGATGTCATGTCTGAGGGCAATGTGTGGTGTGAATATAATGCAGAGAATCCATAGTTTGGAGATTAGGAGGTGTGGGATTACCAAAACTATTATCCAGAGGGCTGAGGAGGAGTTATTGAGATGGTTTGGACATGTAGAGAGGATGGAATGACTTCGAGAGTGTATAAGATAAGATTTCTTCGGATTTTTAACCCCGGAGGGTTAGCCACCCAGGATAACCCAAGAAAGTCAGTGTGTCATCGAGGACTATCTGTCTTATTTCCATTGGGGTCCTCAAACTTGTCCCCCAGGATGCGACTCACACCAGTCGACTAACTCCCAGGTACAGTACCTACTTGCTAGGTGAACAGGACAACAGGTGTAAAGAAACACGTCGAAATGTTTCTACCCCGCCGGGAATCGAACCCGGGCCCTCCGTGTGTGAAGCGAGAGCTTTGCCAAGGGAGGCTAGGTAAGGGGTCGGCCTAGGGAAGGTTGGAGGAAGGGGGTAAAGGAGGTTTTGTGTGCGAGGGGCTTGGACTTCCACCAAGCGTGCTTGAGCATGTTAGGAAAAAATGTAGAGAAATGCTGTTGGAGTGTAAGCAAGGTAACATTTATGAAGGGATTCAGGGAAACCGGCAGGCCGGACTTGGTTCTTGGAGATGGGAAGTACAATGCCGGCACTCTGAAGGAGGGGTATTAATGTTGCAGTTTTATAACGAGTGTAAGCATGCCTCTGGCAAGACTGATGGAGTGAATGCTGAAAGTTTTTCTTTTTCGGGCCACCCTGCCTTGGTGGGAAACGGCCAATGTGTTAATAGAAAATAAAATAAATAATAATAAACATCTTGAACTGTGTTGCTAGGTCACTGTGCTTAGTAAAGAGTTTTTATTTATATCCTAAACACTAATTATCTGCATTTTTTTTCTGGGATTTTTAGGATTATGTGATGCTTTGAAGAACGATTAGATTTACAGGTATATCAGCATATGATAATAGTTTAAGAACAATTATACGCCTTGTGATGCGCAAAGCAGCCTCCGAAAAAAGGGAAGAAGTCAGTGTTCAAGGCCACTCAAGCCATTGGTGAACCCTGCACCGAGCGTATTGGTCCCTGTAATGAGCATACTCCACAGTAATCACATGTTACACTTCCGAATTTACACATAGACATAAGTCTAGGGAAGTGTAGGTAAGAGTATTTTCACTCCTGCTCCGCAGTACGCACAAAGCCAATTAGGATGGCACGATAAGATAGTTATGAAGGTCATTGTTGTCCAGTACATCAGTGACGGTGCTCAGCGAAGGCAGCAGACCCCGGAATAAGCTTAGTTTACTACTCCAGACATCGCCGAACATTTAGTCTGCCTCAAACAGTGTAGTTAGAAGCATGTTCGTTCTCCAGGAACCTCTCAAGCACCGACCCAAATGCCGGGTAAGTGACAGTAATCTAGTATGCCAACTTAATTTCTCTCTATTTTCAAACGTGTATTAGCAAGTATAGACAGATAGACGTTTGCGTGTAGTTTATAAATAAATCGTATTGTATCGGGAGGGCACAATTTCTTTTATTGAAAATGCATAAATTAATATGAAAATTGCATAAAGTGCCTAAGATAACTGTCGTATAATAATTATAGTAGTGTAACTTATGTGGTTGAATAAAGAATGTAAGAGAAGCTTAAAAAAAGATATTGCGAGCGAAAAAGCCAGGTAAGGCAGAGTACTGAGACTGGGCACTCATGCACACAGGATGTACCACAGCTTGAGTGCGGGGAAGGATACGCGAAGTGTAGGGCGGGACTTTTCTAGTGTGGAAAAAAGTTCCCGAGTGCCCTGGCATCCTACTAGTTAGAAAGACTGGAGAGGGCGCAGAACAGGACCCTCGAGGCAGGTTGTGGAGTGTTCTGACTCGGAATATTGGATATGCACATCACTCCAGTCTTTTTTCTTTTACACCGTTTAAAGAGACTAATAGCTGCTGTCGTACCTCAGGTTATTTCAGAGCCTATGTATACTGTCACCTCCCCTCATGATGCGAACAGTTTGCTAGCAGCTAGGAACCAATTTATTGTTATGTGAACAGGAACAATAGGTGTAAGAAAATGTCTAAAGTCTCCACCTGCCCCAGGATCGAACTTGGGTTCTTTGGTTGTGAGCAGAAGGCGCTAATGCTGAGCCAGGAACACCATTGGGAATTGCCAGTAATTGAATGGGTGATCGTATGGTGAACCCTGATATCAGGGTTTCCTGTGGTCCACTCTGTCAGGCTGTGGGGGAAGGAAGGGAAAGGCCAGGGGCTGGGAAATTCCCTAGGAGACCGCTTAGACTACGACATTCCTCTTGATGAAAATATTAAAAAAATAGAAAAATATTGATTAAAGTATGCTCCCTATCAGTGTTTGCAGGAGTTGAGCAGTATCTCTTGGGTCCTGCCTCAACCTGCATTAGATTGATGCATCATACTTCAACTAGCGTCTTAAGGTTCTGTGGTGTATCTATCCACTTACTTAATAATTCATAACATTAATGGCGGTGAATGGCTCGTGATCAAGGGAAGCAGAGCTACTTTCCCTTGGACAGAATCTTATTGCCTCCCTTTCCCACAAGCACTGTATGACCCATACGGATTTAGCGTTCCCCGATGTATTGTCTCGTGACAAATCTGATTTTTTGCGTGTGCATTATTAGGCACGATTTTCACGTTGGTGCAGCGTACTTCAGAACTGGTCCTAAGTACATGTTCTAGCGTTCTCAGTGATTGTATTCAGGTTCAGGTTCTTTAATGCACTCATTGTTGCAGTATCACGTAGTTTAGTGGTAGCGCGTTTGGGTAAAAATTTAACGACCCCCAGGCTTAGTTGTGAGAGAAGTGGGACATATAAGCAAAGTCAACTAACGTTAATCTTTGTTCCTTTTCACTGTTGTGGGTCGCATTTGGGTTATCCGTCACCTGAATATTTTTTTTTTTCATTTGAGATTAATGTGAGTCATGTCGAGTACTTTCTGGCAGTCTAGGGGATAGGCAGTCCACTCAGCCTGGTCTGATGTCCTGTTTATATTAAAACTGCATATAGCGATGGTATGAGTGAACGCCTCTAAACTCAGCTAGTGATGTTTGCCTTTCACGGGAGGGAGATGCCTTGATGCTAGTGAAAGGATCTTGATTCAAGGAATTAGAGCTACCCTTCCTTTCCATTAAGCAAGCCTGAGTGCCATTCATTCCCCAGGCCTTGTATGATCCCTACGGGTTTAACGCTTCCCCGTTGGGTATAATAGTGATTTGTGACATTCCGTTTCTCCAGGTGTTCCACTATATAATAACTGTGTAGGGATACTTGCGTATTATAATAGGACCGTATCCCTGTGCAAATCTTGTATAATTTATACATAATTCGACGATGCACCACACAGTTTTACCCTGAGAAAACTTCCTCTCATTCCACCTGTTGCTAATCTTGCAACATTGCATAGCTCCTGATGACGCACGGAGACTTGTGAAAGATCCTGAGCTGAAGATTTCCATCCCCATGGCTTGTCTTGCATGATTCTACATTTATTATTGTAAAATTATTTAGGTTTGCCTTTATTGATAAATATGAAAGCTGACAGGTCTTGGCTTCCTGCTGCACTTGGGAGAATCTAGGTTTCCCGGTGCTGTGGTGGTCGTGTCCTGGTATCCTGGCACTGTGTTGGAAATACTAATATTAGCTTCCTGATGCTGTAGTGATCGTGTTAGCAACATCCGTCGTCTCTCGCCCGGCAGATGGTAGAGATTCCAGGAAACATGTCCAGCGGATTGTCTCGCCTGCAGCCGAGCCTCACTGGAGCCCAGTGCACAAGGCCTGGGGTATGGTGTTGCCAGGCCAGCCTGGCATACTACCACCTCAGCTGGCCTCACTAGATCCCAGTTCACAAGGCCTAGGGTATGGTGTTGCCAGCTTAGTATAATACCACTTACCTCCCTGCAGCTGAGCCTCACTAGAGCCCAATGCACAAGGCCTGGGGTATAGGGTTGCCACCCTGGAATACTACCACTTCAATTACTCAGTGGCATGTAGACTGACCAGTAGTCATGGTTTCTTAGTTTGACTTTATCTTAACTTAGGTACTATGCCATATGTTGGGAGACGTGTACGCGAGGGCCCTGACTGTCTGTAAGCTAACTGGAGCCACCACTGATTACTTTAATTAAGTTGACTGGGTAGAACGTAGGCCTGACATGAATTCCAGGCTTACGTGTGTCCTGTGCACACGGTATTCGTATGCTAGCGGTCACATAAATTTTCTGGGCATCGGGAGAAGTGATATTTGAAGGGGGGGGGGCAATGATTTGCATGATTTGTCTACCTGGTCATGGTTAGGAGGTCATCGCCCCCGGGGCCTGAGCTCAAACCAATACTCCTGACAGATGGCTTGTTCAGTAAAACTATTGGTGCTTGCGGAATGTAATTCGACGTCAGTTCTACGCTGCTCAGGCATAGCTTGGAATAATTTTGCAAGTTTTATCTTGAAGACAGGGATCTGTGAGTGACGTAGTTATTGAAAAAAAAAAACACATCGTGAACTGTTTTTAGACATCTACCTTTACCTTTGATATACCTTTGAAGAGTTTCGAGAGTATCTACTCTCTGAGCCCGGCCATGGGCCAGGCTCGTCTGGTGCTTGCCTGGTCAACCAGGCTGTTGCTGCTGGAGGCCCGCTGCCCCACATATCCGTCACAGCCTGGTTGATCTGGCACCTGGTGAAGATATTTGTCCCCACCGCACCCCTGCTCCTCACTGGGTTTATTTTACACTTTCTCCCATATCTCTCACTCCAGTATGTTGTTATGGCAGTGTGCAGATTTGGGACCAGGCCCTCAAGTACTTTCCATGTATATATTATCATGTATCTCTCTCTCCTCCGCTCCAATGAGTACATGTTCAAGACTTGAAGGCGTTCCCAATAATTTAGATGTTTCAATGGCTCAATGTGAGCCGTAAACTACCTTTGCCTTCCATTTTCCTAAGGAATCATTTCAATATACATGTTTGGAACCAGCTCATCCAGTATTTTCTAGATTTGAATTATGGCACTTTCCGTCCGTGCGCCTTATGGAGTGCAGTTTGGGGAATTTTAAGAGATCTTAATAATTAGGCTGCTTGAATTTGTGGGCAGTGAAAGTTCTCCGCACTTTCGCTGATCTTAAATGAAGTGTTAGTGTACAGTATTATACTCGTTTAGTGTACAAATGACTTAATGAGTATCATTATGAGCTTGATTGCTCTTATCTTCAGGGTTCTACTTCAGGAAACAAGCAGTAGTAGTGGTACTATCACAACTACAAGGAAAATGATAATCTCGTTTTGAATATTCTGATTATTTAAGACTATAATTTTACTTGTAGTTATGATAGTTTCTTGAACGTAAGATCTTCCCAGGCCAGTGCGTTAACCACTGGGCCAACTGGCTATAATAGGATTCATACCTGTTGGAGCCAGCTGGCCTAGTGGTTAACACATTGGCCTGAGAGTTTTAGGACTCACCTGCCATGGGTTCGATCCCCACCCGTTCTGTGATTTGAATGCAATCGTGTTATTACGATTTTGTGAGTCATCTTCAGATTTTTACCCCCAGTTCTCTAACATTCTTCCGCTGTAGTGATTTCATTGGGTTTCGTAATCTTTCATTTTTTTCTTCAGAATTTCCATAGCCAAGTAGCTTAAATTTATTGTTAAAACAAAGTATTCACTTCGTACAAGGACAATGCTTGAGAAAAATACACTCGGCATTAAGTTAGTATGCAAAACAACTATTGAATAAGTTGGGCATCATGGAGTTGCTTGGCGGGAATGCAAGTTGCTTGGCGAGAATGCAAGCTGCTTGACGGGAATGCCAGCTGCTTGACGGGAATGCCAGCTGCTTGACGGGAATGCCAGCTGCTTGACGGGAATGCCAGCTGCTTGACGGGAATGCCAGCTGCTTGACGGGAATGCCAGCTGCTTGACGGGAATGCCAGCTGCTTGGCGGGAATGCCAGCTGCTTGGCGGGAATGCCAGCTGCTTGGCGGGAATGCCAGCTGCTTGGCGGGAATGCCAGCTGCTTGGCGGGAATGCCAGCTGCTTGGCGGGAATGCCAGCTGCTTGGCGGGAATGCCAGCTGCTTGGCGGGAATGCCAGCTGCTTGGCGGGAATGCCAGCTGCTTGGCGGGAATGGCAGCTGCTTGGCGGGAATGCCAGCTGCTTGGCGGGAACGAAGAGCTATTTGGCTGTATACAGCCACCTCACGGGGATGTGCTAATGACTGTAATTCAACTAAACTAGCTAGGTTCTTGATGCTATCCTTGGTGGTGGCAATAAAAATATAATTTGCATTATCTACCTGATATTGTATTAACGATGTAATAATCTTATACACGGTGAACTGTTGTCCGTGCTTTTATTATAAAAATACAAATTTTATATAGGAATAGCTGCGCTGTATAACCCTTGTAGGTTTAACGCTTCATTTTTTATTATAATTATATAGGAATTAACGATGCATTTAAATAGAGCTCAGGGAAGAGATAATGGCTGAGCTGCAGCCTGTAGCAAGACTTCACAGTGATGTCAGATTTAAATGCACACGGAGGACTGTTGCTGGTTAAAAATTCAAAACTTAGGGCAAATTAATCACAATGTTTACTAGACTAGGTCTGCTTTGAGAACTGAAGCACTAGTATAATGCCAGTCTTCACAATTCATGTTCATAGCCTGCGTGAATCCTGTTGCCAGTGGTGTATACAAGTGTGTACTCGGTTATCTAGCAGTTGTTGACTTAAGCGTGTGATAAAGCAGCCACCACCACAGTCATACACTGTTTTAATCTAAGTGATTCGTCGGTATGGATTCCGGCCCGGGTATCTTCCAATTTATATAGTGGGAGGTGGACCACTAAATACACTCACGTGTTTGTGTATCATGTCTACATGTTAGTCTTTTATTTATTTATTTTAATTGGTATTTTTATGAGTTACAGTTTGTAGCCTGTACGTTAATTCTTACAACCCTCACTTTTGAGAGGAAGCTATCGACGTTGGGTTGGATGACTCAGGATTGGTGTTAAGTGTCTTTTATAACAATCTCAGGTAATTTTGGTCCTTTGTATTATACGTGGAGAATTTCACCATTGTGCTGTCCGAAATATTCATTGTTTCCATCTTACAGAGCGCAGTCGGCTCTTTGTCTAGATTCGTTAAATCATATGACCTAAAGCTGTTCTTGATCAAACTACAGTTGGGTTCTTGGTCGATTTCTTTTCATCTGTCTCGCTTGGGAAAAAGGTTCTCGCAAGACGGCTTATTGACCACACAGAACTCGCATATAGCTATCACGAAGAATAAAAACAGGCACAATACCGTGAAAAACTCTCGGTACTTCTCTGTACAACTTGTCGGGTTCCGTTGATAGTCAAACACAACTTGCTTTATTGTACTGTTTATCATAGAGCACATAAAATTATTTTTCGGGGTGTTTTAGTGTCTTGAGTATTCTAACTTTGCCTGCTCTCATTTCAGAGGGCCTACTTTCAGTGTGGACACACTGACTTTGGGTGGAAGTGGTATGGTGTTACCGACAAATTATAGGTAAATACTATTGAACACATTTATTAGGGAAACATTTCGCCACAGTTGTTGAAGAAGCTACGTGTGGCGACACGTGTCCATAATAAATATCTTGATCAGTGGATTTTTTTTTATCAACAAACCTGACTTTTAATTTAAGACTCGCTTATTACGTCAATTTTGACTTAACTTAATAGCTAAATTTAATTTGTCTCATTATTTCCCTTCGCCGTACCCTCAGCCTTGTAGAGCCATATCATACGGGTTGGGCGCATTGTGTGAATATAATAATTATTATAAAAGTAAATACACTGTACACAACATATGAGGCCAGTCACAGAATATTCAGCACAAGTTCGTGGAAACAATCAACACTCAGGCGTATATTGGTTTCAAAGTGATAGCAAGATCGTCTGGGAGCAGAGAGCTAATAATAAGGCAGGGAGGATAGCGAACAAGTGGAAAAATAATTAAGTGAGACCACATGGGAGCATGAGTGTGTACAAGCGGCTGCCACCAGGAATTATGAGGCTTCCTCAAGTGTGTGTTTGTTTACAAGTGACTCAACTACACTGATTTTAAGTGGCATCCCCTTTAAGGGGATGTTTTGATGCTGGTTGAAAGGGAATGGGGGGTCTTTATTCAATGAATTAGAGCCGTTCTCCCATTTCTTAGATCAAACTTGATTATCTACCATTTCCCATGAGCTGTCTGACCCCTACGGGTTTAGTACTTCAAAATTAATGTAATAATAAGATTAATGGTAAATGTTGCTAAATAGGGATTAAGTGAAAGATCAGATAAAAAAAAAGTACAGTGAGTGAAATCAGTCGACTGGTAACCCTCCCAGAATTAAACATCCAGAACTTCAAAACAAGACTCGTCTCTTCCTCATGATGCTGGGTCACCTCATCTTGATGGCGCGGTTGAGTTAAGTGGTCTAACCCTAGTCTCTAGTGCATGCATACAAATTCAGCTTCTCATATTTTTTCGGCTTAAATAGCGAGGAGATCTTACCTATTCATGACTTTGAACAGATTATATGAGTATGGTTCGCATTACATAACTGCCGAATCTTCAGTAGTGTGATTTAAAGCTTTTGAGTTGGAACGAAATGTATTCATTTAAACCAGTAGTTCCCAAACTTTTTTTGAGGCTGCCGCCCCCTTGGCTACCAGGCCACATCCCTAGCGCCCCCCCCCCACACACACATAGGAACACGCCTCATTCTTGGTGTATTAGGTTTACTGCAGATTCAAAACAGTTAAACTAATACAATAAACAAGCGTATTTATTTCACAAATAAAAAGTAAACCAATTTTTTAATATGAAAGGGTCAATTTACATCTCATCTGCAACAACATTGTCTTCACAATTTTAATGAGATGGACGTGCTTGGTGCAAGGGCATCAGCTTCTCAACATCATGCTTGAAGGTACTAAGAATCTTCGATCCCCGTGCTCAATAATTTTCAGTGTTTCTTTGCTTGGAAAGAAGCTTAGCGACTGCACTGAAGCCTCACTCCACTAAATTGATGTTGGGACGGCAACAAAGTGACTTTGTTCCATAGTGCAGGGTAGCGGTTAGAAATGTTTTTTGTAACCAAAAATTTTGATATGATTTTTTGAACTTTGGCCTCAGTTCAATGCCATTTTGGAGTGAAATCAGTTCTTCCTCCACTTTTCCTGTTTCCTCATTGCTGATATCTAGGAATGGATTGATCACCCAGTCTGGTATTTTAAGGAAAAAAAATCCTGAAATCTGTCAGATGTGTGTATACAGCTCATTCAGGTGTGCACAATACACTTAGTCATCGTGTGATATGCTCTTCTCCAATTCAGAGGCTGGGAAACTGGAGGAGCTCGCGATGGTCTATGTTACGTTTGAATAACTGTAACCTGGACGGAAAAGTGGAAAGGGCTGATTTGACTTTGATAAGATTAACCTCATTTCCTTGAAGTTGCAAATTGTTAAAATTCGTGAACTTTTGTGTAAAACTGTTAATTTTATTTTGTGTAAATCATTTGTGTTACTAAAGTGTTCGTGACTTAGATTTCGTCATATAGATTTTGTAAAACAAACGCTCCCTTGGTTCTGATGCCACCCTGCGCTCCCTACCACCACCTTTTTCCTCAACGCACCCCATCCCCATCATGGATCTTTCCACCACTCCTAGGGTGGGGCGGTACCGCCCACTTTGGGAATCATTGATTTAAACTAAGATTGCTGGACTCTGTCTTGAATTGATCCTGGGGAAGGGCTTTCCCCACACCCAGCAAGTGCAGCCCACTCGATTCCTCTTACCACTTAATGGTGACTCAGCGTCAGGGGAGCCGACGAGATGATGCGAAAAGCATGAGAATACAAATGAAGAAGAGTCTGGAATACAAATGAAGAGAATCTGGAAAAACTAAAGGAATGGTCAAGCTAGTGGTTGCTAGAATTAAACCACATAAAAAGCAAACTAGTGACATATGAGGAAGTGGATTATTATATCTATGGGGAAGTGCTAAACCCATACAAGTCAGTGAAGTCATGCAGCTACTGGATAATGTAAGGTAATTAGGTTTTATCCAAGAAGGGGAGGGCGGTTCCCATTCCTGAATCGAGCTATCCACCAGCATCAAGGCATCCCCCACTTGAATGAGGAAACATCAGATGAAAAAGCTCTTGGGGATTAGGAGGAAGGGACGAATTCACGTAATCACTCAAGAAAAAAGCTTCTAGGCTTAACCATTATTCCAAACCTGTCCCCTGAAACGCACATAAGTAAACTAACATCAGGACAATGTGCTTGACTGACAAACTACAACATTTTGTAATATTGACGAAATCCCAGTGAAGACACTCTTAAGTCATAGTCATCTTTTTAGTGAATAATAATAATGGTAATCTGTACCACATGTGACCACATGGGTTCACAGTACCACTGTGAAACCTCATCCTGGTCAAACAGTGTTTCGATAAAGTTCGAAAGTATGTTCCCTTAGACAAGGTAGACAAAGCCAGGCAACCATGACTGGAAAAGCGCACTGAACAACAGACATTGGGAAACTTTTTCAATGTAAGGACAGTAAAACTAGCGTGAACTAGATAATGTTACAAAGCTTAAGTCATGTCGGTCTAAAGATAGAATTCATCCTCGTCCCTTGCAAATTTAAATACGTGACTAGAAATGTGTAATTACACTCTGGGAACCTACACCTAGTCAAACTTATGCAAGAACTCGAGACGGTCTAAAACACTGGGTGTAGGTTACAAATTTAATCAGGTTGTCCTTCGTCCGAAACTGCACATCACGCATTTCAAGTGAACGCAACTCGTCTCCTCCCCGAGTGCGAGTGAGACTATAGTGGTGGTTGTTACTTTATCACACACTCTAAGTCGCACTCTGCTATATAACGCGGACATGCTCTGGTATATAGACCTCATGTCACATGAGTCACATAGACTATAAATATAAATTATGGAGACTGGCATTATACTCGCGCCTGAGTTCTCATGCACGTAGCAGACCTGGTCAAGTGCACATCATGACCAATTTGTCAATTTTTATTTGTAATAGCCCTCCTTGTGCGTTTAAATCCGGAATCACTGTAGTCCTGATACAAGGTGCAGCGAAGTGTTCATTTGTATTTCCTGCGCTCAATTTAACTGCATAGTTAATTCCTATCTAAAACTGCTATCCTTTTATAAAGTAAAAGCATGAAGAGTGCTATATCGTTATTGCCACTGGTAATGATAGGATCATGAAGCTTTCTAATCAAGTTGTTACTGTGTTTTACAAAATGTCACTCAGGAAGTTGGATATCCCGTCAGAAAGCTGGATATCCTCGCCAGGAAGCTGGTTATTCC
This sequence comes from Cherax destructor, assembly GCA_009830355.1. NCBI lineage: Eukaryota > Metazoa > Arthropoda > Malacostraca > Decapoda > Parastacidae > Cherax > Cherax destructor. The sequence goes on along the minus strand of WNWK01002461.1, from coordinate 95,773 downwards.
ATTAGTATTCCATTAGAAAGCTGCATATCCCCATCATTCAGCTTGTATATCCCCATCATTCAGGCAACCTGCATGTCCCCCTCAGAAAATGGCATATCACCAAGAGGAAGCTCCATGCTGTTCAGCATAGTAATGGTTAGGTTAGGTAGGTTCGTCAGGAAACATTGTTTCCCGACTCGGGTCCTAGTCATATGATGACCCGCATCTGTCAGAGGCCTTCCGCTGGCCTACCGGTCTACCCCTTTAAAAAGTAAGGTTATGTATGATTAACCATTTTGATTTGAGAGATTAGCATAGTAAATACCTGTACTTCTCTTTTATACATCTAGGTCTCGTGTATTTTCTTTTATACATTATTCCTGTACAAAGCCATTTTTTTTTTACAAATTTTGGAGACTTCACTACGGGTAAATTGAGTAAAAAAAAAAAAAAAAAAGCCTGGAACAGCATACTACCAGCCAAATTACACTGTAGAGTAGGACTACGATCCTTGATTTTAAATATTAAGTTCAGTGAACACATTAATGTTACCATTAGAATTGCGAGCAAAATGGAAGGGGCCTTGATCCAAAGAATAGGAGCTACCTTCTCCCTTTTTTTTCTTGAATCAAATCTGATTGCTTCCCATCCCCAAAACGCTGTATGGCCCCTATGGGTTAAGGTGCTATTTCTTGGACAGGGTAATAATGCAAGCAGAATGCTAGGCTAGACAACAAGAGCCTTCAATACTAAAGCCAGCCAAGCCAGTGATTATACGTTTTACCTGCTCTTGCACCCTCTCAATCCGGCCTGGGGCCAAGCTTTCTTAATTATCTGGTCAACCAGACTATTGCTGTCTGCGGCCCACTGGCCAACATCACACTTCAAGCAATTTTTCTGGTAAAGCGGGTTAGTGGTACCTGTGTGTTGCGACCACTTCCAGACTGGCTTGATTTGAGACGAAGATGAGGGGGCGTTAATTCAGAAACATTAATAGGGGTGAGGTCTTCCTTTAGGTATCATGCCCAATGGTGTCTTGTGTAGGCAGACAAATTTGTCAAGGTCTTAATGTGGTCAGTATAGGTGTCACTATGTGTAGGTCATTCAGCACAGGAAATGGTGGAGGCTCGCTTCTCAGTCTGCTAATCGTCCACTCAAAGAGCAGTAACAGGACCAAGGTTGGATATTGCGGTCACCGCCAAGGAATGCAAGGAACGAATGGTGGGTGATGTCACTCAAGTCAGCAACAGCACACCCTCCTGGCGTCATCTGGGAATCTAGTGGGGAAGGAAATGATGGGAAGAGGTGGGTATGGTAAAGACTGAGGGATGGAGATAAAAGGGAATAAGGGAGGGGTTGGAAAGGATTTGAAGATGTAGAAGGGGGAAACGGGAGAAGTTTGCGTTGACCTTTGACACAAAAGGTACGTTGAGTATAACAATACGCGTCACACCTACCTATCTTCACGTTTTACTCTTGCAGCACATTCCTCTTATTCTCTTTGTCAACTATCCTTACTGTTTTTCCTCTCGCAGTCGTACTTTCTTTCCCGGCTTCACTCATTCTGGAATATTGTGAGGGATTCATCGATATGAGATGGTAACTGCCTTCTTAATTTGAGTTGATAATTTTATCCTCGATTCCTTGAAAATTTTTCTTGATAGAAACGGACGAAGGACTGACAGGACCAGCGTTACTCGTGCACAAACATGTAACAGACTTACTGGAGATATGGAGACTGTCCCGAGCAAGGTCTTTCAGCTTGCTACCTTACCCCTTGCAAGCGTGTCCAAATTTAGGCTAGTGTTTGGGAGCAAATCCTTGTATTGTGATATGACTAGTTGCCTGTAAATATTGATAAATTGAGAAATCTGTAACCTAATGTCAAGGTTAATAAGTAATTCCAAATTTGCATCAGGCTAGAACAATATGATCACTAATCAAATCAAATCAAATCAACTTTATTTCTGATATTACAAAGTGGGGTTTACATATTATGTTATTACATATTATGTTATGTTATTAAAGACTATAAACTTTCATATTTTGCGTTTCTCTCCTCTTATAACCCCTCGATTACATCCCTGGAAAATGACTAATCATTTCTCGGTGACCACCTACAAATCTGTTAATCATATCCCTAAGGTCCGACACGACATTGGGTTGGCGGCACAGACAGGAACCCCATACCACGGGCGGTTTTAGAACCCGCGATCAGTCATAAAATTCCAGACCGACGCGCTAGCCACTGGGGCAGCTAGCTACAAGAAGATTCGCCCAACTAGGTATATTTATATACCATAGGAAGGTTAGCATAGGCACCACTGTGACCACAAATGCAGGTTTTTACAGACTAATCTTCCGCCAGCGTAGCCGTGACTAGCTCTAGCTCAAGTCCCCTCAAAGCCGTCATCATGACTCACGAATTCGTAATGACACGATTGCAAATAAACCATACCACGGACGGGATTAGAACCCGCGATCAGAGTCATAAAACTCCAGACCGACACGCTAGCCACTGGACCAGTCGTGATGACGGCTTTGAGGGGACTTCAGCTAGAGCTAGTCACGGCTACGCTGGCGGGAGATTCGTCTGTAAAAACTTGCATTTGTGGTCACAGTGGTGCCTATGCTAACCTTCCTATGGTGTATAAATATACCTAGTTGGACGAATCTTGTAACCAGCTGGCCCAGTGGCTAACGCGTCGGTCTGGAGTTTTATGACTGATCGCGGGTTCTAACCCCGCCCGTGGTATGGTTTGTTTGCAATCGTGTCATTACGATTTCGTGAGACAGGAACCCCTCTGGTACGTCTTTCGAAGGCTTCCACTGGCTGCCTTTAAGTGTTGACACACCATATCTCGGCTACAGTAAGACTGGCTTACTCACCCATGTGATTAAAATGACATTGCCGCTGCTCCTCTAGTCAAACAACCCGCGGCTCACAACAATGTTTAATCTGATAAGTAAAATCCCTCCCAGAGACAATGATGTGATATAGTAGTCTCCAGTAATTTGGCTATACAATTAGCTGTTATTTAAGCCTTCCTGAAATGATAATACAGCTTGAATCACTGTGAAGTGTTAATGTTTACCTAGCTTGCTGAGCTCTATCGAGCGTTGTTTTTACATCTTACGACATTCGAAATGGTTTGGTGAATACTCGATATTAAAACTTTTGTGGGATATTGAGTATTTAATAACAGATTTCTGCATAGGAAATCGCTTAAATTCTCCGACATTTCATATTTCCTCCATTCTTCTTCCAGCCCATCACGCAAACACTGCTTGAAGGCCGAGATGGGTCCCACTCAGCTTTTGAGTGTAAATACAAGAAACTTCGCTCAAACAAATTACCAAAGATTTTCATTTTCTTGCAGTTGTTATACCCAGCTGGAATGTGGAAAGAAATCTTTCTGAAAAATAGAGGATACTATGAAAGGTGACCTCAGTCTGGAAAGGTTGGTTGTTCCTGTTCATAATTTATTTTAGTTGCTGTATAAGGGTGTAGCGAGGGTCGAGAACAGTGAGGTTTAAGGATCTTGTTAGTATGTTCCGCTGTGAGGCAGTGTCGTGTGGTGGTGGGAGGAACATCAGTGTGGGTTGTGGCGAGGCAGTCTGGTGTGGTGGTGGGAGGAACATCAGTGTGGGTTGTGGCGAGGCAGTCTGGTGTGGTGGTGGGAGGAACATCAGTATGGGTTGTGGCGAGGCAGTCTGGTGTGGTGGTGGGAGGAACATCAGTGTGGGTTGTGGCGAGGCAGTCTAGTGTGGTGGTGGGAGGAACATCAGTGTGGGTTGTGGCGAGGCAGTCTGGTGTGGTGGTGGGAGGAACATCAGTGTGGGTTGTGGCGAGGCAGTCTAGTGTGGTGGTGGGAGGAACATCAGTGTGGGTTGTGGCGAGGCAGTCTGGTGTGGTGGTGGGAGGAACATCAGTGTGGGTTGTGGCGAGGCAGTCTAGTGTGGTGGTGGGAGGAACATCAGTGTGGGTTGTGGCGAGGCAGTCTGGTGTGGTGGTGGGAGGAACATCAGTGTGGGTTGTGGCGAGGCAGTCTGGTGTGGTGGTGGGAGGAACATCAGTGTGGGTTGTGGCGAGGCAGTCTGGTGTGGTGGTGGTGGGAGGAACACCATTATGGGTTGTGGAGATGCAGTCTGGTGTGGTGATAATGGTGGGAGGAAAACCAGTGAGGGTTGTGGCGAGGTAGTCTGGTGTGGTGGTGGGAGGAAAGCCATTGTGGGCTGTGGCGTGAGTGGGCTGGGAGGGTGATTCGCGGTATAACTCTTGGCAATAAAGGTTCCACCATACATCAGCAGTACGGGTTCAAAGAAATGAAATTATGAACAACTAACTTTGTGTGTACTCTCGCCGATTTCTGCGTTCGTGGATCTAGACCTGGCTCCTGGCTCCGCCTCTTCAGCTTCACCTATCATTGTTCTGGTTTCTGGCTTCTTGAGCCATACCGTATCATTTCTCATCTTGAGCCTGTAGTTTCTCACTTCCTAGTATGTCTACGATCTTCCCTCTCCTTCACCAAATTCCACGACCTTGTATTTGTTTAAACTCCGGCAACCAATTGCTGGGACTACTGTAACATTATATCTTCCCGGAGGCCCTCGCTTTTCTCTCGTGTTTGTATTTTTCTCAGTAGTTTTACATTTACAAAGAGGCACGTAGGATTCTATCCAATCTGGCAAGACATTTACATGTGTGTTAGTAATTATTGCTTTTCTGTAGGTACAGTATACGAGCAGAGCTATAGTGGTGTTTCGCCTTCAGTGTTAAATTACAAAACCATATCACAGTATATGCGTTATCGCTATCCTGTGTCAAGAAATGAAAGCGTGGGCGGACTGCATATTTTTGATGTGTAGCAATGCTTTTGTTACACCGCCTTTTAGATGACTACGCTTCGAATAAAAAAAAAACAGGTTGGCATATTTGGGAGGATTCTCCATTGGATAAGAAAGTACCGAACAGGCTAGACTTTGGTGCATAAATATCGATGCTTGCAATTTAACCATAATGAATAGGAAGAATAAACTTAATAGTAAATTGTAAAAACCTTCAGGGCATGAAGAGGTACTAGATAACATGGTAAAGCTACAGAAATGATCGCCGAATATAGAAAATGTAGGCTGATAAGAACAAGAGAACAATAGTACATTACTACCTGAGTGTGAAGCAGCTGTTGATGTGAAGACTGATGGAGGTGAGAGGAGCCTCCACACTAGACCTGTGCAACACAACGTATACACAAGGAAGCTCGGTTATCTTGAAAAATGTTAGAATTTTGAATTGCAACGAGGATTTGATAAATGCATTCTTGTTGCAACAGACATTGTAAGTCGGCTAGTATCACAACTGTGCCTTTAATTGTAATGTCTCACCAGGACAGTGGAAAGGTATGCTATCACGGCATTGGTGCCTAATAACGTGTTACAAGGTCACCTGTAGGTCATGTTACTTGATATACAATCCTTGCCCTAGCGTCCATAGGATGACTACGGAGTGCGCAGTCAACTAGCCGCTTCGGTGGCAAAATCTAATCTATTATCTGCTTGAAATTGGTCTCGGAACAGACGGAAATAGAGAGGTATTTCTCATTTTTATTTGTTCTTAAGTCTCGACTGGAACATTATTAATAATCACTTTTATAATGGTCTAGGACGGCTCGAAACGTCATTTAGTTTACATTAGAACTAATGACCTAGGTACGAATTATTCCAGCCACGGTGCTGTGAGTTTTGATTTTTATTATATAAATATGTTTGTTGATGACGCAAAAATCTTAAAGTATTATAAAGCATTATAAATTATTAAGAGGTTGAAGAAAATTTACGCAGTAAAATAAAATGTATGGTGGAAATAAGCGATAATTTCTATATAATGGAATGTGTGAATGTATGTATTTAGTGGTCATGAAGATCACAGCTGGTGTGATTGTCTAAATCAAGAGATAAAGGAAGACCTTGAGGTGATAAAGACTGCAAGATGGTGAAGGAAGACCTTGAGGTGATAAAGATTTCAAGGTGGTGAAGGAAGACCTTGAGGTGATAAAGATTTCAAGGTGGTGAAGGAAGACCTTGAGGTGATAAAGACTGCAAGGTGGTGAAGGAAGACCTTGAGGTGATAAAGACTGCAAGGTGGTGAAGGAAGACCTTGAGGTGATAAAATGCAGTTAAGGAAACCTTGAGGTGATAAAGACTGCAAGGTGGTGAAGGAAGACCTTGAGGTGATAAAGACTGCAAGGTGGTGAAGGAAGACCTTGAGGTGATAAAGACTGCAAGGTGGTGAAGGAAGACCTTGAGGTGATAAAGACTGCAAGGTGGTGAAGGAAGACCTTGGGATGCTTAGAAATTGCTTTCATTATAATTTTCTATTGATAACTTAAGCGTTGAGAAAAGTTAAGGATATAGCGACTATTTTTAACCTAGCTGACAATACGTGTGAGATTAAAATTTGAATACTTGACTGTGATAATGGTGATACTTTTCCATCAAGGGGATAGGGGAGGGGGAAGCTGCCAGGAGAAGGCTCTTGATTCAGGGAAGTAGAGCTGCTCTCCTGTTCCTTGGATCAAACTTGATTACCCCCACCCTTTCCATTTCCTAGGCGCTGTATGACCCTTAAAGGTTTAGCACTTCACTATGAATATAATAATCCTGTGCAAACGTCAGTATTTTACTGTGGCTGGAAACGGTGTTGTTAAGTATACGACAGTATGACGCACGTCAAGCCTACCGTTGAGTATGACGCACGTCAAGCCTACCGTTGAGTATGACGCACGTCAAGCCTACCGTTGAGTATGACGCACGTCAAGCCTACCGTTGAGTATGACGCACGTCAAGCCTGCCGTTGAGTATGACGCACGTTAAGCCTGCCGTTGAGTATGACGCACGTCAAGCCTGCCGTTGAGTATGACGCACGTCAAGCCTGCCGTTGAGTATGACGCACGTCAAGCCTGCCGTTGAGTATGACGCACGTCAAGCCTGCCGTTGAGTATGACGCACGTCAAGCCTGCCGTTGAGTATGACGCACGTCAAGCCTGCCGTTGAGTATGACGCACGTCAAGCCTGCCGTTGAGTATGACGCACGTCAAGCCTGCCGTTGAGTATGACGCACGTCAAGCCTGCCGTTGAGTATGACGCACGTCAAGCCTGCCGTTGAGTATGCGCACGTCAAGCCTGCCGTTGAGTATGACGCACGTCAAGCCTGCCGTTGAGTATGACGCACGTCAAGCCTGCCGTTGAGTATGACGCACGTCAAGCCTGCCGTTGAGTATGACGCACGTCAAGCCTGCCGTTGAGTATGACGCACGTCAAGCCTGCCGTTGAGTATGACGCACGTCAAGCCTGCCGTTGAGTATGACGCACGTCAAGCCTGCCGTTGAGTATGACGCACGTCAAGCCTGCCGTTGAGTATGACGCACGTCAAGCCTGCCGTTGAGTATGACGCACGTCAAGCCTGCCGTTGAGTATGACGCACGTCAAGCCTGCCGTTGAGTATGACGCACGTCAAGCCTGCCGTTGAGTATGACGCACGTCAAGCCTGCCGTTGAGTATGACGCACGTCAAGCCTGCCGTTGAGTATGACGCACGTCAAGCCTGCCGTTGAGTATGACGCACGTCAAGCCTGCCGTTGAGTATGACGCACGTCAAGCCTGCCGTTGAGTATGACGCACGTCAAGCCTGCCGTTGAGATACGCACGTCAAGCCTGCCGTTGAGTATGACGCACGTCAAGCCTGCCGTTGAGTATGACGCACGTCAAGCCTGCCGTTGAGTATGACGCACGTCAAGCCTGCCGTTGAGTATGACGCACGTCAAGCCTGCCGTTGAGTATGACGCACGTCAAGCCTGCCGTTGAGTATGACGCACGTCAAGCCTGCCGTTGAGTATGACGCACGTCAAGCCTGCCGTTGAGTATGACGCACGTCAAGCCTGCCGTTGAGTATGACGCACGTCAAGCCTGCCGTTGAGTATGACGCACGTCAAGCCTGCCGTTGAGTATGACGCACGTCAAGCCTGCCGTTGAGTATGACGCACGTCAAGCCTGCCGTTGAGTGACGCACGTCAAGCCGCCGTTAGTATGACGCACGTCAAGCCTGCCGTTGAGTATGACGCACGTCAAGCCTGCCGTTGAGTATGACGCACGTCAAGCCTGCCGTTGAGTATGACGCACGTCAAGCCTGCCGTTGAGTATGACGCACGTCAAGCCTGCCGTTGAGTATGACGCGCCGCACGTCAAGCCTGCCGTTGAGTATGACGCACGTCAAGCCTGCCGTTGAGTATGACGCACGTCAAGCCTGCCGTTGAGTATGACGCACGTCAAGCCTGCCGTTGAGTATGACGCACGTCAAGCCTGCCGTTGAGTATGACGCACGTCAAGCCTACCGTTGAGTATGCAGCAACGCGAAGTCCAGACCTTCACCAAACATGTTCAGAATCATTAGACGGTTTGCAGTTAAACTAGTAAAATTAGGGTTGAGGAGAGAACCATAGAGGAAATTATTATGACGTACAGAACACTTAGGGATTTTACTGAGCGGATAGTGGTAGCCTGTTTGAAATGCAAGACACAATGGGTTAAGGGGCATAGGTGAAGTCTAAAAATTGCAGATGAGTCAGAGGGATGGTAAGAAATACTTTAGCCACGGGATAATACTCATATACAAGTGAAAGTATCTGCATGAGGAATTAGTGGAGGCAAACTCCATAGTGTTATGACTAGGTGTGATAGGTCTCAGGGGGCCAGGGACCAATAATGTCAGGTTGATTGCACTTCAAGGAGGGAAAGGGGCTGACACTTGACTCGCTCCCCTTCTCTCCCTTAAACACAACTGGGCGATTACGCGGCCAGTGCAACTGCAGATCCTGTGAGTGGCTAGTTCATTTTGATCCAATAGCTTCTATGCCTGCGTACGACACGAATTCCGCCAAAAATTCAACGATGCCCGCCTAGTGATTAAAGAACCCAATTACCGTAGACGTAAATGCCTTGAATCATCATTAATCGCCATTTCTAACACAATTAAACATTTCTGAAGTATTAGCAAGAATTCTCCTCAAAACAGTAAACCCCGCCATCATACAGCTGCAACCACAAGTACTGCTACTACTACTACTATCACAAGTACTGCTACTACTACTACCACAAGTACTGTAACTACTACTACTATCACAAGTACTATAACTACTACTACCACAAGTACTGTAACTACTACTACTATCACAAGTACTATAAATATAACTACTACTATCACAAGTACTATAACTACTACTACTACCACTACCACAAGTACTACCACTACCTCCAACGATTATATTATGCTTTGCACCTCACTCTGTACTTATATATACCCTCTGTGTCCCTGCTTGACAAAGCTCCTGGAGAGCCACAATAAAATGTCGCATTAGTTGCACTTGTGTCTTTTTACTTAACATATAATGTAATAAAATGAGCATCCCTTATTACCACTACCACCGGCGCAATACTGTATCATAATCCTCCAAGAACACAATCCTCCACTAATAGCAAAATTCGCCCACGTCTGCCCATCACACGGATGCTCTCTCTCGTGATAATCCTATAATAGAACACCATGTTTCATTTTTGCACTGCGCAGTCATTGCGCTAAACAAACTACCACCTTATATATTCATGGCACCTTTGATCCCAGGGCCTTCATGGGGCGTCTGCCGACTTATTTTCTCCACAATTTTTAACGTCGCCATTTTTTCTTTGGATATGCAATGAATGGTCAATTTGTCCTTTATTAAAGCATGGTGTATAAAAAATTCGCTTCCTTCATTTTTTTTACCATCCACCGCTACCACAATGCACCGCTACAATCACGACTACTTACGTGTTAAACTATAATACTATAGATTCGTCATGCAGAGAGACTAATCACATTTGCCCCTTGAAGCCAAGTATTAGCATTGTGATTTATAATTGAATTTTTCACCTGTGAAGGTCAGGGGTGTGTGTGTGTGTACTCACCTAATTGTACTCACCTAATTGTGGTTGCAGGGGTCGAGACTCAGCTTCTGGCCCCGCCTCTTCGCTGTCCGGTACTGGGTCTCTGCTCTCCCTGCTCCATGAGCTTTATCATACCTTGTCTTAAAACTATGTATGGTTCCTGCCTCCACTATATCTTTCTCTAGACTATTCCACTTCCTGACTACTCTGTGGCTGAAGAAATGCTTCCTAACATCCCTTTGACTCATCTGAGTCTTCAGCTTCCAGTTGTGTCCCCTTGTTTCTGTGTTCCCTCTCTGGAACATCCTGTCACTGTCTACCTTGTCGATTCCTTGCAGTATTTTGTATGTCGTTATCATGTCTCCTCTGACCCTTCTTTCCTCCAGTGTTGTTATTCCTATTTCCCTCAGCCTTTCTTCGTAGGACAGACCCCTGAGTTGTGGAACTAACCTTGTCGCAAACCTTTGCACTTTCTCTAGTTTCTTTACGTGCTTGACCAGGTGTGGGTTCCAGACTGGTGCTGCATATTCTAGTATGGGCCTGACGTACACGGTGTACAGTGTCTTGAGCGATTCCTTGTTAAGGTAACGGAACGCTAATCTTAGGTTTGCCAGTCGCCCATATGCTGCCGCAGTTATCTGGTTGATGTGTGCCTCCGGAGACGTGCTTGGCGTTATACTCACCCCAAGGTCTTTCTCCTTTGCCGAGGTTTGTAGCCTTTGTCCACCTAGCCTGTACTCTGTCAGCGGTCTTCTTTGCCCTGTGTGTGTGTGTGTGTGTGGAGAGAGAGGGGGAGAGAGAGAGAGGGGGGGAGAGAGAGAGAGGGGGAGGGAGAGGGGGTAATAGTGTCACTTCACCAGTTGGCATCCTAAATGCACTGTACCACTGGTGCAGCATCATATAACAGTCACTGTTTACAACTGTCATACAGGGTGACGCACCATCCCTCCTCACCTCCCGATAGACACTTTGTAAAACTTAATCACCCAAATTGAGTTCTGACCAATACTCAATAGTCTTAATACACACCATAGAGCTACTCTGTTAAATATTGATGGGGATACTTTTCTGAGACACGCATACAACTGAAGAATCTACAGTGGTTTAACATTTTAACTACAAATATTATAAGAATACATAAATATACTGGTAGTGCACACACATTAAAGTAGTCCACTACAGCTCCTATGCCAGTCGCCACCAAATCCTTCAGCACTGGTTTCAGAAGTGGCTTCACCATCTGAAATAATCTCTCAGGACCAACTACCTAGGTGGCTGAGCCTCGTCTCTCGTTCTCTCGCCACATAACCACTCGATTTATTGCAGAACAAGGGAAAACAAGTGTCTAGACATACATTTCTTCCCTACATTCGAAACTCGGATAGAGAGGCTGGCGCCCAACATCACACAATGTTGTAAGCCCCGTCACTGTCACCATAACATGTCAGTCACCATTTTCTCACGACACATCACTATTGCTCTGAAGAGTGTAGACTTGTAGACGAATAAGACACACATGTAACACTTTAATATCTATTTCCGAAACATTTTGTCCACACAGTAGTCTTCTTTAGTCGAATACGGAGACAGCAGAACCAGTGGAAAGTTAAAGACGTGATCAGTCCCTCAGCTCTGAGAAGTGTTCAGCTCCATGGTCTCTAGGAAAGTGTTGCACATGTATTACTCATCTACTTGTTGGTGTTGGGTTCCATTATTAAAGGGCGTAGGCTGCTGCTTATGCCTTAGATTAATCAAGGCTAAGGTACTGAACACCTTCAAGGCTAAGGTACTGAACACCTTCAAGGCTAAGTAAGGTACTGAACACCTTCAAGGCTAAGGTACTGAACACCTTCAAGGCTAAGGTACTGAACACCTTCAAGGCTAAGGTACTGAACACCTTCAAGGCTAAGGGACTGATAAAATCATCTTCCGCTGCCTTCCGTATATCTCTGTATTGAATTGAAAAAGTCACTGGTTGGCGAAACTTCCTCAAAATAGATACCCAAGTGCTGTACGCATCTGTTTCACCAGTTATTTTATTGCTTATTATTTGGTCAGCTTTAATATTAGTTTTTCTTTATATATGTTGTATAATAAATAAATAAATATATATATATATGTCGTGCCGATTAGGTAAAACTGGTCAATTAGCAAGAACTCATCTAAAATTAAGTCCTTTCTAAAATTTTCTCTTGTACGTTTAAAGATATATTTTTTTCATTTATGTTAATGTAAGAATTTATAATTTTGTACCAAGAGAAACTTTGAAAACCTACCTAACCTTATTACAACAAGCGCAATTTAATTTAGCCTAACCCAACTAAATATATTTTAGATACGTTAACATTAATTTAATAATAAACAAACACAATGAAATATATTTTTTCGTTATGTTCAGAATGATTTTTGCGAAATTATTGCATACACAAATTTTCACTTGTCTTATATGGCAAGGTGAGCGTTGCTATTTAAGCCAAAATCGCAAGTTTTACCTAATCGGCACGACATATATATATATATTTTTATATATAAATATAATAATCTCCTTCGGCCTGAGATTAGTGTTTATATATAATATGGACATAGCCAGCACTGGTACCCAAGGGGTTACTTAGCCACTGAGCGACTCATCATAACATATAACTAACAAACCTGCGTCAGGATGCCCAGCACGGGTGGGTACGCCAGAGGTTGCGCACCTACAGTGCGGAGCATCATTTTATGAAAACCCTCGTCAGGAAAAATAGCTCCTGAAGAAAAAAATACCACCTCTATTTGCAGCCCGTGAAGTACAGGTAAAGCCAACCCTGTTCACTTAACAAGAAATAAGTGTCTTAGTTAACTATTGTGGGTCGCAACCTCGGGGAAGGTCAAATGCTAACAGTATAATAATAAATAATAATGAGGGCTGGACACCGGGAGCTTAGCTCTCTACTCCTGTAACTACAAATGGGAATCGTAAGTAAGTCATGTCTCACGCCGGTGCGCGTGTACACACACTAAAAAAAAACTGGACACCAGGAACTCAGATTTACTTTTGCAACCAAAGTTGATAATTACACAAAGAAGAACAACTAAAGACGGAACACCACAAGCATAGTTCTAATCATGTAGCTACGAAAAAAGTCATTACAAGTAAATATACAGGCGCACACAGCAACATCAGCTAAAATAGAATCACACTCACACTCTAAAACAGTCTCCCAGTATAATGTAGAACACCTAAGTGAGGTCAGGATTGGAGTGTATGCTATCGGCAAGAGATCCACACTTTAAACACACAGGTAAACTTGAGAAGGTCTATAGATTTAGCATTCTGCTAGTCGCCGAGATTAACCCTTTTGTGGAGGCACTGGTTAGATAAGTACACTTTCTGCATGATAACGATAAGAAAGAACAGGACGATTTTCAGCAGCCTCTTCCTGGTATCGGCTTCGTAGCTGCCGTAGCAGTGTCCACATTGCCCCAAATTAGTGTATAATTCAGCATATCACGTTGGAATACATGTGATGCTGATGGATACTCACTGGTGTTTTGGAGTTGACACTCAAATGACGGTCTCTAAAGGAAGGAATATTCTTCTGACATTAACCTAAACACTGCAGTGTTCTGGGGCAAATGAAAGGAGAATAAAACCTGCCTGACTCATAGCTGGAGTCCTGTGTCGTTGGTGCGACACGAGGCCGATATCAGTGTCTTGATACTAGCTGACGAAGTGTCTCGGGGAATGTTGCACTAATGTTCGCCACAACACGTCGGAAATGTACGTTGCAATCACTCACAATACTGGTTACACTGTCGTCATTCAATACCATCACTTGTTCATAGTTTCGTGGCATTATCCATAGTAGGGAGAAAGCTAAATAACACTATACCTCAGTACTTCCAATGGTCAATCAAGAAAGTCACACAGAGACGCAATAAACACTACGTAATTAGTTCTACCGCGAATTTTCTGACTCGTATAAGGGAACTAGTCTAACTTTCCTAGTTTCCTGAGATTGTAAGAATGAACAAGAGTCAAGAACGCAATGGTCACTACCGTCTCTTTGTCCTTCAGCGATAAGTCAGCAATGCTCTGTGACACACGCCTCGTTCGTTCCTTGAAGCAATCTGCCCTGCCGCCCTGCTTAGCGCTCTCGTTCGTCTTATGCACAGAGAGAATGCTGAGCTCAGCTTTATATACCTTCCTTGCTACATATTGCAACCAAAATTAACACAAGAGGGCCGATTCCTTGTCGTTTAGTCGTGGGCTAATAGTTATAATGCCCCTGACTGGTAGGACAAGTGAAGCGCAGGTTTCCACGTAATTTTCCTGCAATGGGGAAAGAGTAATTACTCTCATTTTGTAGTTGCTCAGGAATTCTAACAAGGAGAGGTCGTGCATGATGACGCTTGCTGCAGACATCTGGTTCTAATAAAGATGTGGGACAAAGTAGAGTCCACTAGCCCTTTGTGAGAGATAAGTCCATCAGAGGGCTGAGGGGAGCTAAGGGAGCCGAGAGATACTCCTTTATTTGAGAATTTTCTCCACAGATTTGAACTAAGAAACTTGTGAGCTAAATCTTGAAGCACTGGAGAAACGAAGGGACTGGGAGTACATGGTCAAAACGTTCAAGATACTGAGTATCCACAAGATGGAAGTGGATAGACTTGTAAAAGGTGGTATGCGGAGGGGACATAGGCATTAGCAAGAAACAGTCTCAGAGATGAAACGAAGGTGAAGAATAAGACATGTGCAACACCTTGGTATTTTTATTAGAAAGACGTTTCACCAGTTAACTTTTTTGTCGATTCATTACAGAGATTATATACTGGAGAAGTGGAAGATAAGGTGATCAGTCACTTATACTTGATCAAGGTTAGGTGAACACCTTCAGTCGAGGCTGGACTGATGACTTCATCTTCCACCGTCACTAGTATATAATCCCTGTATTGAATTAAAAAAAACACTGGTTGGCAAAACGTCTTTCATAATAAAGATACCCATCTGTTGCGCATGTCTGATTCATCAACTTTTCGCTATTGTATAATATTAATATAATACAAGGAGGGTGAACAAGTGTCTTAAGGGAGGAGGACGTTGTAGTCCCACACAGTTAAAATACAACACCACGAAGCCATTGGGGTTTGAAGGAATACACAAGTCAATCAGCGATTAGAAGTGGGACCCAGGAGCTAGGGGTCGACCCTTCAAAACACAAATAGGCAATTATACAAACTCGTGATACCTAATATATCTAAAGGAGAGGCATAGGAAATGGGAACATGCATATTGGAGCTGAAGGAAAGGTGCAGCAGTTGAAGACAGCGTCACTGGTGGGCAGGATCCACTAGTTGAAGTAGGTCACTTCCATAAGTTGACGGACCAAAACGTCAGGAAAATATATATTTTTTTAAATTGTGGGTTAGTTGTGAATTGTTGCAGCCACGGCATTGTGACTTTTATTTGGTAAGCACGTGATAGATTCAAGAGCAGGCATGACAGCTAAATCCCACCAACCGCTAGAAAGTTAAGAGGCGGGTCCAAGCGCTGATACTCAACCACCACAAGTCACTGCATAAATCCAGCTCGGTTAATACGTACACGCGCACGCACGTAGAATGTGGTTCTTGCTAGTTTTTAAAACACCTTGATGTATTACGTTCAGACCTCCAGATTATTTCGATTGGAGTCATGTCTGAAAATTTAGTGCACTTGTGAAACTCCACTTCCAGTCTGGCTTTCCAACGCTCTGAGCCACTTCCTTCACACCCGCAGATTAGCGTTGTGAAGGGTCATGAGGGGACACTTGTCAGGTGTTGGCTAGAGGCAATACGCAGTCTCGCATGTCTGTATGCACAACGAACTTTTATTTGAACGATGTTTCGCTCTAAGTAGATCCCTTTAATAAAGTCACGACATAAAAAATTCTTAGAGAAAAAAAAAAAACCTTGTCCAAATGAAGGATCGGGTGCATAGTGTATCGTTGTTGACTGCAAAGTTTTGCTGGAGGTCAGTGGCAGACTGCATAATAATTTGCCCCACAGGTTTTGGATTAATGTCTCTTCCAAGACAACGTGCATGAATGAGCACAGCCAGAGGTCAGTGACAGTCTACTACAGCTTTCAAAGATGTGTTAGTAGTGATTTCCTCCTCAGGTAAAAAAAAAAAAAAAAAAAAATGTCTCCTGACGCGGGTCTTAGTCATGCTGACCCGTTCATTGGCCAGAAACATCGGGTGTACAAGTGACAGATTTACACCCCTACTTAAGAGAAGACAAATGATCGCAGTGTTTTCTAGTGTGTGTGGATTGGCTTTGAGGGGTGATTTATTGAAACTTAGAAAGTTCGAAGATTTTGTTCACAGGGTTGATGTTGTTTTCCCAGAAGTTTGTGTCGGTCGCTGAGTAGCCCCTCCCCCTCCCAGGTCTCCCACCCCCTCCTGGTCTCCCACCCCTATCCCGGTCCCTCCTTCCCTGTTTCTTCCCTCCCTCCCTCCATCCAAACCCTTCCTATGTCGGTCACTGGGCGAGTCAGTTAGAGACTGGCACAAGACAAACACTCACAAGTGTTACTTTTTATGGTGATGCCTTGATGAAGACTGTCGTTGCTGGCAGTGTTGCTCTTGGATGGCGTCAAAGTGCTCTTGTTTTTGTTGTTGTGGACGAGTGTGTTTGTTTCGTTGCTTTTATGGATGTTGTGGGTTAATGCTAATGGGAATGACAGTTGGTGATTTTGCTTTGGTCGCTTTGGGTATTTAACATGAATAAACTTAGTTGTGTAAATTGTTTCTGCAGACTGTGTGTGTGTGTGTGTGTGTGTGTGTGTGTGTGTGTGTGTGTGTGTGTGTGTGTGTGTACCCACCTAATTGTGGTTGCAGGGGTCGAGACTCAGCTCCTGGCTCAGCTCGTGCGTGCGTATGTGCGTACTCACCTAATTGTGCTCATCTAATTGTGGTTGCAGGGGTCGATTCATAGCTCCTGGCTCCGCATCTTCACTGATCTCTACTAGGTCCTCTCTCTTCCTGCTCCATGAGCTTTATCAAACCTCATCTTAAAACTATGTATTAATGCTGTCTCCACTACACTTTCCAGACTATTCCATTTCCTGACAACCCTATGACTGGAGAAATACTTCCTAACATTCCTTTGACTCGTCTGAGTCTTCAACTTCCAATTGTAACCTCTTGTTTCTGTGTCCCCTCTCTGGAACATCCTGTCTTTGTCCACCTTGTCAATTCCTCGCAGTATTTTATATGTCGTTATCAAGTCTTCCCTAACCCTCCCGTCCTCCAGTGTCGTCAGGCCGATTTCCCTTAACAAGACTAGTCCCGGAGCTAAGGGGCATGTCTTACGAGGAGAGGTTAAGGGAAATCGACCTGACGACATTGGAGGACAGGGGGGATAGGGGGGACATGATAAACGACAATAAAATTCTGAGAGGAATTGACAAGGTGGACAGACAGGATGTTCCAGAGATGGGACACAGCAACAAGGGGTCACAATTGAAAGCTGAAGACTCAGATGAGTCACTGGGATGTTAGGAAGTATTTCTTCAGTCATAGAGTTGTCAGGAAGTCCAGCAGTCTGGAAAGTGATGTAGTGGAGGCAGGAACCATACATAGCTTTAAGAAGAGGTATGACAAGGCTCATGAAGTATTGAGAGTGTGGACCTATTAGCGACCAAAGAGGGGGGACAGGAGCTAAGACTCGACCCCTGCAACCACAATTAGGTAAGTATATATATCACACACACACACACACACCTCTAGTCGGAGTGGTTTGTGGGGGTCGAGAGACCGTTTCTGGCTCAATTTAAATTGGCTAGACCGACATTTGCTGAATTCTGGCATCTCAGGCTCTGTTATACATTCTCTTGAAGAATAAGCAACAATACTGTGGCTGAACAATTCACAAAAACACACACTTAGAAAACGTTGCTGCTTTCTGTATCAACACAGGTTCTGTGGTGCCTCACTTCAAATCAAATAATTTTTTTTTGTGTGTAGTATGCAGACTGTAGTTTACATGTAATAAAGTATTGTTAAGCACAAAGAAAGCCACTAGCATGCATGAGTATTTCGTTCTGTTGCTATGTTATGGAGCATCACAGGTTCTGTGCTGAATGACGAGTAGCGGACAAACTGTAAATGTAAAATACACGTAGTAGTGTTGAGCCTCTTTATTAGTTAACTAGTAATTAAGAGGCTTTATCATATCTTTACCAGCCATTTTAGGGCGAAACGTCTTATAAGCCTTGCACTGCTGTGTCTTACGCATCTCCGGCTGTACTGACAATTCATCATTGATTCTCTAGCCTTTATCAATGGATTCCAGAGTAGTGGCACTAAATTCTTGCTCGAAACTCAGCTATAACATGTCGCTCAAAGATATCCTTAGTCGGGGGTAGAAGTATGGCGATGTCTCGTGGAAGGCAATATGTACCCCAGTTTATCCAGGGTTGTACTTAGGGCTGTACTTTTTTTTTTGCTTCACTAGATTTTCTTGCCACAAGTGAAACTTTTACTGCAAGTCCTGCCATTCCACAATTACGGATACACTTCAGCTTTCTTACACGTGTTTTATAAAGGCAATTTAGAAGTTGTTATATTGCAACCTGTTAGTGTATGGTATAGCAGACAGGGACCTCGAAAACTTACGAGATATACTGCAGGTGTGAAGAAACCTTTGTTGTGTACCATGTCCTGCATGAATGACCACATTAGTTTATCTTAGTAACACTTGTCTTACATATTAAATAAGTATTACAAATACGTTTATAACATTACGTTTGACTATTATCCGTGGGTGCCTCTACGCAGTGTTATTGACATGAGACTATTCTCGTTTCAACTTTTTTTTATTTCTATATTGGTCTGGCAAACTCGCTACTATAGACCTGACAATCTGGACCTCTTCCGTATTGTCAGAGTCACCTGCCAAGATTATAGTCTTCAACTTGCAGTTTTTGTGACCCTGTGCTGGCACTGTATCTGCCAGTATAGGTGTATAGATATGGCTTGTTGATACTATTCTTCGAATATTTTTTTGGAACACGTAGAATTCTTGCAATGACGTATTCGTTTAGTGTATCCGATCCTCTACATTATCTCCAGCATCTTGGTTGGCCGAGAAGGATTGCACATGCTACCAACAGCAACCACCGAGGTGATCCTCCCACTGCCAGTTAAGTAACAATATGTTATGCAAACCACGTAGACATAGTTCACTGAAGGTCTGAAATCCTGATTCATAATTGTTGTATAAGGCAGCTGATAGCCTCCTAAACTACAAAATCATAATTTCTGTGCAAGGACAGCCATTGTGAGTTTTATCATCTTTGTCATAATGAAAGAGTAGGAGGCACAGCCGCTAGTTAATGGACTAGCACTGTCTCCATGGGCTAGCACTGTCTCCATGGGCTAGCACTGTCTCCATGGGCTAGCACTGTCTCCATGGGCTAGCACTGTCTCCATGGGCTAGCACTGTCTCCATGGGCTAGCACTGTCTCCATGGGCTAGCACTGTCTCCATGGGCTAGCACTGTCTCCATGGGCTAGCACTGTCTCCATGGGCTAGCACTGTCTCCATGGGCTAGCACTGTCTCCATGGGCTAGCACTGTCTCCATGGGCTAGCACTGTCTCCATGGGCTAGCACTGTCTCCATGGGCTAGCACTGTCTCCATGGGCTAGCACTGTCTCCATGGGCTAGCACTGTCTCCATGGGCTAGCACTGTCTCCATGGGCTAGCACTGTCTCCATCTCGTTATAACCCCGGAGGGATTATAACGAGATGGAAACTAACATACTCCATGTGAGAAAAAAGTATATTAGAAATAATGAGTACAGTGTTGTGATAGTGAAGAGGTAGAGTGAAAAGGGAAGGCGAGTGTTGGATATATGCATTGTACAAATAGGATACAACCCGAGGGGTAAGCAATATTACACTCCAGTTGACTGAAAATTGAGAGGCGGCACTCAGGAGATGAACCTCAATTCTATGAAGGACGTATAAGAGCCAGAGCCAGCGTGCAGGCAGTGACGGGCAACACAGAGCTAGCGTGCAAGCAGTGACGGGCAACACAGAGCCAGCGTGCAAGAAGTGACGGGCAACACAGAGCCAGCGTGCAGGCAGTGACGGGCAACACAGAGCTAGCGTGCAAGCAGTGACGGGCAACACAGAGCCAGCGTGCAAGCAGTGACGGGCAACACAGAGCCAGCGTGCAAGCAGTGACGGGCAACACAGAGCCAGCGTGCAGGCAGTGACGGGCAACACAGAGCCAGCGTGCAAGCAGTGACGGGCAACACAGAGCCAGCGTGCAGGCAGTGACGGGCAACACAGAGCTAGCGTGCAAGCAGTGACGGGCAACACAGAGCCAGCGTGCAAGAAGTGACGGGCAACACAGAGCCAGCGTGCAAGCAGTGACGGGCAACACAGAGCCAGCGTGCAAGCATTGACGGGCAACACAGAGCCAGCGTGCAAGCAGTGACGGGCAACACAGAGCCAGCGTGCAAGGGGCAGTGACGGGCAACACAGAGCCAGCGTGCAAGCAGTGACGGGCAACACAGAGCCAGCGTGCAAGCAGTGACGGGCAACACAGAGCCAGCGTGCAAGCAGTGACGGGCAACACAGAGCCAGCGTGCAAGCATTTGACGGGCAACACAGAGCCAGCGTGCAAGCAGTGACGGGCAACACAGAGCCAGCGTGCAAGCAGTGACGGCAACACAGAGCCAGCGTGCAAGCAGTGACGGGCAACACAGAGCCAGCGTGCAAGCAGTGACGGGCAACACAGAGCCAGCGTGCAAGCAGTGACGGGCAACACAGAGCCAGCGTGCAAGCAGTGACGGGCAACACAGAGCCAGCGTGCAAGCAGTGACGGGCAACACAGAGCCAGCGTGCAGCAGTGACGGGCAACACAGAGCCAGCGTGCAAGCAGTGACGGGCAACACAGAGCCAGCGTGCAAGCAGTGACGGGCAACACAGAGCCAGCGTGCAAGCAGTGACGGGCAACACAGAGCCAGCGTGCAGGCAGTGACGGGCAACACACACTTACGCTAGTACCAAAGATAGAACAGAGTTGTTAACTGGGACAAACTTGCAAATATGTAACAACCAATTAATGTGATGATGTTATATTATTGTGGCAGTCTCCTGCCCCTGTCTCTCTCCCTACTCTGTTCATTCTTCCTGTTTTCTCTCTTCCTCTTCCCTCATATCTCCCTCTATATTAATGCAAATCATTACAAGTCCGTAAATATTTATAAACCTTATTTATTTACGATCTTAAAATAGCCTTCGTTTTTTGTCGAAAATGTAAAGGACAAATTAATACTATAAAGGAATAAATATCCTCAAAACTTTCACTGGCAGATCCTTACATGATGTAAAGAAAAGGATGTACTACTTGCCCTCCCTTCAAGGGGAGGGGGAGGGCCTTGATACCATTGAAGAGCTCTCGATGAAAGGAACTGGAGCTACTCTCCCTTTTCTTGAATGAAACATGATTGCCTCCCAGTCCTCAGGTGCTGTATGACCCTTGTGGGTTTTAGGCTTCCTCGTGAATAAAATAATTTATTTCCCCGCTGGTACTTCCCCGTCACCTGAGATATTATAATGGCAAACTCGGGTATTCTCCCAACTTGGCGTTAACATCTGGCACTGTAGGTGGTACACTGAAAAAAGTGTATGTTGGGCATAGTTACGAGAAGATAGGCATGACAAGTGCATAAAGTTAAGTGCGTTTTATCCTCAAAGAGCAGGCAAGACCACGGTCTACTGCCAGCGTCGTCTGATCTGGCGCGTGTGATGCTGACGGTAAATTTACTGGAGATCTCGCTGAAGACGTACGTTGTGTGTGTACTCACCATTTTGTGGTTGCAGGGGTCGATTCACAGCTCCTGGCCCCGCCTCTTCACTAGTCTCTTCCAGGTCCACTCCCTGCTCCAAGAGCCTTATCGTACCTTTGTGTAATCACCTAATTGTGGTTGCAGGGGTCGAGACTCGGCTCCTGGCCCCGCCTCTTCACTGTGTGTGTGTGTGTTTATTTGTTATTTATTTATTAACACATCGGCCGTTTCCCACCAAGGCAGGGTGGTTGAAAAAGACAAACTTACATCATTCACTCCATCACTGTCTTGTCAGAGGCATGCTTACACTACAGTTATAAAACTGCAACATTAACACCCCTCCTTCAGAGTGCAGACACTGTACTTCCCATCTCCAGGACTCAAGTCCGGCCTGCCGGTTTCCCTGAATCCCTTCATAAATGTTACCTTGCTCACACTCCAACAGCACGTAAAGTCCGAGAAACCATTTGTCTCCATTCACGCCTATCAAATACGCTCACACATGCTTGCTGGAAGTCCAAGCCCCTCGCACACAAAACCTCCTTTACCCCCTCCTTCCAACCTTTCCTAGGCCGAGCCCTACCCCGCCTTCCTCCACTACAGATTTATACACTCTCGAAGTCATTTTATTTCCTTCCATCCCCTCTACATGTCCGAACCACCTCAACAACCCCTCCTCAGCTCTTTGGATAATAGTTTTGGTAATCCCACACCTCCTAATTTCCAAACTACAAATTTTCTGCATTATATTCACACCACACATTGACCTCAGACATGACATCTCCACTGCCTCCAGCCGTCTCCTCATTGCAAAATTCATCACCCATGCTTCACACCCATATAAGAGTGTTGGTATAAGTATACTCTCATACATTCCTCTCTTTGCTTCCACGGACAAAGTTCTTTGTCTCCACAGACTCCTCAGTGCACCACTCACCCTTTTCCCCTCATCAATTCTATGATTCACCTCATCCTTCATAGACCCATCTGCTGACACGTCTACTCCTAAGTATCTGAATAGATTCACCTCCATACTCTCTCCCTCCAATCTGATATCTAGTCTTTCGTCACCTAATTTTTTTTATCCTCATCACCTTACTCTTTCCTATGTTCATTTTTAATTTTCTTCTTTCACATACCCTACCAAACTCATCCACCAACCTCTGCAACTTCTCTTCAGAATCTCCCAAAAGCACAGTGTCATCAGCAAAGAGCAACTGTGACAACGCCCACTTTGTGTTAGATTCTTTATCTTTTAACCCCACACCTCTTGCCAACACCCGTGAATTCACTTTTCTTACAACCCCATCTATAAATATATTGAACAACCATGGTGACATCACACATCCTTGTATAAGGCCTACTTTTACTGGGAAATAATCTCCCTCTCTCCTACATACTCTAACCTGATCCTCACTATCCTCGTAGAAACTCCCGGTGGTCTGGTGGCTAGAGCTCTCGCTTCACACACGGAGGGCCCGGGTTCGATTCCCGGCGGGTGGAAACATTTCGACGTGTTTCCTTACACCTGTTGTCATGTTCACCTAGCAGCAAATAGGTACCTGGGTTGTTAGTCGACTGGTGTGGGTCGCATCCTGGGGGACAAGATTAAGGACCCCAATGGAAATAAGACAGACAGTCCTCGATGACGCACTGACTTTCTTGGGTTATCCTGGGTGGCTAACCTTCCGGAGTTAATAATCCGAAGAAATCTTTTTCTTCACTGCTTTCAGTAACCTACCTCCTATTCCATACACCTGCAACATCTGCCACATTGTCCCCTATCCACCCTGTCATACGCCTTTTCAAAATCCATAAATGCCACAAAAACCTCTTTACCCTTATCTAAATACTGTTCACCTGTTTCACTGTAAACATTTGGTCTACACACCCCCTACCTTTCCTAAAGCCTCCTTGTTCATCTGCTATCCTACTCTTCGTCTTACTCTTAATTCTTTCAATAAAAACTCTACCATACACTTTACAAGATATATTCAACAGACTTATTCCCCTATAATTTTTGCACTCTCTTTTGTCCCCTTTGCCTTTATACAAAGGAACTATGCAAGCTCTCTGCCAATCCTTAGGTACTTTATCCTCTTCCATACATTTATTAAATAATAGCACCAACCACTCCAAAACTGTATCCCCACCTCCTTTTAACATTGCCTATTTGTGGTTGCAGGGGTCGATTCACAGCTGGCCTCCCTCTTCATTGGTCGCTATTAGGTCCACTCTCTCCCTGCTCCATGAGTTTTATCGTATCTCTTAAAGCTATATATGGATCCTGCCTCCACTGCATCACTCTCCAGATTGTTCCACTTTGTGACAACTCTGTGACTGAAGAAATACTTCCAAACATCCCTGTGACTGATCTGAGTCTTCAGCTTCCAGTTGTGACCCCTTGTTGCGGTGTCCTATCTCTGAAACACCCTGTCCCTATCCACCTTGT
This sequence comes from Cherax destructor, assembly GCA_009830355.1. Classification (NCBI taxonomy): domain Eukaryota; kingdom Metazoa; phylum Arthropoda; class Malacostraca; order Decapoda; family Parastacidae; genus Cherax; species Cherax destructor. Next base: position 71,538 of record WNWK01002461.1, on the reverse strand, counting down.
CAATTCCTTTCAGTATTTTATATGTCGTTATCATGTCCCCCCTTCCTGTCCTCCAGGTCGATTTCCCTTAACCTCTCCTCGTAGGACATACCCCTTAGCCCTGAATGTGTGTGTGCGTGTTTTGCGCTGCTTTTGTGTTTATATTTAATTTGCCTATTTACACTGGTCTAGTAGATATGGAGGTAATCTGTTTCTGACCCCGCCTTTAAATAGATTACTCAGTGATGGCTTGAGCAACATAATACCAGTCCTCGGGAAGTATGGGGTCCAGTGGTCCTTACACAGATGTAACAACCTCTACATAGTCCCGCAGGACGTGGCTGCTTGGCCATCCTCGTTGCACAAGATCTGCCAGAGTCGTAAGTTCATTCCAGTAAGAGCACCACCGTCATTGCAACTCCATATGATGTACAAAACCTTCTGAACTTGATCTTGTTTTTAGAGGTAGAATTGTATACTCGATGACCTAGTGGATATGATCATGGTCTTGTGTGCATATGGTCGAAGGATTAGTCGCTAATACTCTTTACACAATTTGCTCAGGATGCTTTCTCAGGGTAAGATAAGAGAGATTTTGTTTGGAGTTTTAACCCCGGAGGGTTAACCACCCAGGATAACCCTAGAAAGCCAGTGCGTCATCGAGGGACTGTCTGTCTTATTTCCATTGGGGTCCTCAATCTTGTACCCCAGGATGCGACCCAGACCAGTCGACTAACTCCCAGATATACCTACTTGCTTGCTTGCTAGGTAAACGAGACAACAGGTGTGAGGAAACACGACCAATGTTTCCACCCTTTCCGGGAATCGAACCACGGACACTGTGTGTGTGTGTGTGTGTGTGTGTGTGTGTGTGTGTGTGTGTGTGTGTGAAGCGAGAGAAACAGTACCTTTACTTCTGTTGTTGAAGTAAAATTTACTTAGCATCTTTTAATGTTGGGCATATTTTGGCCAAATGGTAATTTATGCTTGCTTGTACTTCGGTGAGTTTGTGAGCGTCATGTCTGGTTCTTGAACCTCTGTGATATGTCTGATTAGTGCCTCATTATTCTCGAATGTAAAATAGAGCTTTATCAATTCTAATAGAACTGTAAGTACGAGAATAATTAAGAGGTGATCTCGACTTTGATTCCTAGTAGGCCTGATAAACGTATTAGTTTTAACAATTCCATGCATCAAATCAAGCCTTTTACAAAAACCTGCGCCTCTTTGCTACTAAATGAATGTCAAAGAAATCTCTGGTATGGGTTACTGTGAAGACTCCAAACCCTGGATTTATTTCTGCTGGGAGGACCTTTATGAAAAAGGAATAATTTAGTTTTCCTTTTTAGTTCGTGTGTGTATGCAAATTTGTATTTGTAAGAGCTGTTTTAAGTGGCATGTGCTGAAAGTATTATAAACTTGTGTATTTTTACGACAGTAAAAACGGGACGCCACTTCTGCTATTATATCTAAAAATATGTAATCACTTAGTAACGTAGGTAAAATCAAAGAAATACATGTAACAACAATAGCTCTTGAGAAAAATAAATTCTCTATCTCTTTCCCTCTCTCTCTCAACACAACCGTGCTGAACGACCCCCACCGGGTTTAACTTTAATAATAATAAACGTACATACTTATACAGGTTAGACACAAGTATATGAGGTGCATAAGTAATGAATGCAATCTTAGCTCTTTTTTTTTTGACTTGAGGGTTTTAATGTGAGGCGTCCCACAGATAATAAGAGGTAGTTGAGTGCCAACTTTGTACCTGCCTACATTCCTTTAGTCTCTTCTCTTCTTTTTCTTGAGACTTTAACAGAGTTAAGGATAAAAGTTCCAAAGGTATTATACAATCTGTGAGCTGTCATTCTGTCTCAGCTCTGAAAATACTTTATATTAGGTAACTATATTTGTATATGTGAGACACACACACACACACACACACACACACACACACACACACACAGAAACAAGGGGTCACAATTGGAAGTTGAAGACTCAGACGAGTCAAAGGGATATTAGGAAGTACGTATTTCTTCAGCCATAGAGCAGTCAGGAAGTGGAACAGTCTAGCAAGTGATGTAGTGGGGGCAGGAACCATACATAGCTTTTAAGACGAGGTATGATAAAGCTCATGGAACAGGGAGAGAGGGGACCCAGTAGCGATCAGTGAAGAGGCGGGGCCAGGAGCTGAGTCTCGACTCCTGCAACCACAATTAGGAGAGTACACACACACACACATGCACACACTATATATATATATATATATATATATATATATATATATATATATATATATATAGTAGACGAAATTGGAACAGTTGATTGGCTTCTCAGAGCATTATTTTTTCTTGCACGTAACTGTAAGTCCACTGATTCCTTTCTGGTGCCGAGGCTCTGACGAAAACAAAAGCCCAGCCAGTGGGGGTCAAGGTCCTCTACCTTGACTGGGGTATTAAAGCGAGAGATTCCTTACAGCTAGCAGTTTAGTAAGACACATGTGCAGTACTGTTGCACATGTCTTGCGCACCTACTTGCCGGTGTTGTATATCATTATAATAATTACAGGTCGTAGTTTCGCAGCCACTACTGGTAAGAGGTACGCCTTAATTAACACTGCAGGTTTCTTGGCTGTCTTTCTAGCTTCGTCAACCATATGGTTTTTTCAGTCATTACTGAGGAAAATGTCACCGCGAGACATAAAATTCATTGTTATGGTCTCGTACCAGTTCCAGTAGTAACTTGTTTTCACACCAGCCCTAGTAGTAACTTGTTTTCACACCAGCCCTAGTAGTAACTTGTTTTCACACCAGCCCTAGTAGTAACTTGTTTTCACACCAGCCCTAGTAGTAACTTGTTTTCACACCAGCCCTAGTAGTAACTTGTTTTCACACCAGCCCTAGTAGTAACTTGTTTTCACACCAGCCCTAGTAGTAACTTGTTTCAACCAGCCCTAGTAGTAACTTGTTTTCACACAGCCCTAGTAGTAACTTGTTTTCACACCAGCCCTAGTGTAACTTGTTTTCACACCAGCCCTAGTAGTAATTGTTTTACACCAGCCCTAGTGTAACTTGTTTTCACTGAACAGCCCTAGTAGTAAAATCTGTTATGGTCTCTACCAGCCCAGTAGTAACTTGTTTTCACACCAGCCCTAGTAGTAACTTGTTTTCACACCAGCCCTAGTACTAACTTGTTTTCACACCAGCCCTAGTACTAACTTGTTTTCACACCAGCCCTAGTACTAACTTGTTTTCACACCAGCCCTAGTACTAACTTGTTTTCACACCAGCCCTAGTACTAACTTGTTTTCACACCAGCCCTAGTAGTAACTTATTTTCACACCAGCCCTAGTAGTAACTTGTTTTCACACCAGCCCTAGTACTAACTTGTTTTCACACCAGCCCTAGTTGTAACATCTCGTTTTCTCATCATTCTCTCTCGCACGCGCTCATTAAATGTTTTCCCTAATGCTTCACATTAACTCCCTAGATACACTAAAACATGGGACCAGACTCGTAGACTTAAGTAACTCTTTAATATTTATACACTACCTCGAGAGGGTTTCGGGGGTCAACGCCCCCGCGGCCCAGTCTGTGACCAGACCAGAAAAAGGAATTTCAGCGACCATCTAATAACTTGGTTACTACTACTACTACTACTACTACTACTAATAATAATAATAATAATAATACTAATAATAATAATCTAATAATAATGGTAAACACGCCAGCATATACTTCCTACTCTTGTCTTCAAAACAAGTGAATCAGCAGATTGTTCCACGTAAACAAGTGACTCCGTGAGATTTGCCTGCAACTTTTCTCAGCTTTCTCAGAGAAAATTTATAGATTTCTCTTCTGTCTTGTAATTAGGTGTCACAGGGAAAGCCTCGTGGGTTTTGCCCTGGTTTAGTTTCCTAGTAGGGAGACCTTGTTAGAGAGAGCTCTAACAATACCTTAAGGATTAATTTTTTTAACATTCGTTTTCATACTCTTCAGCAGAAATTTCTTGCTACTGGTGATGATTTCTTGATCCAAAGAATTGGAGCTAGTCTTTCCTTCTTTAGATCACTGTGGATTACTTCACATTTTCTAATCTTTATGAACCTTATGGGTTTAGCGATTTCCCCCTGGTAATGTATTATTTTTTTTTATAATTGTGACTGCCTCTTCGGTTTGAGTTGAAAATGTCAAAACTTGTGGATCGCCCGAAAACGAAGGTCCATGATAGTGTGTGTAGTCCCGTGGTAGACGATCTCGCAACAAGTTAAGTAACTTCTTAATATGAATAATTTGAGAGCTTATGAATGGTCTGATTTTTCTCCATTTGCCCACTGCTGTGTTGTTTGACTGCAGTAACGTGAGGACGCCTCTTTACATCCGTGACAAAGATTACACGATTGAGTTTTTGAGCAACATAGATTGGTATTATTAGAGTGTAACTCTCCTAATTTTAGGACAATTTTTTTGGGGGGAGGGGGAAGGTTGAGTTACATTAAATGCACTCACTCGCCACTATTATGACTTACCGATGCAGTCAGTCCAATTACTAGTATGGGCAACTTTTTTTTTTCTTATGCCAGTTTTGCTTTGTGACGCCTTCAGATATTTCATTCATTTTGAGAACTGTTCCGCATGTTTTAAATTCTTAAATAATTTTTCTTTTCCTACTTTTCGTTTTTATTTCGCTCATAACTCGAAAAGCTCCTTTTCCCCCATCCAATTGGATTCAAATTTTGAACGCTTGTGTACTATAACGAGGACCAAATTCTAGGAGCAACTGGCTTGTGCAGTTGTTCCTAAGTTATTGAGCCTATTCCCATTATCCTGGAATGGCTCGGATAACCAAATATTAAACAAAGCTGCCTCTTAATTCGACGATGGTGAAGGGTGAAATTCAAGTGTGTATGTGCAGATTTGACCATTTTATTTGTAAATTTGTGTGGAATCGTGATTCCCGTTTAATCATGATCAAAATATATGCGTCTGCCTCTTCTGAATGGCTTCAATATTTAATAGCTGATGCCTATTACAACTAAGATAGCGTACCCATCCAGTTTAGTTTGTGTGTGGGCAAATTTGACAATGCCATAAATATTTTTTTTTTTAAACTTGGACTCGTTGGAATTTTGATCAAATTGGGCTGTCTTAAAAGACACGATAAAAAAATCTTACTAGATTGTAGAGAATTGTGAAACTAATACAACTGAAAAAAAAAATGAAAAATATTGAAAATTCGTGTTTTTATATTGTTTTTAAATTTCCTGAGTTGAATGAACCCTTAAATACTGCACGGCGAAATTTGAGAGCCGTTCATCTATTAGCTGCAAGGTTTTCATTTATATCTTCAAAACGCCTTATAAAATTGCCCAGAAATTTCAAACTGGTCAGCTATTACTGGGCGAAGGTTCGAAGAGCAATTGGCATGTGCAGGTGCTGTTCTCTTTGCTCAAGCTTATATAGACCATTCCCGAAATTGATTTACACGAGATTGGCTTCACTATATCAGTTATTACCGAGTGATTAACTTATTGGTTATAGAGTCAGGTGTTGCATCAGTAAGCCACATCAATGCCCACTCCTTGACAAATCTTTTACTTGTTGGCCAGTGGGACATCCACATCGATCAATACACTCAGTGTATTATGGGATTAATATAAGAGAGAGAATTACAGTTTGGCATTAAAGTTGGTCTTCTTGAGGGTAAAGTTTGGATGCGAGTCCTAATTTACCAGTTATTAAAAATATTATTTTCCATATAATAACCTGTGAATGCCCCTTTCCTTTCACTTAAAATCTTACACGTTAATACATGTATTTAACTGCATTACAAACTTGTGCCACACACTGCCATTCGCGTGCATTGAAGTATAGAGGACTAGGAGTTATGCAATACCGGGATGCCTCTCTCGGGTCGTGCAGCGACTGAAATTCATGTAGTTTTTCATACTTTCCCGAGAAAGTTAATTGATTTCTCAAACCCAGTCTTAAGGCACTGGATGCTTGCTGTTTGGCAACACCATACATATAGATTTGAAGACTTCAGGTTCATATATTTTTAGCAACAGTTTATCAGTCTCACACTTGTATAATATGAGTAAGTTTTGTTCATTTACTACGTGCTTATAAAACTCACTCCCACAGGCACACTATTTAATCCCACGGCCATACAGTTTACTGTCACACCCATGCAATTCACTCCCACATCCATACAACTCCATGATTCGACCTTTTATGTATTAATTTAATTGCTGGGTGGCCACAAGTCAAGCACGTGCGTTCGAACAGGTTCAACAAGTTTTTTGTACTGGAAAACAACTGCTACGGCAGCAGTTGGTGGTGGAGAGAGTGGTAACCTACTCCAGCCGGAGCCTGGTTATTAAGAGACATCCTCTCTCATTACCTTACTACCACAACGTAAACAAAGTGAACAGTGGTTGTTACACCATTGCCAGAACACATTCAGTCCTGACTACACTGTTGATTCATTGCTTCTCAGGTTTAAATAACAAAAAAAAAGGCACAATACCGTGACTGGAACAATACACACACAACCCGCACATATAAAAAAGAGAGGAGCTTACGACGACGTTTCGGTCCGACTTGGACCATTTACAAAGTCACACTAACACAAAGGACAGGTAGAAGGGGTACTTCTACCTGTCCTTTGTGTTAGTGTGACTTTGTAAATGGTCCAAGTCGGACCGAAACGTCGTCGTAAGTTCCTCTCTCTTTTTATATGTGCGGGTTGTGTGTATTCTCAGGTTTGAAGGGAACGCGGATCTACACTAGCTCACTTAACTCGACTGGCCTCCAAGCTATCTTTTTTTTTCTTTCAAAGTTAAATAATATAGATGACTTGAATGTTTCGGGGTTCGTCGTCCCCACGGCCCGGTCTCAGATCATGCCTCCCTGGTTTAAGCCAGAGCAGTGAGGTTGTTGATTCTCGCTGTAAGCAATCAAACGTACCATAATCCTGCTGATTAGAAACTTGCCTCAGGAACTTATCAAGTTCCATCTTGAAGACAATAAGGGTGACATTGGCTCACATTTCACTGCGTTAGTGTTAAGTGTTTCTTTGTATTGGAAGGAAGCCCGGATGCGAGAGTAGCGTGTCTCATGATTGATGGACGAAGGATCGAGCCTTCACATCTCTCTTCTCGCTCCAATTCATTTGTACTGCAGAATTAAAATTCACTTTGAATTTTTCCCTTGGAATCTGAATAGGCTTATAGCCTCTTGTATATATGATCTGGTTCCTCTTCTTACTAATGGTGTCCACAAGGAACTTCTTGGTTTCTTTGTGACGTTCTTGATACCAGAGTTTTTCTACTAGTATTAACATCAGAAGAAGTCACGCCATACATCAAGAGGAGACAAACTAGAATTGACTTTCGTATGATTTTGTACATCTACTCAAGAAATATTGTCACTCCTGTTATGGTAGTGTCATAAGAAATTTTAGTTACTACTTCCTAGGTGATGTGTGTCTTCTAGGATAGACAGACAGTTAAGTAAAGGTCTCCAGCCATGCTGTGGACCTGAACCACACAGTGACCAAAGCATGTCTCGCGTGTGTTGTGATACTATGCACTCTCTTGTCAGTGTGGTTTTCTCAGCTTTCTTCTATTTTCACAAAATTTTGCTCGTTCTTACTGCCTTTCTCTCCCACTTCTTCAGTTTCCTAAATAACATGTGGCATTGTATGACAAACTTTCTTCTCGTCGAAGAATATACACTGTCCATTCCCTGCTGCCAGTATAACCTATTAATCTTTCTTTAAAGCTTGTGGGGCGCAACCTTCCACTCGTAAACATGTTACTTGTAGTTTACTTAATTATATTTCCATTTAATATGAAGTATTACATTTCGCTGTTTGAAATTTTGTAAGCGTTCCTAGGGACGTCCACTTGAACCTTTTTTTATTTTTTAACTTTTTTTTTTTTTTTTTTTACACAGGTACACCTACATGTCCATTTGGATGGAGCAATCAGACACGAGACCCTCTGGGAGGTTATGAGGTAAGGCTTGGGGAGGGGGTCGTGAGGTATTATCTCCAGTTTCCTTGTTGCAGCACCAAGATGGTTCATTAAGTGTAGAGCTTGACAGTCAATCGGGTATCTGACAGGCAGTATGAAATATAATTGGCGTATTAGATAATGATACCATTGTTCCTTCCAGCTAGTGCTTTTGGAAGTTTGAGTCTTCCGTATAGATGATTCGTAACTGTACTGTTAATACCTACTCAAAGGTATTTTTACTGTTTACATATTCAAATGTTTTAATTCTCTACTTGACAGGGTGATGGGTAGCAGGTTTTTTTTTTTCAATATTAGATCCAGGTCTTGTCCACATTCATCGCACTAACCTGAAAGGAAATAGAACTGGACAAGCACACTTTCTGGAGCATTAACAATGATGTCTGTAAAATAAATGACAATCTGTGTGGGTATGTTAGTTAAGAATTGAAGAATTAGTACAGAATAGTGTATGACCAAGTACGTATTCTGCCCTGGAAGATGGTACGGGGATACTGCTGACTGATTTTTAGATGACGTAGGCAGTTCAGTTACGCATATTTTTTTCGATTTATTTAAAAAGCTTACCTTTGATCATAAGTATCAGCTGTTGAAAGCTCGACTACATTTTTAATAAATTTAACTTTAAAATCGATGAACGCTCATAAAAAAAACTCAAAACAGGTTTCATTATTTTCCTATTTAGAATCCCATGCAGGTTTAGGGTAGGTTGTCTCTGTATCTGTGATAGTCTGTTGAGGAGAGTTCTCTTGAACTTTGCATATGTAGGAAATTCGTGATGGGCCAAAACTTTTGCGAGCTTGGATTTTAAAGTGGATATTATAGTATACAAGAGTTAAGAGTTCGGTAATCTGGTAAAACATTATTGTAGACTTTGATAATAATAATAATAATAATAATTTTTATTTCAATGCATGTTACAAGTGTACAATGTTATTGGTAGTTACAATTATAAAACAATTATAAAACTGTAATGCAAGGAGAGCCACTGGCATGCCATGGCATTAGGGGCAGTTTATTCTAGAGACTTATTCACTAAGTACTTAATGCTAAAGAAATTGATTGAGTTTATTCTAGTTCTGTATTATTTAAATTATTAAATGGTTATACATACTATTAAAAGACAATACAAGAGAAATTGGTTGAGTTTAATCTAGTTGTAGAATTTATTTCAAATAAAGAACCACTGTGAAAATCAGCAATGAGCCTCAGTGCTTCTGGATGATCCGTCAGTGCATCTCCGATTTCATGGAAGTAATGCCAATCAAACTTACCTTTCTTATTACAAGCATTTAACATTATGACGTTCCTGGCGATACAGGTATTAGTTAAGTAAGTGGCTTTTTTAATATATAGTGTTAGGTTCTGCCTAATGGAGAAGTTAGCACATTGCTCAAGTAGGATACAGACATGATTAACGGTATGTAGCTAGCCAGCTGGAAGGATACTAGGATTGGAGACCCTTGTTAATCTTTTTCCCACACTTATACTGTTCATGTTGCGTGTTTAATGATACGCCAGAGCTTCTCTATTGCCTCTCCAGTTGATTGTTAAATTGTCCAAACTCATGATTTGCTTAAACCCTATTTTAGAGTACTGTGTCAAGTATTGCTTTGCTGTTTACAAGACTTAATCATAGCTAGTCTTTTACTGGTTTAAGATATAACAATAAGAACTGTGGAATGTAGACACAGCACTTTGAGATACGAGAAGTTTCGCCCGCTGGGGAGGATTTTCTCAGGAGGCCTGGTCACAGACCGGACCGCGGGGGCGTTGACCCCTGGAATTCTCTCCAGGTAGACTCCAGGTAGACAGTTTCTTGCACCTTAAACTAGAACATTACGGGGGTCAAAGGACATTCCATTGAATACCTAAAATCTTATCTTAGCAATAAACACCAGTATATCTACACAAATGACGTTACCTCAATTAGTCAGCCTGTAGTTGTTGGAGTGCCACAGGGTAGTGTCCTTGACCCACTACTTTTTCTCATTTACATCAATGACCTCCCCAATGCATCTTAACTCCTTAAACCAGTTCTATTCTCAGATGACACTGCATATATCTTCTCTCACTCAGACCCGACTATGCTGAGAAATACTGTTAACGACGAGCTACTAAAAATATCTACGTGGATGACGACCAACAAACTCTCTCAATATAGACAAAACCTACTTCATGCTGTTTGGAAACAGCTTTAAATATCCAACTTAATATATTGATTAATGGTTCCTCCATTACAAGACACACTGAGGGCAAATTTTTAGGTCTTCACCTTTACTGCAACCTTAAATTTCAGACCTACATCCAACATATTCCAAGAAAGTATCCAAAACAGTAGGCATCCTTTCCAAGATACGGTACTATGTACCCCAAACAGGACTACTACTTACACTATACCACTCTCTAATGTACCCTTACCTCACCTATGGTATTTGTTCTTGGGGGATCAATCACGACCAATCACCTTAAACCATTAATAACCCAACAAAAAGTTGCTGTGCGGATGATAACCAACTACTACGCCAGGCAACACATCCCACCGCTCTTCAAGAGCTTGAACTTACTTAATATACAAAATATACACTCATATTATTGTGCCTACTATATATACAGAACATTAAACTCTAATATGAACCCTCTCAAATTTCTCGATAGCTACATCAGAACACACAGGCATAACAAAATTACTGGGAACGGTTGAAGTCTCTTGATTTGTATTCCCTGGAATGCAGGCGAGAAAGATGCATGATAATACATATACACTTGTAAAATCCTAGTGACTGGTACCAAACTTGCACACGAAAATCACTCCCTATGAAAGCAAAAGACTCGGCAGACGATGCAACATTCCCCCAGTGAAAAGCAAGGGCGCCACGATTATGCTGAGAGAAAACACAATAAGTGTCAGGGGTCCAAGACTGCTTAAGGGCCGCCCAGCATACATAAGGAGGATTACAAATAGACCCCTGGCTGTCTTCAAGAAGGCGCTGGACAGGCAGCTTAAGTCGGTACCTGACCAGCCGGGCTGTGGTTCTTACGTCAATTTACGTGCGGCCAGCAGTAACAGCCTGGTTGATCAGACCCTGATCCACCATGAGGCCTGGTCACGGACAAGGCCACGGGGGCGTTGACCCCTGAAACCACCTCCAGGTATACACTGGTACATTACAAGCCTTTCTGGAAAAATTCTCTAACTTTGCTCATTGTAGATAAAACATTGCGTGTGTGTGTGACCTAATTCATATCTGCTTAAGTAGCTCATTACCCTATAACTTGTTCAACTATTAAAACTTTGCAGCCCCAGTCCCTGGACCCATTATGTAACTCTATACTACACAAATAACCTACACATAGGAGAGAGGAGCTTATGATATTGTGCCATTTTGTTACCTCTGTAATCTTTTGACTACCGCCCACAGGCTGGGTGTGGGGGCGCATAATAAAGATATTTAACTTAACTCCTGCCTCCTCCTCCTCCTCACTTCAACATTTAAAGACCTTGGCTCACACCCATGTAAAGTGTTAGTAACAATGTCGTCTGGTACATAATTGGTTTTACCTCCATAAATAAACTTTTCTTTTCAGATACATTACCTTAAAACACTCCTGTCTTTTTTTTCCTCTTCTTTCATTGATCCATCTACCGACATGCCCATTCCCAAATACGTATCTACATGAATGTTTTCATCTGTTAATGTGAAAATATTCCCTTCACTGTACTGATCACTATTGACACTGTGCTTTGTCACTGCACTGTCATGATAATCTACTATGCTGTCATTGTATCCCATTTATATTACATCCTTCACAAGATGCTAGTTCACTAGATTTTTGGTGCTTTCTCCATTGCTGTTCTTTCTCATTAGTTGACTGACTGGTACAGTACTACTATTTTACAGGCAACTTGATCCTGACTTCTGGCCAGCTTAGGGTTTGCTCCAAGCTGGCCAGTTTCCAGGTCAACTTCAAGCTGACTGGAAAACTTAGGTTACCACTCTTGATTCTAGCTTTCAAACAATTACCACCCACAGAGGACCAAGCTGACAGCCAATTACAAGAGTGGTGTGACACCCTGCTAGTCACTCGGGCAAATCTTGACCAGTCTGTTGCTGTCCCAGCTGTCATGTCTGCCATCTGTGTAGCATTATTTTCCATAGGGTGTATTGTGATGGTGTCTGGAAGATGTAAATGTACAATACAATTGTTAATAATATATTGTTGGAGGTATTTGTAAGTATTTTTCCTATTAGATGCAGTTAAATTATCCTCAAACATTATGCCTGTTTTTTATGTTATTAATCATTCCTTTTTATTTTTCTAGCCTTTCATCAGTCAAGGCCTCATATATTATATATATGAAACTGTTCATTCCTCAGACATAAGGGAATGAAGCTCCCTGGCAGTGGCTCTCTTGCAGACTTCAAGGCAGCAGTTCAGGTGCAGGAACCAAAAGATCTTGTGTGCTTTCTTCGAGGCTTTCAAATTTTTTTGCCTGCCATTGTGTAAGTATGCAGCAGTCCTTACTGATTTTTGTGACTTTTCAACATGCAGGCTTTTACCACATCATTCATAAGAATTACTCTTCAATGTATTTTCCAGTACATTCTCTGAGTCCAGAGTAAAAATTAAAACTTTCTGTGTACTGTGGCAGTTTACTTTAGATACTGAAGGTACTGGTTCTTCATCAAAAATAAATTAGTTGCCTGTTCAGTTTAATACATTTGCTTTGTTCCTTAAATTTCTGTGGATGACTCAACATTAGATGTAGCACATATGCATAAAATAGTATACAAAATTTCTGATTTCAAATTCATTGTATTCTGCAGAGGAGACCTTGCTGTCATAGAAAGAATATCTTATGAATTTGTAGAAGATCAAGCCAAAGATTCTGTTGCCTATTGTGAAACCAGATTCAGTCCCCACCTTCTCCTGAATGAACCAAGTCAAGCCAACTTCTTGTCAAATGGTACACCAGCACGTCTAAATGGTACTGTGGATGGGAATAATGGAGGCAAGTTCTGGGTATAAATCAGAAGGATATTGTTTATTCTGTCTGTCTATAAAGAACTTTTTGTATGACCCTGGTGGGTTTAGTGGTTGGTTTTGGTTGTAATAATAATATAAAGAACTGTCTTCTTTTTAAAAATCTTGTTCTTTTATTTTTGGACAAGTAGTGCACCACTATAGTAAAGAAACTGGGACAAAACTTAAATTGTTTAAAGGTAATTGGTAATAATTAGTAAATATACATTGCAGATTCCATTAATGATGAGGTGACTGTGGATTCGATCTTAAATGCTGTCCTAAAGGGTCTGTCACGTGGAGAGAATGACTTTGGAACGAAAGTCAGAGTTATCCTTTGCTGCATACGAGGAGTTTCAAGTAAGTTCTTTGGCTCGACTTGTTGTTTAGCATTTTTGTTTTTTAGCAAAGATCCAAGAATTATTTGCCCATATCCAGGCCAGGCATGAGGAAGTGGAGCTCTGTTGGTGCCTGAGGCATGTTGGGTCCCTGGGTAATGAATGGGTGGAAGCATAGGCAGAGGCTGTTGTACTGAGTATGCTCTATAATACCCACACCACCTCAGCAACCCCTCCTCAGCCCTCTGAATTATAACCTTGGTAATCCCACATTGCTTTTTAATTTCTCCGAATTTTCTGCATGATAGTCACACCACAAATTGCTTTCAAATATCACATCTCTGCTGCCTCTGGCCTCTTTTTTTTTTTTGCAGCAGCATTCAAAACCCATGCTCCACACCCATATAAAACAAGTGTTGGTACCACTATACTCTACTGACATGTCCACTCCCAAATATCTAAATACATCCACTTCTTCCATACTTCCCCCCCCCATCCTCCCTTACAAGTATTATACAGTAATAAACATATTTCTGTGTTCAGTTATAATGACATTTCATTTCATTGTTTTCATTTTTTTAAGCTATTTATATTCAATTAGTTTAAAGGGCAACAGAAATGTATTCTTTTGCAGAATGGTCTTGGGATGTTCTTCGTTTATGCGAGGAATACCGTGACAAAGGAGTTGTTGGTATTGATATTGCAGGTGATGAGTGCAATTCTCTCGAAGGTAAGGGGGCTAATAATGAATGTAGATTTAAATTAATGTTATATGGATTAAGACTGAAATATCCTGAACAGCAATAATCAATTAAGAATGCTAATAAAGAATATTATTAATACAAGTACAGTACAGTGGACCCCCGGTTTTCGTTATTTTTTCGTTCCAGAATGCTGTTCAAGTGCCATTACCAAACAAATTTATTCGCATAAGGAATAATGAAAACTAGACTAGTCCTTTTAGACCCCAAAAATACACTTACAAAAGCATTTAAAAAAATACACTTGCATAAAAGGGCGAGTTTGGAGCAGGACGAACACCGTGGGTCACTGTATATACATTCATAAAGAATATAATAAGAATGAAAAGTAAATGTATGGTTATCAGTTTGACTATACAGTATTTAATATTGTACATCGTGAACTTTCCGTTATTATACAGTACATACTATATTCTTCTTCTTCTTTCAACACGTCGGCCGTTTCCCACCGAAGTGGGGTGGCCCAAAATGAAAAACGAAAGTTTCCCATTTTACATTTAGTAATATATACAGGAGAAGGGGTTACTAACCTCTTGCTCCCAGCATGTTAGTCGCCTCTTACGACACGCATGGCTTACGGAGGAAGAATTCTGTTCCACTTCCCCATGGAGATAAGAGGAAATAAGAACAAGAACTAGTAAGAAAATAGAAGAAAACCCAGAGGGGTGTGTGTATATACATATGCTTGTACATGAATGTGTAGTGTGACCTAAGTGTAAGTAGAAGTAACAAGACATACCTGAAATCTTGCATGTTTCTTCTTCTTTCAACACGTCGGCCGTTTCCCACCGAAGCAGGGTGGCCCAAAAGAAAAAACGAAAGTTTCTCCTTTTACATTTAGTAATATATACAGGAGAAGGGGTTACTAGCCCCTTGCACCCGGCATTTTAGTCGCCTCTTACGACACGCATGGCTTACGGAGGAAGAATTCTGTTCCACTTCCCCATGGAGATAAGAGGAAATAAGAACAAGAGCTAGTAAGAAAATAGAAGAAAACCCAGAGGGGTGTGTGTATATACATATGCTTGTACATGAATGTGTAGTGTGACCTAAGTGTAAGTAGAAGTAACAAGACATACCTGAAATCTTGCATGTTTATGAGACAGAAAAAAGACACCAGCAATCCTACCATCATGTAAAACAAATACAGGCTTTCGTTTTACACTCACTTGGCAGGACGGTAGTACCTCCCTGGGCGGTTGCTGTCTACCAACCTACTACCTATACATACTATATTGCTCTCCTATATTAGGTACATGGGAAAATGTCTCCCCACCCCATGAAAACTTGAAAAAGGGTAACAGTGATGATGCAATAAAATCATAATCAGTAATTTATAGAATTGTGAATATGAATACAGATTTTTTTTTATATAAATCAGGATTATAAATTTAAGGCAGTACAGTATATTATCAATGTAATTGCTGTGGATATGACCTAAATACAAGTAAAATGTTTTACATATAAAAATTTCAGAAGAGTCCTCAATGAAAAACCCTGTAGATATAGCAGTGTTTGAGGCAGCCAAAGAGAAAGGGATACGTCGTACAGTTCATGCTGGAGAGGCTGGACCTGCAGCTTGTGTCAAACTGGTACTGTAATCATCACTGATTTGCCTTTAATAACTTTCATTCATTAGGCATCATTTTTAATCTTTAGTTATTATTGATTCACTTCTTATAGCAGCCTGTCATTTAGTATGTCATGCTGAATTTTTCCTAGCACAGGTCTTCTCACATCCTCCTTTTATTCCCATAATATGTTTGTGACTGGTTTTGTGTATTGAACCCATAAGTGTATACAGTGCCTTTGAAATGTGAGGTAATCAGGCTCATCCCTCATCCCAATCCTCCTTTCTTGACAGGACAGGATAGTACTCTACTTCAGAACATAAAAAATTTCATGAGCTAGCTCTAAATAGCTACTTTCTGTTTTAAACCCTTTAATGTGTGACAGGATTTTGCTGCAATTATCAAACTTCGTATATTATTTTGTAATTTGGATGAATTCTCTTGATTAACTAAAGTGCATTCAAGCAGTAGAATGCTCTTAGTGATGTGTCTGTTTATATTACGTATTATTATAATCAAAACTAAGCACTGAACCTACAAGGGTCATGTTAAGAAATGTAGGAACATGCACATAGCAAGCAGAATCACACATCGCCTAATTTCCTTAGTAATAAGATTCGACTGCCAGATATATTACTGCATTGCAATCATCGTACTATCCTGGAGAGTTATAATAGGGCTTTTATTCTCCTATTGTCAACTATCCTAAAATTATGGAAAACTTGGGTCATCCATCAGTCATGGAAAAAAATCAAAACTGTATACAGGCTGTAATGCATTTCTTCTTATCCTTACATCATCATTTCTAGTACTGCTTAGAGCAGTGGTTCTTAACCTGGGTTCGATCGAACCCCAGGGGTTCGGTGAGTCATTTTCAGGGGTTCAGCGGAGGTCACACACCTGAAGGCTTTTCAGAAAAAGCTACTATTATGGAAATAATGAACAGTGAATGATAACTTTGCAGACTTTTCCCTGCTGGACAACTGTGTAAGTAAGATCAAAGACTTGTCTGGAATCGGAGACATTTCTGTACCCGGGGAACTGAAGCAAGCAATTGCCATGCACTTAGATGAGCTCACAAAGTCTTTCGACGGATACTTCCCACCAGAGAGTCATATCCAGCATGGGTGAGACAGCCGTTCACGTTCAGTGTTGCAACAGCAGATGACAATGATGAATACCTCGACGAAATCATTGAACTTCAGCAGAGCCAGGTTCAACAGCAACTCTTCAGAACAACAATTCTCTCAACGTTTTGGTGTCACCAAATTATAGCGTACCCTCTTATTGCTAAGAAAGACCTTGAAATATTCACGTCGTTTATTACAACATATCTTTGTGAGCAATCCTTTTCGAGGATGGTAGACATCAAAATGAAGAAAAGGAACAGTCTTTGTTACGAAAATGATATGGCAGTGGCACTTGCCAAGGTGAAGCCGCACATTTCTGAACTTGTCTCTGAAAGGCAACAGCAAAAGTCACATTGATTTGCAGTTTTGATTGAAATCATATTTTGAAGAAATCATATTTCATTTTTCAAATTATGAAGGGTTCGGTGAATGCACGGATGAAACTAACGGGGTTCAGTACCTCCAACAAGGTTAAGAACCACTGGCTTAGAGCAACATTTTCTGTTCTCTGCATGTTTTTCCATGCAAATAATTTTCTTAGTCTTTACTTAGCTATATTTTTTAAACTATTGGAACTCTGTAATTTAGTCATTTTTCTTCTAGCTGATAGAAATCTCTGCCTTTTTCCTCAATATACTCTACTCAAGACCTTTTTTTACTACATGAATACCTCTCATATAGTTTAGTTTTAATTATATTTCTCTTATTCCTGGCTTCCTCAAGGTTGTTGAAACATTGAACTGTTTAGCAACTGGCTCCTTCATCAAAGATAACTCAGTCCCATTATATTTTTCCTAATTTTTTTCAAATGCAATATATATTTTTTTGAAGAACTGAATAAATATTATTTTCTTTCAACAACAAATCGGCCGTTTCCCACCAAGGCGGGGTGGCCCAAAGAGAAAAACAAAAGTTTCTCTTTATAACTTTAGTAATGTATACAGGAGAAGGGGTTACAAGCCCCTTGCTCCCGGCATTTTAGTCGCCTCTTATGACACGCATGGCTTACGGAGGAAGAATTCTGTTCCACTTCCCCATGGAGATAAGAGGAAATAAGAACAAGAACTAGTAAGAAAATGGAAGAAAACCTAGAGGGGTGTGTATATATATGCTTGTACATGAATGTGTAGTGTGAACTAAGTGTAAGTAGAAGTAACAAGACATACCTGAAATCTTGCATGTTTATGAGACAGAAAAAAGACACCAGCAATCCTACCATCATGTAAAACAATTACAGGCTTTCGTTTTACACTCAATTGGCAGGACAGTAGTACCTCCCTGGGCGGTTTCTGTCTACCAACCTACTACCTAGGAAATATTATTTATTATTTTTATTATTTTTTTTATTAACACATCAGCCGATTCCCACCAAGGCAGGGTGGCCCGAAAAAGAAAAACTTTCATCATCATTCACTCCATCACTGTCTTGCCAGAGTGGTGCTTTACACTACAGTTATAAAACTGCAACATTAACACCCCTCCTTCAGAGTGCAGACACTGTACTTCCCATCTCCAGGACTCAAGTCCGGCCTGCCGGTTTCCTTGAATCCATGCTCACACTCCAACAGCACGTCAAGTAATAAAAACCATTTGTCTCCATTCACTCCTATCAAATACGCTCACGCATGCTTGCTGGAAATCCAAGCCCCTCACACACAAAACCTCTTACCCCCTCCCTCCAACCTTCCCTAGGCCGACCCCTACCCCGCCTTCCCTCCACTACAGATTTATACACTCGAAGTCATTCTGTTTCGTTCCATTCTCTCTACATGTCCGAACCACCTCAACAACCCCTCCTCAGCCCTCTGGATAATAGTTTTGGTAATCCCATACCTCCTCCTAATTTCCAAACTCCGAATTCTCTGTATTATATTCACACCACACATTGACCTCAGACATGACATCTCCACTGCCTTCAGCCCTCTCCTCGTTGCAACATTCATCACCCATGCTTCACACCCATATAAGAGTGTTGGTATAACTATACTCTCATACATTCCCCTCTTTACTTCCATGGACAAAGTTCTTTGTCTCCACAGACTCCGAAGTGCACCACTCACCCTTTTCCCCCTCATCAATTTTATGATTCACCTCATCCTTCATAGACCCATCTGCTGACATGTCCACTCCCAAATATCTGAATATATTCACCTCCTCCATACTCTCTCCCTCCAGTCTGATATCCAATCTTTCATCACCTAATCTTTTTATTATCCTCATCACCTTACTCTTTTCTATATTTTATTTCAATTTTCTTCTTTATATCCCCTACCAAATTCATCCACCAACCTCTGCAACTTCTCTTCAGAATCTCCCAAAAGCACAGTGTCATCAGCAAAAAGCAACTGTGACAACTCCCACTTTGTATTTGATTCTTTGTTTTTTAACCCCACACCTTTTGCCAAGACCCTTGCATTCACTTCTCTTACAACCCCATCTATAAATATTGAACAACCACAGTGACATCACACATCCTTATCTAAGGCCTACTTTTACTGGGGAAATAATCTCCCTCTCTCCTACACACTCTAACCTGAGCCACACTATCCTCATAAAAGCTCTTCACTGCTTTCAGTAACCTACCTCCTATTCCATACACCTGCAATATCTGCCACATTGACCCCCTATCCACCAAATCATACGCCTTTTCCAAATCCATACATGCCACAAAAACCTCTTTACCCTTATCTTAATACTATTCACCTATATGTTTCACTGTAAACACTTAGTCTACATACCCCCTACCTTTCCTAAAGCCCCCTTGTTCATCTGCTATCCTGTTCTCCATCTTACTCTTAATTCTTTCAATAATAACTCAATAATAACTCATACAATTTACCTGGTATACTCAACAGACTTCTTCTTTCTTTCAACACGCCGGCCATTTCCCACCGAGGCAGGGTGGCCCAAAAGGAAAAACGAAAGTTTCTCCTTTTACATTTAGTAATATATATACAGAAGGGGTTACTAGCCCCTTGCTCCCGGCATATTAGTCGCCTCTTACAACACACATAGCTTACAGAGGAAGAATTCTGTTCCACTTTCCCATGGAGATAAGAGGAAATAAGAACAAGAACTAGTAAGAAAATACGTAGAAGAAAACCCAGAGGGGTGTGTATATATATGCGTGTACATGAATGTGTAGTGTGACCTAAGTGTAAGTAGAAGTACCAAGATGTAGTACCTGAAATCTTGCATGTTTATGAGACAGAAAAAAAAGGACACCAGCAATCCTACCATCTTTTTCTTCTTTCAACAAATCGGCCGCTTCCCACCAAGGCAGGGTGGCCCAAAGAGAAAAACAAAAGTTTCTTTTTAAGTTTAGTAATGTATACAGGAGAAGGGGTTACTAGCCCCTTGCTCCCGGCATTTTAGTCGACTCTTACGACACGCATGGCTTACGGAGGAAGAATTCTGTTCCACTTCCCCATGGAGATAAGAGGAAATAAGAACAAGAACTAGTAAGAAAATAGAAGAAAACCCAGAGGGGTGTGTATATATATGCTTGTACATGAATGTGTAATGTGACCTAAGTGTAAGTAGAAGTAACAAGATATGCCTGAAACCTTGCATGTTTTTGAGACAGAAAAAAAGACACCAGCAATCCTACCATCATGTAAAACAATTACAGGCTTCCGTTTTACACTCATTTGGCAAGACGGTAGTACCTCCCTGGGTGGTTGCTGTCTACCATCCTACTACCTAGGAATCCTACCATCATGTAAAACAATTACAGGCTTTCGTTTTACACTCACTTGGCAGGACGGTAGTACCTCCCTGGGTGGTTGCTGTCTACCAACCTACTACCTAGGACTCGACAGACTTCTTCCACTATAATTTTTGCACTCTCTTTTGTCCCCTTTGCCTTTATACAAAGGAACAATACACGCTCTCTTCCAATCCCTAGGTACCTTACCCTCTTCCATACATTTATTAAATAATAGCACCAGCCGCTCCAAAACTATATCCCCGCCTGCTTTTAACATTTCTATCTTTATCCCATCAATCCCAGCTGCCTTACCCCCTTTCATTCTACTCACTGCCTCACAAACCTCCCCCACACTCACAACTGGCTCTTCCACACTCCTACAAGATGTTATTCCTCCTTGCCCTATACACGAAATCACAGCTTCCCTGTCTTCATCAACATTTAACAACTCCTCAAAATATTCCCTCCATCTTCCCGATACCTCTAACTCTCCATTTAATAACTCTCCTCTCCTATTTTTAACTTGTCAAATCCATTTGTTCACCAGGCTTCCTCAACTTATTAATCTCACTCCAAAACTTTCTTATTTTCAACAAAATTTGTTGATAACTCTCACCCACTCTAATTTGCTCTCTTTTTACATTGCTTCACCACTCTCTTAACCTCTCTTTTTTTTTTTTCTCCATATGCTCTTCCCTCCTTGCATCACTTCTACTTTGTAAAAACCTCTCATATGCTAACTTTTTCTCCCTTTACATCATCATTCCACCAATTGCTCTTCTTCCCTCCCGCACCCACTTTCCTGTAACCACAAACTTCTGCTGAACACTCTAAAGCTACATTCTTTAACCTACTCCATACATCTTCGACCTAATTGCCTACACTCTCACTAGCCCATCTATCCTCCAATAGTTGATTTATATCTTACCCTAACTGCCTCCTCTTTTAGTTTATAAACCTTCACCTCTCTCTTACTTACTGCTTCTATTTTTGTATCCCATCTACCTTTTACTCCCACTTTAGCTACAACTAAAAAGTGATGTGATATATCTGTGGCCCCTCTATAAATATGTACATCCTGAAGTCTACTCAACAGTCTTTTATCTACCAATACATAGTCCAACAAACTTCTGTCATTACGCCCTACATCATATCTTGTATACTTATTTATCCTCTTTTTCTTAAAATATGTATTACCTATAACTAAACCCCTTTCCATAAAAGGTTCAATCAAAGGGCTCCCCTTATCATTTACACCTGGTACCCCAAACTTACCTACAACACCCTCTCTACATGTTTCTCCTACTTTAGCATTTAGGTCCCCTACCACAATTACTCTCTCACTTGGTTCAAAAGTTCCTATACATTCACTTAACATCTCCCAAAATCTCTCTCTCCTCTACACTCCTCTCTTCTCCAGGTGCATACACGCTTATTATGACCCACTTTTCGCATCCGACCCTTATTTTAATCCACATAATCCTTGAATTTACACATTTATATTCCCTCTTCTCCTTCCATAACTGGTCCTTCAACATTATTGCTACCCCTTCCTTAGCTCTAACTCTCTCAGATACTCCTGACTTAATCCCATTTATTTCTCCCCACTGAAACTTGCCTACCCCCTTCAGCTTTGTTTCGCTTAAGGCCAGGACATCCAACTTCTTTTCATTCATAACATCAGCAATCATCTCTCTCTTATCATCTGCACTACATCCACGCACATTCAAACATCCCAGTTTTATAAAGTTTTTCTTCTCTTTTTTAGTAAATGTGTACAGGAGAAGGGGTAACTAGCCCATTATTACTAATAATTTATTCATTTGATTTAATTATTTATTGGAATGTATGGAATAGGTAACGAGTTTTTATACAGATTGGGCTCATGTTAAGGTTTATAGGAGAGAAAGACATTATTTTCCAGTAAAAATAGGCCTTAGATAGGGATTTGGGATGTCACCTTGGTTTTAATTAGTATTTATATTGATAGGTTGTAAAGGAAGTAAATGGTATGGCACTAGAGAGAGTTGTGGGATTATAAGGTAGGGAATCTGATACAGTACTAAGAGGGAATTGCCGCAGTTTGTCTTTACCAATGACAGTACTTTTATGTATTATGCCAATACATCACCTTTACCATTAATATATAAACTAATTGTTAAATTCTTAAACTAATTGTTAAATTCTTAAATGTTTAAATTTAAGTACCTCAATTTTGTAAACCTAGTTAATCACTACAATTACCTAACCTTACTATCAGTATAATCATTGTGTCACTATTGAGTAAGACCTATCATAAGACTGCCTGAAAAGCCTAGGCATATCTAGGCATATTATTGGCCATCTTGTAATATCTACTTCATAAAATGTATAATTATAGTACACCCCACTTTGTATATTACTAGAAATAAAGAATTTGAATTTGAATGAGGTTCTGAAGAGATGTTGCAAGGGTTGGTTGAGGAGTTTGGAAGAGTGTGTAATGAAAAGAAATTAAAAGTAAACATAGAAAAGAGCAAGATGATGAGAGTAGAAAGAAGGTTAGGCAGTGAGAGATTGAACACCAGATTGGAGAGGGGAGTATAGAAGTGAATATACAGTGGTCCCCCGCCTAACGAGCACCCCGGAAATCGTACAGTTATGTAAGTATAATATTGTAAGTGCTTGTGGAAGTGTATTTTTGGGGGTCTGAAATAGACTAACCTATGCTACATTATTTCTTAAGGAAGTAAATTCGTTCGGTAATGGCACTTGAGCAGGCTTCTGGAATGAATTTTGCTCGTTAGGCTGGGGACCACTGTACAGTGGACCCCCAGTGTTCGTAATTAATTCATTCCAGAATGCTGTTCAAGTGCCGTTACCAAACGAATTTGTTCCCATAAGGAATAATGTAAATTAGCCTAGTCCTTTTAGACCCCCAAAAATACACTTACAAAAGCACTTACAAAAATATACTTACATAATTGTTCGAGTTTGGAGCAGTACGAACACCGGGGGTCCACTGTATTTAGATGTTTGAGAGTGGATGTCACCAGAAAACTGTTGAAGACAAGGCTAAGTGTTGAGGCATCTCTGGAGAAAAAAAATCTCGGTGGATGCAGAAAGGAATATGTACCAGTGTATGTATAGTGGTACTAACACTTTTACCAGTATATGGATGTAAGGCATGGTCTCTAAGCATAACAGTGATGAGGCCAGACACAGTGAAGATGTCATGTTTTAAATGAATATGTCGTGTGAATATTATGCAGAGTTACCAGTAGGAGTGTGGAAATTTAAAGTCTATGTAATGTCATGAAATGTATACAGCCTCTCCTCACTTAACGACGGAGTTCCATTCCTAAGACCACATCAGTAAACAAATTCGTCGCTAAGTGAGGAGCATACTATAATGGTAGTGGGTTTGTGTCGACCATCTTTGATATTGTTTTAATGTCACCTTTGTACCATTTATAACATTTCTGATGTAATTTTAAATCTGTATGCAGTAGTGTACTGTACGTATATTGTAATAAAAAGAATAGTAGAGGAAATCAGCTCTAATATACATTATTTAGGTATGACATTATTTAGGTATGCAAACTGATGAGAGAGCCTGTCTTAAGTCCGAGTCGTCGGTGAACGAGTATGTCGCTAAGTGAGGAGAGGCTGTAATTATGAAGGCAGAGGAGAGGTTGAGATGGTTTGGTTATTTACAAAAAATGGAGCAGAATAAGATGTAGAAATCCAGGGTGAAAGGAAGAAGGGGGTTGGAATTATCCCAGGAAGGGCTAGAGGGAGGGGGGGTGATGGAGGTTTAAAGTTGTAGATGCTTGAATATTCTGCTGGATTGTGAGCAAAGTGACAGTTATACATTCAGGGAAACCAGTTAGCATTACTAGCATCCTAAAACTGGGAAGTACTCTGCCTGCACTCTGTAGGATGGGTGAAAATTTTGTAGTTTATAGAACTGTTTGAATTGGGATGTCCATGCACTTGTGGCAACTCAGCTGTGAGTGAATGATATTGAATTTTCATTTTTTTTGGTTACCCCTACCTTGGTGGGAGATGGTTGATGCAAAAATTACATAATTCTTAAGCTTCCAATAATGTAAATTTATGCCAAATGGGAAAATATTGTTAGTGTAAATTTGCTGCAAAATTCTAGGGCCTCCAAAATGGTTCTAATTGGCCTGGTTAGTCTTACATAGGAGAAAACAGGTCTGGGCCTTAGGTTTTTTTTTTTTTTTTTTTTTCCTCAACAAGTCGGCCGTCTCCCACCGAGGCAGGGTGACCCAAAAAGAAAGAAAATCCCCAAAAAGAAAATACTTTCATCATCATTCAACACTATCACCACACATACATAATCACTGTCTTTGCAGAGGAGCTCAGATATGACAGCTGAGAATTGTCCCTCCCAGCTGTCACTATCTCAGACCCCTCCTTTAAAGTGCAGGCATTGTACTTCCCATTTCCAGGACTCAAGTCCAACTAAATCAATTAACTGGTTTTTCTGAATCCCTTCACAAAATGTTACCCTGCTCACACTCCAACAGATCGTCATGTCCCAAAAACCATTCGTCTCCATTCACTCCTATCTAACATGCCCACAAAACCTCCTTTACCCCTTCCCTCCAACCTTTTCTAGGACGACCCCTACCCCGCCTTCCTTCCCCTACAGATTTATACGCTCTCAAATATATATATACGTACAGTACATATAAAAAATTGCGTGTAAGTCGTTGTGGAAGCCTGAAAACTTGCCTTTATTATTAGTGAACAATAAGTGGAGGTGACATAATGTAAGAAAATGTATGAAATAGGTTACCTTCAAATCTTCATATCTCCATAAGTACCCCTCTGATTTTATTCATTCTTGTCTTGCTACACTTCTACAAAAATGGCACTTTTATTTTTGCCCTTCAGCAGTTTAAGGGTTAATTTATATATTTTTTTTTAATCTTTCAGGCTGTTGAAGTCTTCAGTGCGGAGAGAATAGGTCATGGTTATCGTGTAATAGAAGATGAAAGTATATACCAAATGTGCTTAAAAGAGAACATTCACTTTGAGGTGTGTCCTCATTCATCTTACTTAACAGGATCAATAAAACATTTAGGCACCTCCTCAAAGAGACACCCTGTTCTCAGGTAAAGACTTCATTTTGTTTTGATCAGTGGTTCCCAATCTTTTTGAGTACAAGGACTAAGTTTTTTGTAGGCTCATAAAGTTTTGCAGACCCCAACATGCTGATTAATTGTAAATTAACAAAGCGTAAGCTTCGTTAATTCAGAAAGCAAAGTGCTGACTTGAGAAATATTTGCTTTGAAGCTTAGTGGACCTCTTAGAATAACTCAGCAGTGCCTACTTCTCTATACCTCCCAAATATACTCCAGGGGTCTACAGCTCGTAGTTTGGGAACCACTGTTCTAAAATAACATTTACAAAAAATGTGCTAAATCATTTATTCTAGAATGTAATGGTTCTCTGTTACTGAATAATCACTGATAATTTAGGGGTGTGTGTAAAAGTAGAGAGTTGTAAGTGAACATAGATAAGAGTAAGTTGATGAGGGCATCAAATGATTTAGATAAAGAAAAATTGGATTTCACATTGGAGGGAGGGAGTATGGAAGAAGTGAATGTTTTCAGATATTTGGGAGTTGACTTGTCAGCAGATGGGTTTATGAAGGATGAGGTTAACCATAGAAGTGATGAAGAAAAAAAAAAGGTGAGTGGTACACTGAGGAATTTGTGGAGGCAAAAATGGGAATGTACGAGAGTATAGTGGTACCAAGACTCTTATATGGGTGTGAAGCATGGGTTGTAAAGGCTGCAGCGAGGAGGCGGCTGGAGGCAGTGGAGATGTCGTGTCTAAGGGCAATTTGTGGTGTAAATATTATGCAGAGAATTTGTAGTGTGGAAATTAAGAGGTGTGGAGTTACTAAAAGTATTAATCAGAAGGCTGAAGAGGGGTTGTTGAGTGGTTTGGTCATTTAGAGAGAATGGAACAAAGTAGAATGATTTGGAGAGCATACTAATCTGTAGGGGAAGGAAGGCGGGGTAGGGGTCGTACTTGAAAAGGTTGGAGGGAGGGGGTAAAGGAGGTTTTGCGGGCGAGGGGCTTGGACTTCCAGCAAGCATGTGTGTGTGTGTGTGTGTGTGTGTGTGTGTGTGTGTGTTAGATAGGATTGAATGGAGACAAATGGTTTTTGGGACCTGACACACTGTTGGAGTATGAGCAGGGAAATATTTTGTGAAGGGATTCAGGGAAACCAGTTAGCTAGACTTGAATCTTGGAAATGGGAAGTACAATGACTGCACTTTAAAGGAGGGGTTTGAGATATTGGCAGTTTGAAGGGACATCTAAGCTGTCGTATCTGAGCACGTCTGCAAAGACAGTGATCATGTATGAGTGATGGTGAAAGTGTTGAATGATGATGAAAGTTTTTTCTTTCTTTTTGGGTCACCCTGCCTCGGTGGGAAACGGCCGACGTGTTAAAAAAAAAACTGAAAATATTATCCTAATTTGGGAATGAAGTGAAAGTCATGAATGTAAGTGTTCCCATATTAGGAGAAAATATACTAGGGTCAAACTAGGGAGCTCCCAGATTCATTTGGATCCTGCCATAAATAACTCAGAAAGTGAGCAGATCCACATCAGATGGCTTTCTTGATATTAATATGGCTCATACTGCCTAATATTTTATTATCTCTGACTGAAATTCATCCAGAAAATGATAATACACTTATAATGAATTCCTAAAGGTGCATGGATGAGCCTCTGAATTTTCTTTGAGAAGAAAGTTTGTTTTATATAACCTGAGTGGACAAAAGAGTGGCATAAACGATGAGGAGGAGAACCAGTGTAGGACAGAGCAGTGAAAAGGGCTGTGGGTAAAGTATAAATTAACTTAGATTACTTTCAATGATGGTTCAGTCTGAAATGTACTAAAATTTTATTTGTTATTCCTAAATTTTGTCAGGTTTGCTGAGGATGAAGCCAGCTTCAGCATCAACACCGATGACCCAACCATTACCAACACACAGTTGAAGGATGAATACAAGCTCCTCGCTGATTGGGGTTTCACCGAGGCACACTTTACTCGTCTTGTATGTTATGTTGTTTTTGAAGTTGCGTTTTAATGTTTGTTATACTTCAAATTCGAATTCAAATATTTATTTCTCTCTAAGATTACAATGTGGGGTTTACATATTATAGACTAAAATTACAAAGAAGGCCACTAGCATGCCTAGCATGACTAGGCATTTCGGGCAGACTAATAATTCTTACTCTATATTGGCACAGGTTATGGAGCATACTGATATTAAAGTTAGGTAACTGTTTTTATGAGGATAGTGAGGCTCAGGTTAGGGTGTGTAGGAGAGAGGGAGATTACTTCCCGGTAAAAGTAGGTCTTAGACAGGGTTGTGTAATGTCACCATGGTTGTTTAATATATTTATAGATGGGGTTGTAAAAGAAGTAAATGCTAGGGTGTTGGGGAGAGGGGTGGGATTAAATTATGGAGAATTAAATGCAAAATGGGAGTTGACACAGTTACTTTTTGCTGATGATACTGTGCTTATGGGAGATTCTAAAGAAAAGTTGCAAAGGTTAGTGGACGAGTTTGGGAGAGTGTGTAAAGGTAGAAAGTTAAAAGTGAACATAGATAAGAGTAAGGTGATGAGGGTATCAAACGATTTAAATAAAGGAAAATTGGATATCACATTGGAGAGAGGGATTATGGAAGAAGTAAATGTTTTCAGATATTTGGGAGTTGATGTGTCAGCAGATGGGTTTATGAAGGATGAGGTTAACCATAGAATTGATGAAGGAAAAAAGGTGAGTGGTGCATTGAGGTATCTGTGGAGACAAAAACGTTATCCATGGAGGCAAAGAAGGGAATGTACGAAAGTATTGTGGTACCAACACTCTTATATGGGTGTGAAGCATGGGTTGCAAATGCTGCAGCGAGGAGGAGGCTGGAGGCAGTGGAGATGTCCTGTCTAAGGGCAATGTGTGGTGTAAATATTATGCAGAAAATTCGGAATGTGGAAATTAGGAGAAGGTGTGGAGTTACTAAAAGTATTTGTCAGAGGGCTGAAGAGGGGTTGTTGAGGTGGTTTGGTCATTTAGAGAGAATGGATCAAAGTAGAATGACTTGGAGAGCGTATAAATCTGTAGGGGAAGGAAGGCGGGGTAGGGGTCGTCCTAGAAAAGGTTGGAGGGAAGGGGTAAAGGAGGTTTTGTGGGCGAGGGGCTTGGACTTCCAGCAAGCATGTGTGAGCGTGTTAGATAGGAGTGAATGGAGACGAATGGTTTTTGGGACATGACGATCTGTTGGAGTGTGAGCAGGGTAACATTGTGTGAAGGGATTCAGGGAAACCAGTTAATTGATTTAGTTGGACTTGAGTCCTGGAAATGGGAAGTACAATGCCTGCACTTTAAAGGAGGGGTCTGAGATAGTGACAGCTGGGAGGGACTTTTCTCAGCTGTAGTATCTGAGCTCCTCTGCAAAGACAGTGATTATGTATGAGTGTGGTGAAAGTGTTGAATGATGATGAAAGTTTTTTTTTTTGGGGATTTTCTTTCTTTTTGGGTCACCCTGCCTCGGTGGGAGACGGCCGACTTGTTGAAAAAAAAAAAAAAAAACTGTAGTGATTAAATAGATTTACAATATGAGGTATTTCAAAACATTTAAGAATATTAGTTTGTAAATTTAGTAATGAGAATGGTTTTGTCTTGGCATGAAAACCTATTTCCAAAACTAAATAGGATATATCCTCAGTGAGGAATAGTTTTTATCCGGAAAAGTAGACACAAATGCAGTATAATGCAATCCTTTATTGAAAATGTTTTGCCCAGTGTGTGGGTGAAATATCAAAATTTGTTGTATGCAATGAAGCAGTTCTTCTAGTAGAGAATGAAAAAGGTAAGAGTGGATTAGCAGGAAGTTTTATTGTGATGTATGAAAAAAGACCTAGGTAGTAGGTTGGAAAATTCTCAAGGGATTAGTACCAAACTTGCACACGAGAGTCACTCCCTACGAAAGCAAAAGACTCGGCAGATGATGTAACATCCCCCAATGAAAAGCAGGGGTGCCACTAGCATGTTGAGAGACAACACAATAAGTGTCAGGGGCCCAAGACTGTTCAACTGCCTCCCAGCATACATCAGGGGGATTACCAACAAACCCCTGGCTGTCTTCAAGCAGGCACTGGACAGGCACCTAAAGTCGGTACCTGACCAGCCAGGCTGTGGTTCGTACGTTGGACTGCGTGTGGCCAGCAGTAACAGCCTGGT
This sequence comes from Cherax destructor, assembly GCA_009830355.1. Lineage (NCBI taxonomy): Eukaryota > Metazoa > Arthropoda > Malacostraca > Decapoda > Parastacidae > Cherax > Cherax destructor. Next base: position 41,704 of record WNWK01002461.1, on the reverse strand, counting down.
TGATCAGGCTCTGATCCAACATGAGGCCTGGTCACAGACCGGGCCATGGGGGCGTTGACCCCTGGAACTCTCCAGGTATAATTTTTGTCAAAAAATAATTTTGAAAACATTCTGACCCCTAAAATTAGTATGGTAAAGTTGATTTTATTGTTTTTCAATTATAAACTATGGATGGTAGAATAACTTGATAATTTAAGAATAGGTAAGTTTTTTAATAGTGTTTTAGTTTTTTTGTTAGTTTTATAGAGTAACAGTAACAAGAGTAATAGAAATATTACTGTGTGCTTTCATCGGTAAAAATCTTTTAAACACTACTTGGAGAAAGTGTGCACTCTTATGATGAATTGAATTGAAAGAGAGAGAGAGAGAGAGAGAGAGACTGCATGTGGCTTGTATTGAGCATGTGTGTAGTTTGTGGGTTATTAATGAAGTCAAGAATTTATAATTTGTTTTTGTGTGTGTGTGCATATGTCTCTCTCTCTCTGTGTCTTTGTCTGTGGTGGAAGGAGTAGCTAGTTAGATATAATTGTAAGAATATGCTATGATTATGTGATGTCCCGTTAGTCAAATACAGTTAGGTAGGTTATCCATCTCATTATTAGGGGATCGATGATCAAGCCTATCATTATTTCCTGGTCTGAATGGGCCATATGAGTTTAGCTTAATATGAAGGTCTCCATGATTATTTGATGTACAGTACTGCGTAAATTCATAAGAATATTAGTGAAAGGGGTGAACTTGAAGTGGTTGAGTACAAAATATAAAAATTTGTTGTATGCAATGAAGCAGTTCTAGTAGAGAATGAAAAAGGTGAGAGTGGATTATCAGGAAGTTTTATTGTGATGTGTGAAAAAAGACCTAGGTAGTAGGTTGGTAGACAGCAACCACACAGGGAGGTACTACCGTCCTGCCAAGTGAGTGCAAAACGGAAGCCTGTACATTGGAACCCCGGTTAACGAAAAAAATTCATTGCAGAAGCCTGCTCAAGTGCCATTACCGAACGAATTTACTTCCTTAAGAAAAAATGTCATTTAGGTTAGTCTATTTCAGACCCCCAAAAATACACTTCCACAAGCACTTACAATATTATACTTACATAATTGCATGATTTCCGGGGTGTTCGTTAACCGGGGTTCCACTGTAATTGTTTTACATGATGGTTGGATTGCTGGTGTCTTTTTTCTGTCTCATAAACATGCAAGATTTCAGGTACATCTTGCTACTTCTACTTATACTTAGGTCACACTGTACTGTACAAGCATATATATATACACACCCCTCTGGGTTTTCTTCTATTTTCTTACTAGTTTTTGTTTCCTCTTATTTCCATGGGGAAGTGGAACAGAATTCTTCCTCCGTAAGCCATGCATGTCGTAAGAGGCGACTAAAATGCTGGGAGCAAGGGGCTAGTAACCCCTTCTCCTGTATATATTACTAAATGTAAAAGGAGAAACTTTCGTGTTTCTTTCCTTTTGGGCCACCCTGCCTCAGTGGGAAACGGCCGACATGTTGAAAAAAAAGAAGAAACATGCAAGATTTCAGGTACGCCTTGCTGCTTCTACTTAGACTTTGGTCACACTACACTTGCATGTACAGTGGACCCCCGAGTTTCGGTCACCTCGGAAATCGTACAATTATGTAAGTGTAATATTGTAAGTGCTTTTGTAAGTGTAATTTTGGGGGTCTGAAATGGACTAACCTACTTGACATTATTCCTTAAGGGAGTAAATTCGTTCGGTAATGGCACTTGAGCAGCCTTCTGGAATGAATTATGACCGAAACTCGGGGGTCCACTGTACAAGCATATGTATACACACCCCTCTGGGTTTTCTTCAATTTTCTTACTAGTTCTTGTTCTTGTTTATTTCCTCATCTCTCCTTGGGGTAGTGGAACAGAATTCTTCCTCCGTAAGCCATGCGTGTCGTAAGAGGCGACTAAAATGCCGGGAGAAAGGGGCTAGTAACCCCTTCTCCTGTATGCATTACTAAATTTATAAAGAGAAACTTTTGTTTTTCTTTTTGGACCACCCTGCTTCGGTGGGATACGGCCGGTGTGTTGAAAGAAAGTAAGTGTGAAAAAAGACTCATAAGTAGATGTAAATAAAAGTAGAGTATTGGTTATGGAGGAAGAAACCATGGAAAATTAGAGTGACTGAAGAATTGTTGGAAACTATGTATTGATAAATTTAAATATTGGTAAAGTGTGATGAGGAATTTGTGTAAACATGGTTGAGAGGAGCCAGGTAAAGTAGGCAGTGTGTCAGTGCAGTGGCTCTACTTAGAACATGATAGGAATTCATATAGTACCAAGAATTTTGAAGGTACGTATTGGGCCAGCCCTTGTATTCAAATGTGAAACACTGATGTGGCATAAACATAAAAAAATAGATAGAGCATGAAAAAGTCCATTAGTAATGTAGAACAAAGGAGTATGTAGAGTTGAAGGATAGATGGACCTATGAATGATAATGTCACACAAAGTTATGGAGTGTGAAAATTTTAGAAATGCAATAATGAAGAGACTAATAAGGTAGTGAAAAAATAATAGTAACTAGTGTATTAATTGTAAAATTTAATTGTAAGAGGAGAAGGTCATGAGGATGGGTTGATGTGTGTGTTTATTAGTGATAGTGAACAAGACCTGAGCGATGAAAGTTAAGTAGGAGTGAATAATAAACAGTTTCTTACAACTCATTTGGAACATTTTTCACATAGTTTGTGAAGTGACTGATATATTGCTGAAGATGATCTGGTTGTGGATGACTGTATTGCTCCAGAATTTGAAAAAAATAGTATGAATTTAAAGGTGCCACTGTGAATCTTTAACATGTTTAATGTTCTTTTTACTATACATGTATTACTGTCACAGCTTCTTCAGGGAGATACATTTTTGATCTTGTAAAAAATATACTTGAAGCTTTATCAGAATGCTCCTTACAGATTTTTTTGTTGAAAATTTCAAGCTTTTACGTAGAGAAAAATCAGCCTTTGAATTGCTGTGCAGTGAAAGTGATATATCAGTATCTATATAATGCTTTTGAAATAATGTGAAGTAATTACATATTTGCAGAATTTCCAAGCAGCACTCCATTCCTTCCTGCCACCAGAGGAAAAGAAGGCTCTAGTGGATCAACTTCATGAGGCTTATAGTATTGTAGATTATGCACTACCAGTTTCAGCGTCTGTGTCGCCTTCTTCCACTCGCATGTCTACACCACCTCCAAAACCAAGCGTCACCTTTGGGACTTGGGCAGAACGATCTTAAACTGTTAAAAACAAGAGAAAAAATGGGAAAAAATATTAGGTTAATATAAGAACTTAATTGTAAGGCAAGTTCATATTTCAGCTGATCAGATTCTGTCTGTGTCAATTATTTTAGACATCTGTGTGCTGATAGAGCATTGGTATTGATTTTTTTTAAGGTCTTCACTTGACATGTACATTTGTATAAAGGCTTGACATTGTACAATATATTATTATATTTTTTTTTTTTTTTTTTTTCAACAAGTCGGCCGTCTCCCACCGAGGCAGGGTGACCCAAAAAGAAAGAAATCCCCAAAAAGAAAAAACTTTCATCATCATTCAACACTTTCACCACACTCATACATAATCACTGTCTTTGCAGAGGAGCTCAGATACTACAGCTGAGAAAAGTCCCTCCCAGCTGTCACTATCTCAGACCCCTCCTTTAAAGTGCAGGCATTGTACTTCCCATTTCCAGGACTCAAGTCCAACTAAATCAATTAACTGGTTTCCTGAATCCCTTCACACAATGTTACCCTGCTCACACTCCAACAGATCGTCATATCCCAAAACCATTCGTCTCCATTCACTCCTATCTAACACGCTCACACATGCTTGCTGGAAGTCCAAGCCCTCGCCCACAAAACCTCCTTTACCCCTTCCCTCCAACCTTTTCTAGGACGACCCCTACCCCGCCTTCCTTCCCTACAGATTTATACGCTCTCCAAGTCATTCTACTTTGATCCATTTTCTCTTAATGACCAAACCACCTCAACAACCCTCTTCAGCCCTCTGACAAATACTTTTAGTAACTCCACACCTTCTCCTAATTTCCACATTCCGAATTTTCTGCATAATATTTACACCACACATTGCCCTTAGACAGGACATCTCCACTGCCTCCAGCCTCCTCCTCGCTGCAGCATTTGCAACCCATGCTTCACACCCATATAAGAGTGTTGGTACCACTATACTTTCGTACATTCCCTTCTTTGCCTCCATGGATAACGTTTTTGTCTCCACAGATACCTCAATGCACCACTCACCTTTTTCCTTCATCAATTCTATGGTTAACCTCATCCTTCATAAACCCATCTGCTGACACATCAACTCCCAAATATCTGAAAACATTTACTTCTTCCATAATCCCTCTCTCCAATGTGATATCCAATTTTTCTTTATTTAAATCGTTTGATACCCTCATCACCTTACTCTTATCTATGTTCACTTTTAACTTTCTACCTTTACACACTCTCCCAAACTCGTCCACTAACCTTTGCAACTTTTCTTTAGAATCTCCCATAAGCACAGTATCATCAGCAAAAAGTAACTGTGTCAACTCCCATTTTGCATTTAATTCTCCATAATTTAATCCCACCCCTCTCCCCAACACCCTAGCATTTACTTCTTTTACAACCCCATCTATAAATATATTAAACAACCATGGTGACATTACACAACCCTGTCTAAGACCTACTTTTACCGGGAAGTAATCTCCTCTCTCCTACACACCCTAACCTGAGCCTCACTATCCTCATAAAAACTCTTTACAGCCTTCAGTAACTTACTACCTATTCCATACACTTGCAACATTTGCCACATTGCTCCCCTATCCACTCTATCATATGCCTTTTCTAAATCCATAAATGCAATAAAAACTTCTCTACCTTTATCTAAATACTGTTCACATATATGCTTCACTGTAAACACTTGATCTACACATCCCCTACCCACTCTAAAGCCTCCTTGCTCATCTGCAATCCTACTCTCTGTCTTACCTCTAATTCTTTCAATAATAACCCTGCCATACACTTTACCTGGTATACTCAGTAAACTTCTTCCCCTATAATTTTTACACTCTCTTTTATCCCCCTTCCCTTTATATAAAGGAACTATACATGCTCGCTGCCAATCCCTAGGTACCTTCCCTCTTTCATACATTTATTAAACAAAAATACCAACCACTCCAGCACTATATCCCCCTGCTTTTAACATTTCTGTCATGATTCCGTCAATTCCAGCTGCTTTACCCCTTTCATTCTACGTAATGCCTCACGCACCTCCCCACACTCACATCCTGCTCTTCTTCACTCCTAAACGATGTTGTACCTCCCTGGCCAGTACATGAAATTATCGCTCCTCTTTTCATCGACATTTAAAAGTTCCTCAAAATATTCCCGCCATCTACCCAATACCTCCAGCTCCCCATCTACTAACTCCCTACTCTGTTTTTAACTGACAAATCCATTCGTTCCCTAGGCTTTCTTACCTTGTTTATCTCACTCCAAAATTTTTTCTTGTTTTCAGCAAAATTTCTCGACAGATCCTCTCCCATTCTTTCATCCGCTCTTCTTTTGCACTCTCACCACTCTCTTCACCTTTCTTTTACTCTCCATATACTCTGCTCTTCTACTAACACTTCTGTTTTGTAAAAACCTCTCATAAGCTACCTTTTTCTCTTTTATCACACCCTTTACTTCTTCATTCCACCACTCACTCCTCTTTCCTCCTGCACCCACCCTCCTATAACCACAAACTTCTGCCCCACATTCTAATACTGCATTTTTAAAACTATCCCAACTCTCTTCAACCCCCCCACTACTCCTACTTGCACTAGCCCACCTTTCTGCCAATAGTTGCTTATATCTCACCCTAACTTCCTCCTCCCTTAGTTTATACACTTTTACCTCTCTCTTACTTGCTGTTGCCATTTTCCTTTTGTCCCATCTACCTTTTACTCTAACTGTAGCTACAACCAAATAATGATCTGATATATCCGTTGCCCCTCTATAAACATGTACATCCTGAAGCCTACTCATCAACCTTTTATCCACCAATACATAATCCAACAAACTACTTTCCTTACGTGCTATATCATACCTTGTATATTTATTTATCCTCTTTTTCATAAAATATGTATTACTTATTACCAAACCTCTTTCTACACATAGCTCAATTAATGGCTCCCCATTTACATTTACCCCTGGCACCCCAAATTTACCTACTACTCCATCCACAACATTTTTACCCACTTTAGCATTAAGATCCCCAACCACAATTACTCTCTCACTTGGTTCAAAACTCCCCACACACTCACTCAACATTTCCCAAAATCTCTCTCTTCTACACTTCTCTCTTCTCCAGGTGCATAAACACTTACTATAACCCACTTTTCACATCCAACCTTTATTTTACTCCACATAATCCTTGAATTTATACATTTATATTCCTTCTTTACCTGCCATAACTGATTATTCAACATTATTGCCACTCCTTCTTTAGCTCTAACTCTATTTGAAACCCCTGATCTAATCCCATTTATTTCTCCCCACTGAAACTCTCCTACCCCCTTCAGCTTTGTCTCATTTAAAGCCAGGACATCCAGCTTCTTTTCATTCATAACATCTACAATCATCTCTTTCTTATCATTCGCACAACATCCACGCACATTCAAACATCCCACTTTGACGATTTTCTTCTTCTTCTTTTTAGTAAGCTATACAGGAAAAGGGGTTACTAGCCCATTGTTCCCGGCATTTTAGTTGACTTTTACAACACGCATGGCTTACGGAGGAAAGATTCTTATTCCACTTCCCCATGGATATGAAAGGGAAAAGCAATAAGAACAAGAACTATTAAGATAAAATCAAAGAAAACTCAGATGAGTGTGTATACAATAAACGTGTACATGTTTGCGTAGTGTGACCTAAGTGTAAGTAGAAGTAGCAAGACGTACCTGAAATCTTGCATGTTTATGAGACAGAAAAAAGACACCAGCAATCCTACCATCATGTAAAACAGTTTCAGGTTTCTGTTTCACAGTCACCTGGCAGGATGGTAGTACCTCCCTGAGTGGTTGCTGTCTACCAACCTACTACCTTATTATTATTATATATATATATATATATATATACTAAAGCATTAAATTTATTCAGGTAAATTTTTAGATAATTTTGCAGTTTATATAATTATATATAGTCTTAGATTATGTTGCTCTGTATAGTATTTGTTCATCATTACACTCTGCAAATTTATTACAAAGGGTTCACATTTATACTTATTGCTCCACAATGTGCTTTCTCTGAGGAAGAGAGGGAGCCCTAGCTCTCTTCTCCCACTCTTGTTTGAAGTCAACCTGAAGAGACTGGTATCTTAGTTTTCCATACCTCTAGCACTTCTCAGTCTGTAGCTCTCCTGTCTCTTCCTTCCTCACAATCACTTTCTCATTCATTTGCTAGGATTATTGTCTCATAGTGAAAATTATTTTTCCCAAGGTCTTCCTTGAATGTATCCATAATTTTCAAAATAAATCATTAAGAAAAATGTACTTTGTGTTATGCCAATTCACAGCATGCAATTTTCAGGGCCTAGTTAAGGACATGAGATGAGGATTTCCTATACTACTCTGATTTGCACACACTTTTATTTTTTGGGCCAGAATGCTGTTCAAGTGCCATTACCAAACGAATTTATTCCCATAAGGAATAATGTAAAGTAGACTAGTCCTTTTAGACCCCCAAAAATACACTTACAAAAGCATTTAAAAAATACACTTACATAAAAGGGCGAGTTTGGAGCAGGACGAACACCGGGGGTCCACTGTATTCCTATATGTTCTTCATTTCACATAATGCTATATTACATTACATACTACAGTAATTTTAAAGATTATAACTCATGTTATGAAAGGGGTTTACTGGACTTCAAAGTTTCCTGTAAAAATAATAATCATACTTTTGCTATTTTCATTCCCTTGAATAAGGGAATGATTTATTTTTAATACTTTGTTCAGGTTCCTAATATGCAAACTAAACTAATAATTGTGTAGGGAAATAAGACAAAATTAGTTAGCTTTATTCAGGAAAATCTATAAATTTGTGTTATTTCTGAGGGCACACAGATGTTTTAATCATAAAGTATATAGGTTTAATTTAGGATAACAGAATAAGGAAATTGTATCTTATTTCCATTGGGACACAATAGATGTAGAATAACATAAAGTAAAGTAGTAGTGGTGTGAGTACACCTAAAGAAGACTTGGACATCAGAGGCCAGGACTCTTCAGCTTCTCATCAGGAAAAATAAAAAGTTATATGGGAGGAAGAAAAGTAAATGTATTTAGGAGGGGTATGCTGGATTAACCTTGTGTGCAATCATACAGGCTGTAGACAGCAATCACCTGGTTGATCAGGCAGTCACAAGAAAAAACTGCTCTCAGGCTAAGCCAACAGTAGTAAAATTCTTAGAACAGGTCACAGATAAATCATGTAAACTTTGATAGTCATTACCCTAATGTTCCACATCAGTGATGATTTCTTGTTTCTTCATAAGCTTTCCTTCTTGGAGTGTATTGTCATACTCAGAAACTTTGCTAAAGGCTTAGCTACTCAGTCGTCTTTGTTGTTGAAGATTGTGCTTGAGCTATAGTAATGTTAAATTTTATAACTGAATTTTGGTGTTTAATTATTTTAACATTAATACAGTATTAGAATTACCAGTTAATATTTATATACTATATAATATTTTACACAATTTCAAGATAGTAATAATTATGCAAAGATGGGAATGCTCTAACACAGGAAAGCTGCAAAAATGTAATCAAGTCATTAGCAGGGACAGCTCTGGAATTTTTGTACTGAGGGCTAAGGGGTAGATATCTGGTTGGATGTGAGTGCTAGGTACTTTTACTGAGAGATCTATACTTGGGATGTCTTGTAGGTTGGTGGTTTGTACCTGGGCGAGACCAGGTAGATGGACAAGTTTCCTTACATCTGCTCCTGTTCACCTAGAAGTAAATACATACTAGATGCCTCAGAGTTAATTGACTTGTGGTTGCATTCTATGATAAAGGACCTAAGGACCCCAACAAAAATAAAGTAGCCTGCTTATTTTTTTTTTCTAATGAGTTATTAACTGTTGGGTTAATAGCCTGAGAAAATCTTTGATATGATGGACAATGAGGAAAGCTTAAAATGCAGTACATATATTTAATTTTCTGTACGAAGATTTTGCTTTCAGAAACCTCTTAGATGTACAAGATTATTTTATTAGTAATATATATCAGAGACATTTTATTTTTAAAAAATATTGTTGTGAAGATAAAATTTGGTACATATAAACACTCACATGGGTGAGAAGATTTATGTATATAAATATTTTTTCTTTTTTTAAATTTACTTAACAAAGATATCAGTAAACTCTCCATATAATGGACTAATGAAGGGAAGGAAAGGATGGCCAGTAATGGTAATTGTGATGGATAAAAAAAAGAGATAGTTTTGCTTCTATTGTAACAATAATGAACAATTCTGCAGCCACCAGACTTTGTATATTGTTTCCAAATCAAATGATTCAGCAGATTTTGTTCTGTATTTCAGTAATTATTATTATAATAATCATAACCAAGCGCTAAATCTGTAAGGGTCATACAGCCCTGCCTGGTATTTCAAAAGTCTCATTGTATAGAGATCTGTTATGTGAATAGTTTACTTTATGTTACATGAATTATATGTAGATGAGGAAGATGACTTTTGTTTTACAATACGTACTACATAAGGTGCCTAGGTTATTAAATGGCATTTTTTATAAGGATAAGTTTGTGGAAATTTTTATTAAACTCTTAAATAAATAAATAAATAAATAAATAAAAAATTGGTTTTATTGAAAGACAATTATTACATTTCAGTAACCTTTCATTTGTGATTTTTGTTTTAAGTATATTGAACACTGATGTGGTTTCTCTTCAGTATCATTTCTAATGTGCACTATTGAGCTTTTGCTGCAAAGTCTTTTGAAGCTTGGAAAACTGATATGGCTCCTCTCCAGTATGAACTCAATGTATTTTATTAAAACAAATTGGTTAAAGTTAGACACACTACACTGATGTAGTTTCTCTCCTGTATATATTCTTGCATGGGTTGCAGAGTTTTTTCTTGCAGTCTTTTACACTTTCAACATTAAGGCTTCCCTCCAATATAAATTTTGATATGTTGTAAAAAAATATGCAAGCTTTTAAACAATCTCTTTGCTAATATGGCTTCTTTCCAGTATGAATTCTCACTTGTTTTATTAATATACAGTGGACCCCCGGTTAACGGCCTGCTCCAAACACTAACAATTATGTTAGTGTATTTTTTTAAGTGCTTTTGTAAGTGTATGTTTGGGGGTCCAAAAGGACCAATCTAATTTACATTATTCCTTATGTTAATAAATTTGTTCGGTAACGGCGCTTGAACAGCATTCTGGAATGAATTATGGCTGTTAACCGGGGGTCCACTGTATCTGTAAAAAATATCTTTTTAGATGCACTGAACACTAATATGTTTCTTTAACCCTTTCAGGGTTTCGGCCGTACTAGTACGGCTTACGCGCCAGGGTTTTCGTCGTACTAGTACGCCTAAATTCTAGCGCCCTCAAATCAAGTGGAAACAGGCTGGTAGGCCTAGATGTGAGAGAATGGGTCTGTGTGGTCAGTGTGCGCAGTATAAAAAAAATCCTACACCATGCAGTGCATAATGAGGAAAAAAAAAAACTGACCGTGTTTTTGGTTTAAAACAGCGACTTTGCAGTCTATTTTCGTATAGTATTTATGCTTGTATACTCGTTTTCTTATTCTCATTTGATAGAATGGATGATATATTACAGAAAGAGATAATTTTGACTGGTTTCACGATGACAAGTACCTTGAGCGCAAAGTAGCAAAAATGTTCGATTTTTGCCGATGTTCAAGAGTAAACAAATCACGCCATGCATCCAATACACATCAACTGGGTAGTCTAATATTCTTGCACAAGTGCGCTGATATTATACCATTTTTACAATGATAGTTGTATACATAACAGTAAATCTTGTAATTTTTGTGAGAATAAAAATTCAAAATGGAAAGAAAAAGTAATGTAAGAGGGGCCTGGAGACATGACTAATGAACAGATAAAATGTTGTTTGAGTGCCAGGAATGTCTGTCTTGTTTATTCTGGACCCTATTTTGAAATTGGCATCTTTTGAAATTTGTGTGAAATTGGCCAAATTGCCAATTTCTGGCCACCTTATTGGGTAGTTGAAATCAGTAAATTGGCAGTTTCTTATACTCAATTGATAGAACAAATTAAATTCTAGTGAAATGGCTATAATTTTAGTAGACTGAAACATTGGAATTTGCCGAAAATAGGGCTGAAAGTGGGCGAAATCGCTGATGTGTAAATGTCATCGATACCGCTAACTTCACGAGAGCATAATTCCATTAGGTTTCCATCAAATTTCATAATTTTGGTGGCATTATGATCGGAAAAAGATTTTCTATCATAAGAAAAAATAATTTTTTTTTTCCGAAAAATTTGCGACCCTGAGAACGAGTTTGGGAGAGGGCCTCGCGACCCCCAAAGGGTTAAAGTATGAATTCTCATACGTATATGTTAGTACATTTTTCCTGCAAAATTTTTTAGACACTAAATACAGTGGTACCTCAAGTTACGATATTTTTTCGTTCGAGAATGCTGTTAAAGTGCCATTACCAAACGAATTTATCCCCATAAGGAATAATGTAAAATAGACTAGTCCTTTTACGCACCCAAAAATATACCTACAAAAGCATTTAAAAAAATAAACTTACATAAAAGGGCGATTTTGGGGACCATCGTAACTCGAGGTACCACTGTATTAATATACAGTGGTACCTCGGTTAACGATGGTCCCTAAACTCGATCTTTTATGTAAGTTTATTTTTTTAAATGCTTTTATAAGTGTATTTTTGGGGGTCTAAAAGGACTAGTCTATTTTACATTATTCCTTATGGGGATAAATTCGTTTGGTAATGGCACTTGAACAGCATTCTGGAATGAAAAAATATTGTTAACCAAGGTACCACTGTAGTTTGTCTCTAGTAGGAATTTTCATGTTATTGACGTTTTCCTCAGAAGTCTTGTAGACATTGTAAACACTGACAGTTTCTCTCTGGTATGAATTCTTGTACAGTGGTACCCCGGTTTATGTAATTAATTCGTTCCAGAATGCTGTTCAAGTGCTGTTACCAAACAAATTTGTTCCCATAAGGAATAATGTAAATTAGATTAGTCCTTTTAGACCCCCAAAAATACACTTACAAAAGCACTTACAAAAATACACTTACATAATTGTTCGAGTTTGGAGCAGTACGTAAACCGGGGGTCCACTGTATTTTTAAATAAAATAAATTTATGCAAAATCGTTTAGATATGCTGAACACTGATATGGTTTCTCTAGTATGAATTTTACTGTGATACTAAAAAATTTGATTTTTTTTTTTAGCTGTGTGTTACAAAACTCGTCTTCTTAAAACTCCTGAGGATGGTAGAGAGTTAAGGTAAGTTATTCTTGTTTAACAGTTCGGCCTGTTTACGGTTTCGTAACAAGAAATTGTAATAATTCGGGATTGCAAAACAAATAACTAAAATTTAAAATCTTTACTATTAAAGTACAGTGGACCCTCGGTTAACGAAAAAAATTCATTGCAGAAGCCTCCTCAAGTGCCATTACCGAACGAATTTACGTCCTTAAGAAATAATGTCATGTAGGTTAGTCTATTTCAGACCCCCAAAAATACACTTCCACAAGAACTTACAAAATTATACTTACATAATTGCACGATTTCCGGGGTATTCGTTAACCGAGGGTCCACTGTAGTTTGGCAGAGTATATGCAGTGGTACCTCGAGTTACGATGGTCCCCAAAATCGCCCTTTTATGTAAGTTTATTTTTTTAAATGCTTTTGTAAGTATATTTTTGGGGGTGTAAAAGGACTAGTCTATTTTACATTATTCCTTATGGGGATAAATCCGTTTGGTAATGGCACTTGAACAGCATTCTCGAACAAAAAAATATCGTAACTCGAGGTACCACTGTACGTATATAAAGATACGATATTTGCTCAGGAACTCTGCAACCAGTGGCAAGATTGTTGGTCGAGTTAGAAAGCAACACACGTTTTTTTGTTAAACCACGATTGCGATTCTGACCATCTTTCCATTACTGTAAAGTTTGGGAAACCCCTTTCATCCTTACAAATTGAACACATGGGATTCACTCAGATATCACATGGAGTAACGACCAGCATCACTTTTTGAGAATTGCCAGGGTGCACTGTGATTCTAAAATATTTCCATTTATAGCCCTATCTGTCAGCGAGCACATAACCCTAAAACAATAATTGACTTTGCTGAAGGTTCCACCTTTGAGGCAGACTGACTTTTTTTTTATGGAAACTAATCTATTAAATAAAATTTTCTAATACTGTGGACCATAGTCAAATCACAGCTGAGTGAGAAAGTGGCAGAGAAGGCTGGAAGACAGAAAGAGGGGAGGGAGGAGAAGGAAGGGAAGGTAATTGCTGTGGCGGCAATGGCAAAAACTGTTCTTGGCAACACCAAAAACTATACATACGTCTGTACTCACCAGGCAAATAGGGAAGTGCAAACAGCTGTATTACACTAGCTGTATTACACTGAGAGACAACACAATAAGTGTCTGAGGCCCAAGACTGTTCAACTGCCTCCCAGCATACATAAGGGGGATTACCAATAGACCCCTGGCTGTCTTCAAGAAGGCACTGGACAGGCACCTAAAGTCAGTACCTGACCAACTGGGCTGTGGTTCATACATCAGTTTGCATGCGGCCGGCAGTAACAGCCTGGTTGATCAGACCCTGATCCACCATGAGGCCTGGTCTCAGACCGAGCCACGGGGGCATTGACCCCCGAAACCCTCTCCAGGTAAACTCCAGGGTGTTCTATAGACACACACACAATTATAATAAGTAGATTATAAAGTTTGTATTTTTTTTTTTTGTAAAAGTAAAATAAGGTGTAATAGTGGGAAAAACAAAATTATTGTAGTAGCTAAAGAATTGGGCTTGTGGACAGTCTCTTGTTTGTTTTGGTGGGTGGATGGGAGGAGCCTAGCTGGGTCCTTCTCTCTCACTTTTTTGGTGGCTCCAAGCTGGGGAGGATCTCCTTCTCTTTCTTCTTGTTTCTGGGCAGGATGTGAGTGCCCCAGAGGTAAGATTTGTGCTTGAATGTGGTGTAACCATTATACCCAGGGTGACTACAGTGTGTCAAAACACTGGGTTAAGGTCATCAAGAGAAAAGAAGGGCTTATTGTTTCAGATAGACCATGTGGCTGTCCTAGCAGAGTAGCTAAGGGTGTGCATGCTTATGTTATGAATAGGAGAATGCTCAACTTGTGTATATTCTGTAAAAATCTGTCTAGAATATATCCCTATTTTTGTAATAGTAGTTTTAATAACCTGTTGAGAGGTTTGATGAAAAGATTTCAGAGACTGAGGACGATCATTCATGAATGTATTACCCTAGGCTTTATAAGGCCTTATTTAAGCTACCCCCACACTAGAACATATAGTGAGAACCGTACCATCAAAGTAAAAAGAGAAAACAACGTAATAATACCCAATAGACCTCATTATTGACCTTAGGAAAGCTTTTGATACAGTAGACAGTATCCTGCACCTTAAACTAGCATATGTAAAGTCCTACCTCACCTTCCCAGTTTTTCCCTGCATGCCTTTGTCTTCAAGAGTTTGAAATTAAGTATAATACAGTTAGATCTCCTATCTCTGGTTATGTTCTTTTATAATTGTTAGTCTCTTTCCTGACACATCTTACAATGAAAGTGCACCAGTACACATTAATATCCTGCATTCTCAAATTTCCACTCTTAAACCAGCTTGTGTCTGGAGAAAGGGTTCATGTTCTGCTCTTTACTTATCTGGCCTGTGCTAAGTACTCTTGCCTTTAACTAATATGAAATATTTGATTTCTTCTTTACATACACTATTAATTAGGCAATTTTAAATACGGATACAGTGGAACCTCGACTTATGAGTGCCCCAACATACGAGTTTTTCAAGTTACGAGCCATCGCTCGATAGATTTTTTGCTCCGAGTTAAAAGCCCAAATCCGAGTTATGAGAAAGGTTAAGAACGCCGCCACTAGTTGGCGCAGTGAATACCACAACATCCACTCAGCTTGCACGTGTTTACCTCACCATGGAAGCATTTCTCTCGTGTTGTGTTTGCATTTTGTGCAGTTATTTTGCCAAATTTCTTTTTTCTAACCATGGGTCCTAAGTGTAGCAAGTAAGTTAAACGATTAAGTTAAGCGATAGAAAAAGCATGAAACAAAACAAGCTCCTCCAATCTCCTCTGCCTATTTTTGTTGTTGTTGTTGGGGTTTATAGGGCCACTGACAGCATACGCTGCTCTGCCTATCTTTTCCACCCTCCACCTCCGCCAGCATCTGTTCTCCAAGGTAAATACGTACACTTTATAAACCAGTTTATTTATTTACATTCTCTGTTTTTATACAATACAGTGGTACCTCGTTTAACGATATTTTTTCATTTCAGAATGCTGTTCAAGTGCCATTACCAAACGAATTTATCCTCATTAAGAATAATGTAAAATAGACTAGTCCTTTTAGACCCCCAAAAATACACTTAAAAAAGCATTTAAAAAAATAAACTTGCATAAAAGGGTGAGTTTGGGGACCATCATTAACCGAGGTACCACTGTATTTCTAATTTATAAATACATTGTTTCAGTGTTTTCCTTATGAAACTAGTGATCTAGTGCAGTTAGCCTCACAAACACTCCATTTTCTCTTATAATAAGACCTCAGAAGGGGAAGATATGGTCAAAGCGATAATTATTTTTACCTTGGGAGTGGCCGCCACCACTCATCACATGACATATTTTATTCATTCTAGAGTATAAATCATGTTTCTATGTTATTTACATTGTTTATGTCATATTAGATCAATTGTGATAGATAAATAAGCCGTAGAGCTGATATTAGCTTTATATTGAAGTATTTTCTCCTGCCTCCCGAGAGCAGGAATTCCGCTGGAACGGATTAATGGCATTTCAATTACTTTCAATGAGGAAAATTGATTTGATATATGAGCAAATTGAGTTATGAGCTAGGTCACGGAACGGATTAAACTCGTAAGTCAAGGCACCACTGTATTTTCTTAGGGAGGATCACTTTGTGGTTCTCTGGGAGACCAGTCAGTC
Organism: Cherax destructor; assembly: GCA_009830355.1. NCBI lineage: Eukaryota > Metazoa > Arthropoda > Malacostraca > Decapoda > Parastacidae > Cherax > Cherax destructor. The sequence goes on along the minus strand of WNWK01002461.1, from coordinate 25,400 downwards.
TTTCTCACCTCCCTCTCCATATCTTGAGTACCAGTATCTCTGCACATCTAAATCTGCAAACCCATACCCTCTCATATTATTTCTGTATTTGCTATTCCTTAGTTGTGTTAGAATTTGATTGGATAGTAATGAATGAACTACATGACAGTGAACATTTCCCTGTTCTTAATAAATATCCATGCAAGGGTCAATGCCCCCGTGGCCCGGTCTATGACCAGGCCTCACAGTCACTCAGGGCCTGATCAACCAGGCTGTTACTGCTGGCCGCATGCAGACCGACATACAAACCACAGCCTAACTGACCAGGTACTGACTTTAGGTGTCTGTCCATCTCCCTTTTGAAGACAGTCAGGGGTCTATTGGTGATCCCTCTTATGTATGCTGGGAGGCAGTTGAACAGTCTTGGGCCCCTAACACTTATTGTGTTGTCTCTTAGCATACTCATGGCACCCCAGCTTTTCAGTGGGAAGATGTTGCACCACCTGCCAAGTCTTTTGCTTTCATAGGGAATGATTTCCGTGAGTAGATTTGGGATTAGTCTCTCTTTGATTTTTCAAGTGCATATCATCATGTATCTTTCTTGCCTGCATTCCAAGGATTATAGGTCAAGGGCCTTCAACTGCTCCCAGTAATTTAGATGCTTTATAATACTTATACATGCAGTAAAAGTTCTCTATACATTCTCCAGGGCTGTAATTTTGCCTGCCTTGAACGGTGCCCCATGGCCTGGTGGCTAAACTCTTGCTTCACACAGTGAGTGTCCGGGTTCGATTCCCGGTGAAGGGGTGGAAACATTGGACGTGTTTCCTTACACCGGTTGTCTATGTTCACCCATCAGTAGAATGGGTACCTGAGTATTAGTCGACTGGTGTGGGTTGCATCCTGGGACAAAATTGACCTAATTTGCCCGAAATGCTCCGCATGAGAAGGGGCTTTCTGTATAGTAGTAGGTCATTGATGTCTACTAGGACTGTATACCTTGTACATGTACTTGTAGTAAATAAAAATATATATTATACTATTATTGTACAGCAATATTCCAGCCTAGAAAGAACAAACAATTTGAATAGAATCATCATGAGCTTGAAGGCTCTCATCATGCATCCTATCATTTTCCTAGCAGATGTGGTACATTGTTCTGATCTTTGAAAGTGAGATTCTCTGACATTACCACTCCCAGGTCCTTCACATTAGTTTTTCATTCAATTGTGTGATTGGAGGTTGCTTGAATATTTTTCTTATTTTCTATCTTTTTGTCTTTAATTTTTTTATATATTTTGCTCATAACTCGAGAATGCATTGTCCAATTGACCTCAAATTTCAAAAGTTTGTGTACGGTAATGAGGACCAGAGTCTTGGAGCAATTGGCTTGTTCATGTGCTTTATCACCAGAGTTATTGAACGCATTCTCAGCATCATCCTGGAATGGCTTATAACTTCCAAAGCCTTCAGTGGCGTAACTTCAAACATTAAAAAAAAAAAAAAACGCACCTCCCGATTCGACGCTGAAGGAAAGTAAAATTCAAGTGTGTAGGTGCAGATATGATAATTTTATACAAGTAAAATAGTGAGAAATTTTTTTTCCCGTTAAATCACGTTAAATAAATATCAGTTCACTTTACCAGAACAGCTTTATTTAATGGCTGATGCATCCCAGGGCAAGGATAGTACCCATTAAGTTTCATTTGTGTGATGGCAAAGTTGTTGATGTAGTAAAATAACTTTGAATCTCTCGAATCGATGCCATAACTGGAGAATGACTCATCTGATTGACTTCATATTTTCACTACTGGTGTGGCTTCCTGAACACAAAGTTCATGCTGCTATTGAGTGGCTTAAGTCCCTATTTACCAATTTTATTGAATAAATAATGATATTCATTTTTACTCAGTAACTAAAGAATGCCTCTGATTGTCTTCAAAATATTATTGATAATGTAATCTATAAGGATGATATTCCATAAGTTTATTTAAAGTACATGCTTGTATTCTAGGATATTGGTCTCTTTGAAAGGTGTGAATTAGATTTTGGATCTTTATGTCCTAATTTACCATTCTTGTTGAAGAAATTTGGATATTAGTTTCCAAATGGCTCGTAAATGCCTTTTCTCATTCTCTTTCGATCTTCAACACTAATATTCAACTACATTATCAACCTATGCTGCACTCTGCACTTTTCCAATAGCATGCATTGAGGCACAGGGGACTGGGGTTATGGAATATGGGGATACCTTTCTCGGATTGCACAGTGATCGAAATACATCTAATTATTATTATTTAAAGGGAAATGAAAAACTTACAGAGGCCCATACAGCTTTTGGGAGGATGGGAGGCACTCGGGCTCGATCCAACTTATAGAAGGACAAGTTAAGCTCCTTGGATCAAGATCTGCTTCCCAGCATTATGGAATCTCCGTTGAGGGGTAGAATTCCAGAGTTCACTGTATATTGATCCAGAACAAAAACGAAAATCCCGTCTTGTTTCCTCACCCCTTTCACAACCACTGTGATTTTTACTTTTCTTGGTTAGAAAACATGGTACACAATGGATTCGAGAGCTGAGAATACTTAGGTATCTACATTATTCGTCAATAAAGATACCTTAGCGTTACATATGTGTCTTACCAACTTGTGGGTACTATATACCATTTATAATATGAATTAGTTATGAAGTACATTAGGCGCTGTTAATGCTTCTGTTGGATAGAATGAGGAAAGCAGACACAATGACCACATATTATATATGTATAATTTCACACACTATTCATTATTCATCCTTGGCTCTAACAGTCTTTTTCCATTACCTTCCCACCTCTTTTCTTCTTGCATCTCACACACCCCAGCTATGTTGGAAGGAAACCTTTGAATCTCCCATTGTTGCTGAACCTTTACTGGAATACTTGACGATATCCTCATTGTCCTACTGAAGTCTCTCAGCTTGGGCTGACAGATTTCAACACCTTGTATGAGTCCCATCCTGCGTATTGGAATATGGCAAGGAAACACAGCTCTTGTTTCCACTGTGCAACTATCTTATTGACTAGGGTAGCAGCACACTGCTGATGTATCTGACCTAAAAAAAAAAATCCCTCACTCTTCCTCACCCTTCCCTGCCTCGCCATCATCCTCCCTCACTCTCACCCTCCAACACTTCTCCAGAACAATCACAACTTGCACTCTGGGTAATAACCGTAAAAAAAAAATCTCGGACACTACAATAAAAGTGAGAATTTCGCAGTTTTGGAAGGTCCAATTACGTCTCGTGAAGTTTATGACGTCAGGCAGCCATGTTGAGGACGACTAACATGTGGTCAGGCAGCCATGTTGAGGACGACTAATATGTGGTCAGGCAGCCATGTTAAGGACGACTAATATGTGGTCAGGCAGCCATTTCTTTTTTATTATAATAATAAATAATAATGAGGATGACTAATATGTGGTCAGGCAGCCATGTTGAGGACGACTAACATGTGGTCAGGCAGCCATGTTGAGGACGACTAATATGTGGTCAGGCAGCCATGTTGAGGACGACTAACATGTGGTCAGGCAGCCATGTTGAGGACGACTAACATGTGGTCAGGCAGCCATGTTGAGGGCAACTCGCTGAATGATTTGCTATGGTGAGTGCGTTATTGATATTATTTGCTATGTTGACTGTGTTACTGATATTATTTTTTTGGTTATAATAATACTGATATTATTTGACATTGGGATGATGTACGATATGCTTCGGCAAATAACACACAAATTTGATAAATGGTACAGTGCTTGCTTCTGGTTATGTATAGAACTTTGGAGCAATCAGTGGTTCTGATACTGATCAGGGCACGTTGGGCAGTGGCAAGGGCTGCTGTAATGCTCTCTACAACATGATTTTTTTTCGAGGCTATGTAATGGGACAGTAGCAGTCCCGGTGGGTCCTGCAGACGAGCAGCAAGCTGTACAGGTTTTTTCTTAAATATTTGGTCTTCTATTCCAATTACATGATCTTTCTGTGAATTTTTTAACAGTAGCTCTCGGCTTCCCTCTCTGATCATTATTTTGTTATCTCTCGCAATCTACAGTTTTCATGTGGCCTGTTTTTTTCTTTCTCCTTTTTCCATCACAAGGTTCTTGTCTATCTCAGACTCCATCATCCTTTGCTCCATATACTCAGTTTATAAAGTATTGTAGGGATTCAGAGTAATGTGTATTCCTTTGCATAAAGGATCTTTACATCTTTACGTAATTTATATAGTGTATAGCTTCTTGAAATTGTTTGTGTGTGTGTGTAATATCTGTATGTATATAATGTATGTATGTATATATTCCTTTGTGCACTTATATAAGTGAAAAATTATATTCGGTGTTCTTTTTTACAACCAGAAACGTGACTCTGGAATCTAAAATATCTATATCGCCTTAACTAAAAAGACTCATCAGACATAGTGTTATCACCAGCCTCTCAGAGTTTACCAGTAAATAGCCAGAAACCACCGCCAGTCAGCACTATCACCACCGTGTGGTGCAAGCATCTTTATCATCATCACTCACCATCTTCCTAGCCTTGATGCCGTGAAGCTGTGCCAGCCAGCAGGTGTAGGAGAGAAGGAAGGGAAGAAAGAATGGAGAGAAATGATGTCAAGAAGAAAAGTCATTTAAAAGGAAGAAGGGAAATTGAGGCACAGAAGTGTAAAATCTAAAGAAATGGTTAGGACAGAGGCGAGCAAGAGGAAAAAAAATAGTTATTTTCACTGAGTAATAATGGAAGAAAAGCATAGGGAAGGGAGAGGGTCGGCCAATGTGAAAGAAGTTATGAGCAATAGGATGAAAAGATAAGGGAAAGGAGACAGGAAATTGAGGGAAGACAGAGAGAGAGAAAAAAAATGTCACAGGAAAGATCCACCTCGTTCCTTCACTTAAGGAAATTGGCTGGACGCGATGCTTGGGGCTCGCCTTGACCCCCAGCCTCACCCATCTCTAGGTCGCCTTGACCCCCAGCCTCACCCATCTCTAGGTCGCCTTGACCCCCAGCCTCACCCATCTCTAGGTCGCCTTGACCACCAGCCTCACCCATCTCTAGGTCGCCTTGACCCCCAGCCTCACCCATCTCTAGGTCGCCTTGACCCCAGCCTCACCCCTCTCTAGGTCGCCTTGACCCCCAGCCTCACCCATCTCTAGGTCGCCTTGACCCCCAGCCTCACCCATCTCTAGGTCGCCTTGACCCCCAGCCTCACCCATCTCTAGGTCCCCTTGACTCCCAGCCTCACCCATCTCTAGGTCGCCTTGACCCCCAGCCTCACCCATCTCTAGGTCGCCTTGACCCCCAGCTTCATCCATCCTTAAGTTCCCTTGACCCCCAGCCTCACCAATCCCTAGGTCGCCTTGACCCCCAGCCTCACCCATCTCTAGGTCGCCTTGACCCCCAGCCTCACCCATCCCTAGGTCGCCTTGACCCCCAGCCTCACCCATCCCTAGGTCGCCTTGACACTAGTTTCACTCAGTACCTCTTTCAGTTCACTGCTAGGTTTCTCAACTCACTCAGTACCTCTACAAGGATCCATTTTATTTACTGTCGCATGTCATAGGTCCTTAGTTTGTATTGATAGACTACGATGTAACAATGCAACGTGTGTGCACTCACCTAATTGTGGTTGCAGGGGTCGATTCACAGCTCCTATCTCCACTTCTTCGCTGGTCGCTACTTGGCCCCCTCTCTCCCTGCTACATGAGCTTTATCGTACCTCTTCTTAAAGCTATGTATGGATCCTGGCTCCACTACATCATTCTCCAGATTGTTCCACTTCCTGACAACTCTGAGTGAAGAAATACTTTCTAACATCTCTGTGACTCATCCGAGTTTTCAACTTCCAGCTGTGACCCCTTGTTGATGTGTCCCATCTCTGGAACATCCTGTCCCTATCTAACTTGTCATTTCCTCTCAATATTTAATATGGGGTTATCATATCCCCCTTATCCCTCCTGTTCTCCAGTGTCGTCAGGTGTGTGTGTGTGTACTCACCTAATTATGGTTGCAGGGGTCGATTCATAGCTTGTGGCCCCGCCTTTTCACTGGTCGCTACTAGGCCCACTCCCTGCTCAATGAGTTTTATTATGCCTCTTCTTAAAACTATGTATGGATCCTGCCTTCACTACATCACTCTCCAGATTGTTACACTGCCTGACAATTATATGACTGAATAAGTACTTCCTAACATCCCTGTGACTCATTTGAATTTTCAACTTCCAACAGTGACCCCTTGTTGCTATGTCACATCTGAAACATTCTGTCCTTATCCACCGTGTCAATTCTTCTCAGTATACAGTGTGTACTCACCTATTTGTGGTTGCAGGGGTCGAGTCATAGTTCCTGGCCCCGCATCTTCACTGATCGCTACTAGGTCCTTTAAGCTTGATCAAACCTCGTCTTAAACTATGTATGGTTCCTGCCTCCACTACGTCACTTTCCAGACTATTTCACTTCCTGACAACTCTATGGCTGAAGAAATACTTCCTGACATCCCTTTGACTTAACTGAGTCTTCAACTTCCAATTGTGACCCCTTGTCTCTGTCCCATCTCTGGAACATCCTGTCTGTCTCTGTCCACCTTGTCAATTCCTCGCAGTATTTTATATATCGTTATCATGTCTCCCCTAACCCTCCTGTCCTCCAGTGTCGTCAGGCCTATTTCCCTTAACGTTTCTTCGTAGGACGTGTGTGTGTGTGTTTGTACAACAAACGACAAACAATATCTGAGGGGATCATTAAACGCATTTCTCCAATTTCAGCAAAGGAGTAAGGCCGATAGACTGGAAAAGGCCGGAATACAGTTCTATCCGGTCTCACAAATGGGCCGGTTATTGGCCATTATCCGGATTAAAATTCCACGCGATTGGCTACTTAACCGAGAAAAAGCTTATGTCTTATTGGCTGTTTCTCGCCCAATTGCCTTGGGCCTGTCCATTTGTAAAGGAACTTTTTATAATGTAGCATGTATGAGAGAGAGAGAGAGAGAGAGAGAGAGAGAGAGAGAGAGAGAGAGCGAGCGAGCAGGAGGGAAGAGGGTATGTAAAATAGAGAGCGATCATGAGTGTCAGAGAAAGCACAAGAGAGTAAGGAGAAGCACGAGAGTGAGAATGAGAGAAAGCCAGCGAGCGAGGACGAGAGCGAGGGCAATAAAACAAGGAGGAATGAGCCAGGGAGTTAAGCTTCCTGATGCTGGACACAAGATTCACGCTCTAGCACGATTATATAATGACAGAGGAGGCTGTTTCTGACAGACAACGACAGGCGGAACATCTAGGAAGTGGACACTGGCAACGACCATCCCCCCTACCCCTCTCTCTCTCTCTCTCTCTCTCTCTTCACACATACACACACACATGTCGACTCGTCGGGGCCAAGAGCTATGACTCAACCCCTGCAACCACCAACAGGTGAGTACACAACTATCATTTTCACACCATTATCCAGCTAGCCTCACTACGCCCACTACATTTGCCAATGTATGTTTAGCTAAATCATGGCAAAAATAAAATGACACACATGTGGACCACCAACCTCTGTTTAAACATGCGTCTCGTTGTCCTCCCCACAGTGTGTTTTTAGACACACAGACAAACACGCAGACAAAACACATTTTCCTGTAATGGTGTTGCACTAGGGCTGAAAAATTTAGTTGGGAACAAATCTCTGCCTGTCTCTCTGTCTGTCTCTCTCTCTCTTCTATGTCTGTCTTTGTCTCTCTTTCTCATAAGCTAAGAGCTGCTATTTTGCTATTTCTCCTTAGCTCATCGAAAGGTTTTCTGCAGCAATATCTTTCATTATCGATAATGAGCGTATTTGTGTTAATAAATAAGGAACTTAGAGCGAGGAGGATGAAGTAGGAGCCAGCTGGGACCAGAACTTACTTTCAGCTGTTGTAGTTTGCCTTTAATGTTCCAAACTTGAGATTAGAGGAACGACTGTTCGCTGAGGGAATATCACTGAGAAAGGTGCAGCCAGTGTGCTGATGGCTGCTCGCGTTGTTGTGCAATAATTGTCTTCTGGCTGTCCGCGAGTGAGTCCAGTAGGGAACTTCGGGGATATACAGCGGCGGGTCATCCTATGACTAAGATCCGCGTCAGGAAATACTTTTGTTTCCTGACGAATCTTACATAACCTCGGGGATATTGGTAAGATATATAAAAGTGGCTACGTTGCGCTCATTTCGCTCCTATGTACTGTATTAGAGATTGTAGTGTGAAAGAAAAAAAAATAGGAATGAGATTGTCATGGATCACGCTAGTATACGGTAGCATCATGCTAGCATTACGTTAATAACATGATCTTATTTCTATCCTCGCTATAAACTCTATTACTTTCATTGTTCTTATTCCATTATTTATAATTTCTCGTGTTCAACATTCTTGGTTTCTTTTCCAGCATTTCCTTTAATCTCGTCAATTCTATTTTTTTACATTGCATTACAATTATAGGGTGTAGTATATGATATGCGATACAATTTTACCTTTATTTTTAATTTTAGAAAGTTATTATTTCCTGAATAATCCACCGAGTCGTTAAACCGGGATGATGGAACTAGTTGAACGTAGTTCGCTCAGCAGGTGGCTAGACATGAGTCGTACTAGGTCATGTGAGGTCGAGGTCAAAGGCAACACAGGCACTGGCTAAGCATCTGATTTCAGGGAAGGTTTTTGGCCATGTTGGTATATGTTGTTAGTCCTCGTTGAGGTAAGGGAATAGGAGGACTGTTGTGATAGGCCCAGGCCAGAGCATATCAGGATGCAACGATTGTATAAAGAGGGACGCGAACATACAGCACTGGAGATTTTTTTGGGGCCGTTTCCAGCTGATATCAACAGTGACTCGATCACTCAGTGACTAGTTGGTCATCGACTCGTTAAGTATTGCACCAGGGCGATGCCACCGATATCACACAAGTACCCAGTTGGTTTCATGCGTACGCACGTATCTGCCAGGACAAACAGAATGTGGTTGGAGGCAACGATTATGATAGAGGAATGAAGAGTAACATGGGACCACGTGACTCTTAAAAAAAATAACTCTGGTAATGACTGAAGGGCAGGAACTTAATCGGTATTGTAATCAGGAATAATTAGCGAATCGCAGAGTCTGCTAATTAGCGAGTCGCTGAGTCTGCAATTTGGTGTGTTAATATTGCAGTCCGGGCTTTGTTGAACTGCCAAGAAGCTGAGGACTGGGTTAGGATCTGGGGATCTAGGATCTGAGTGCTGGGGGGTAGTGATCTAGGATCTGAATGCTGGGGGTAGTGATCTAGGATCTGAGTGCTGGGGGCTAGGATCAAGAATCTGATGCTGGGGGTAGTGGATCAGGATCTGAGTTGTTGGGGCTCAAGTAAGCAAAATCCTAGAGTGCTTTGGGGACAGACCAGGATAACTTAGATAATTTATTACTCAATTTAGTTAAAAGGCATAAAACATAAAATGCTTGAACCACAAATTTAAACTTAATAATGCCTGTTTGTTAGGTTAAAACGGTGCTAGGAGCACCAAAGGAAACTTAAAATTTAACCATTAAATTAGAATGTCAAACATCTGCCTGATGCTGATCTGGCAACCAGCTGCTGGGGAGCACCGGAAATTTAAGACTCACGCATTTATGAGTTACCCTGGCTCACTTCTGGGACCCTGGGGCTCTGATCTCGTTCCCCTTTGGGTGGCTTTACCAGGTGTTACCCCTGGTGGCTCTACTCCAGGTGGCGTTACCCCTGGTGGCTCTACTCCAGGTGGCGTTACCCCTGGTGGCTCTACTCCAGGTGGCGTTACCCTGGTGGCTCTACTCCAGGTGGCGTTACCCCTGGTGGCTCTACTCCAGGTGGCGTTACCCCTGGTGGCTCTACTCCAGGTGGCGTTACCCCTGGTGGCTCTACTCAAGTGGCGTTACCCCTGGTGGCTCTACTCCAGGTGGCGTTACCCCTGGTGGCTCTACTCCAGGTGGCGTTACCCCTGGTGGCTCTACTCCAGGTGGCGTTACCCCTGGTGGCTCTACTCCAGGTGGCGTTACCCCTGGTGGCTCTTCTCCAGGTGGCGTTACCCCTGGTGGCTCTACTCCAGGTATTTTAAGGATGTATGTGAGTACGCGTGCACTGCCTCGCATGTAAGTCTCCTCGCACACCTGGGACCAGTCTCGTAAATACTCTGTCAAAACAAAGGTATTTTTCACGTCATTGTGCTCTTGCAACTTTTTTTTTTTTGCTTTCCATTCTCAGGAAACACTGTTATTCTATCTTCCATTCCCTCGTTTTTTCCTCGTTTACTGGCTCTGGTAGTTGAGTTTTTTGTAATATATATATATATATATATATATATATATATATATATATATATATAGTGGACCCTTGGTTTTCGTTCACCTCCAAACTCGAACAATTATATAAGTGTATTTTCGTAAGTGCTTTTGTAAGTGTATTTTTGGGGTCTGAAATGACTAATCTAATTTACATTTGTCCTTATGGGAACAAATTCGTTCGGTAACGGCACTCAAATATCATTCTGGAAAGAATTTTAAACGAAAACCGAAGGTCCACTGTATATTTATCATGCCTAATAAGCCAAATTAGTCAGTTAGACCGAGCTGCCCTAAAAATGAACTTTTCCTGTCCAAATTTTCTTTAATAGATTAACTGATCAATTTTTAATTGAAAATAGAATAAAAAACATTTGGCGGCATCAAACCTAAATCAGAAATCTCATCTAACCTAATGTAATATTTTAAACCAAATTATATTAAAACATTTCATAGAACAATTTATTTAATATTACTTAAAATAAATGACATTTTTTCCGTTATCTTTAGATAGATTTTTGCTTATTGCATAAAAAATTACATTCTGCTTATTAGGCAGAAATGACCCTTGGGGAAATGGTTAGGCAAAGTTTCAGAATCGTTAGGGATCCTTCAATCAAGTCAAAACAGAAGGGGAAAAAAAAAAAAAATGCATTGTCTTAGTTGTAAGCAGGAGCAGTAGGGCTTCCAGTATCCAGGTTTCCTCCTCTTGGTCCACACATTATAAACAGACTTCGTTCTCACTCTTTGTTTATTAATCGTGTTTTTTTTTCCAGTTGTGTGTTCTCTCAGCCCTCCTCAACCTGTCTTGTAACAATTTCGTTTTCATAACTCGCTAATTGGCTGGTGTGGATCTTTTAACTTTTTAGCTTCTTCGTGTCTTCGTATGTATGGGTTCTAGACCAGTGTTGCATGGTTGATAATCAGTCGTATACATGTGGTGAAGGGTACTCGAATAATTCCTCGTTTAGATACCTTATTTTCTGGCATATAAGACTCACCTTTTTTTCTCCATAAAAGTCTTGGAAACTCAGCCTGCGCCTTATATGCTCAAGGTCAGGATCAAGGGTAGGGTTTGGATTACTCTTTAGCGGTTGTTTACTAACATTACAACTGCTTGGAAACTTTATCTTGTCTCGTATGATCGTGCTCCTTGTATGCTGGAAAATATGGCAGGGATAGGCTCGGTGTGACGTTTACTTTCAAGATTTTTTTCTCTTTCATACTTAATAATATAATGATAATATCTTTATTTACTACAAGTAAATGTACAAGGTATACAGTCCTAGCTGACATCAATGATATACTACTATATAGAAAGCCCCTTGTTATGCAGAACATTTCGGGCAAATTATGTCAGCTTTGTCCCAGGATGCGACCCACACCAGTCGACTAACACCCAGGTACCCATTTTACTGATGGGTGAACATAGCCACCAGGCCACGGTGGCTATGTGTCGCTATGTACTGAATGGTCTCTCTTTTTTTTCTCCCTTTCGTCGCATCTTCATTAATTTGTATTTACTATGGCTGATATTCCATCAGTCTTCTCCCCCCCATCCCCGTCAGTGCTGTAAATCTGTATAATTCATGAAAATAGTTAAAGTAACATGAGATTTATTAAGATAAAAATTTAAAGGCAAAAATGCTATTTTTCGTCATTACAATGTGACGTGACGACGAGGTGACTTAAACATCTTATAAAAATCAGCTCAAAATCTATATAATATAAACATCGCTGCAACAAGTATTTTTGATAAATCATTTTAAGGAAACTACTTCTAGCTGAAGTTATTTTATTATTCGTATATTTAACTGGAAAATTGAGTTAAGCACAAAATTAAGTTTCATAATAATTTTATGGATTCCGTATGTTTATATTTGTAAAAAAAAAAAAACCCGCATTTTTCTTGATTACTCCAAAATTCCTCTGTTCCATTTTCTTTTTCTGAAAATCCCAGTGGTCTTTATGTGCATGTTGCTTTCGGTATGGACACCAAAATGCAGCTGCATATTCCAGTTTTGGTCTAACGTACGCTGTGAATAGCATTTTTTGCATGTTTCTACCCGCATATCTGAAGGATTTTTAAGGTTTGCCAAATTGCCTATAAGTTTCTTGCTGCTGAATTTGTCATCTACTAACAATTTTGTTTATGGTAAAAATATTTCCACAGCCTGTTTTCTGTCTAATGTTTTTTTCAGTATCGTTTCACAGGTTAATTTGTCATAATCACAACTAAGTGCTAAACCCACAAGGGTCATACAGAGCTGCTTCACAGACTAAATTGTTTGTGAAGTTTGTTTACATTTTCTCCCATTTCCACTAGGTGGCACTTATCAACATGAGGGTCTATCATCCAGTGATCACTCTCAGAAATTACGTGTACGAAATTCATTTACATACAGGTAATTTGGGTAAGATGCAACTAAGGCGATTATTACTCACCAATTTTTGTTGCACCTCTGAGGCAAGTGGTCGCTTGTTCTATCTAGGCTGCAATATTGTTGCACACTAACAGCATCTTTCAAGGCAGGTGAAATTGCTGACCTAGAAAATGTACAGAGAACCTTCACGGAGACACATAAGTACGATCAGACTCCTGCACTAGATCAAGGAATCCAAGCTTTCTTCTTGGGATTTACAGTCATTCTGATTCCTTATGAATAAGAAAACTGCATCATCTACATACATTTATATCAGTTAACTCTGGCATTCCTTGTTGCTTGCCCTTTCATTTACATATTTTCAGTTTGGTCTTAAAAAAGCATTTCTACTCTTTATATGAGGATTCTTCCATTACTTTCATTATTATTTTTTTTTTTTTTGGGGGCGTGTGTGTTTCTTATTATCTTTAATTTTATCCTCTTATGTTTCGCTATGTGGAATGTTCATGTTTGTGTCGTTTTAATTTTAATCATATTTCATGGTCCAGTTCAAGGAGTCTACGAATTAATGATCAAATAAAGAACCCGTCAGAGATCGTGGTCGTGGAGGAGAGAAGGTGGGGAGGGAGGGATTATTGGAGGCAGGGAAGGATGGAGGGACTGTTGGAGGGAGGGAGGTGCACAGACAGGCGGATGGATGGAGGAATGATTGGTGGATTTTAGGGAGTCAGTAAGGACGGAATTAAGAAATAGAGATGGAGGGAAGTGAAGGCATGACGCAAGGTCATCAAGAATCCATTTACCCCGAGAGGCATTTTGTTGAGGTGCTTGAGCGCATGCTTGCGCGTGTGCTCAGGAGAGGGCGCCAGCACTCCTGCGCCTCCACCTGGCATACCTAATTCCACAATATCTCACCACTAGACTTCACCCCCGGAGTTAGCAACACTAGAGAAGAGGAGGAGAAAGAACAGCGCATAAAAATCGGAGATATAAAAAAAATACAAGACAGGAGAAAAGCAAAAAAACGAAGGAGGGGAAAAAATAAAACAAGGTTCATGAAGACTGAGACAAGATGGAAGGGAGAATAAAGATAAAAAGAAGAGAGAGAGGGGAAGGATTACGAGGCAGATAGAGCGGTTTCTTGAAACATTAGGTAAATAAGGTGGGTTGTGATTTGCTTTGATCTAGGGCAGTGTTGTGGGCTATCAGCAGCACCCTGTGACAGGTTATTGTCCGCTCTTGTATCATCTGCATAGTTATTGTCTTGCTGCTGCTGAAGTTGCGCCTCTTGATGCCCTCTGCTGCTGCTATTGCTGTTACTGCTGGGTGTCTGCTGCTGTGGTGGCTGTTGCTGCTGGGTGTCTGCTGCTGTGGTGGCTGTTGCTGCTGTTGTAGTTGCGACTCAGTCGTGAAGGCCTTATTCTCTTCCAGTAAAATTCCCTGAGAGGTCTCGTGTAGCAGTGCTCCATCAGTGAGGCTCCCTGAGAGGTCTCGTGCAGTAGTGCTCCATCAGTGAGGCTCTCTGAGAGGTCTTGTGCAGTGGTGCTCCATCAGTGAGGCTCCCTGAGAGGTCTCGTGCAGTAGTGCTCCATCAGTGAGGCTCCCTGAGAGGTCTCGTGCAATAGTGCTCCATCAGTGAGGCTCCCTGAGAGGTCTCGTGTAGTAGTGCTCCATCAGTGAGGCTCCCTGAGAGGTCTTGTGCAGTGGTGCTCCATCAGTGAGGCTCCCTGAGAGGTCTCGTGCAGTAGTGCTCCATCAGTGAGGCTCCCTGAGAGGTCTCGTGCAGTAGTGCTCCATCAGTGAGGCTCCCTGAGAGGTCTCGTGCAGTAGTGCTCTATCAGTGAGGCTCCCTGAGAGGTCTCGTGCAATAGTGCTCCATCAGTGAGGCTCCCTGAGAGGTCTCGTGCAGTAGTGCTCCATCAGTGAGGCTCCCTGAGAGGTCTCGTGTAGCAGTGCTCCATCAGTGAGGCTCCCTGAGAGGTCTTGTGCAGTGGTGCTCCATCAGTGAGGCTCCCTGAGAGATCTTGTGCAGTGGTGCTCCATCAGTGAGGCTCCCTGAGAGGTCTCGTGTAGCAGTGCTCCATCAGTGAGGCTCCCTGAGAGGTCTCGTGTAGCAGTGCTCCATCAGTGAGGCTCCCTGAGAGGTCTCGTGTAGCAGTGCTCCATCAGTGAAGCTCCTTGAGAGGTCTCGTGTAGCAGTGATCCATCAGTGAGGCTCCCTGAGAGGTCTCGTGTAGCAGTGCTCCATCAGTGAGGCTCCCTAAGAGGTCTCGTGTAGCAGTGCTCCATCAGTGAGGCTCACAGAGAGGTCTCGTGTAGCAGTGCTCTATCAGTGAGGCTCCCTGAGAGGTCTTGTGCAGTGGTATTCCATCAGTAAGGCTCCCTGAGAGGTCTTGTGCAGTGGTGCTCCAGTGAGGCTCCCTGAGAGGTCTCGTGTAGCAGTGCTCCATCAGTGAGGCTCCCTGAGAGGTCTCGTGTAGCAGTGCTCCATCAGTGAGGCTCCCTGAGAGGTCTCGTGTAGCAGTGCTCCATCAGTGAGGCTCCCAGAGAGGTCTTGTGCAGTGGTGCTCCATCAGTGAGGCTCCCTGAGAGGTCTGGTGTAGCAGTGCTCTATCAGTGAGGCTCCCTGAGAGGTCTCGTGTAGCAGTGCTCCATCAGTGAGGCTCCCTGAGAGGTCTCGTGCAGTAGTGCTCCATCAGTGAGGCTCCCTGAGTGGTCTCGTGCAGTAGTGCTCCATCAGTAAGGCTCCCTGAGAGGTCTCGTGCAGTAGTGCTCCATCAGTGAGGCTCCCTGAGAGGTCTCGTGCAATAGTGCTCCATCAGTGAGGCTCCCTGAGAGGTCTCGTGCAGTAGTGCTCCATCAGTGAGGCTCCCTGAGAGGTCTCGTGTAGCAGTGCTCCATCAGTGAGGCTCCCTGAGAGGTCTTG
Organism: Cherax destructor; assembly: GCA_009830355.1. Taxonomy (NCBI): domain Eukaryota; kingdom Metazoa; phylum Arthropoda; class Malacostraca; order Decapoda; family Parastacidae; genus Cherax; species Cherax destructor. The sequence goes on along the minus strand of WNWK01002461.1, from coordinate 9,783 downwards.
TGCAGTGGTGCTCCATCAGTGAGGCTCCCTGAGAGGTCTTGTGCAGTGGTGCTCCATCAGTGAGGCTCCCTGAGAGGTCTCGTGTAGCAGTGCTCCATCAGTGAGGCTCCCTGAGAGGTCTCGTGTAGCAGTGCTCCATCAGTGAGGCTCCCTGAGAGGTCTCGTGTATCAGTGCTCCATCAGTGAAGCTCCTTGAGAGGTCTCGTGTAGCAGTGATCCATCAGTGAGGCTCCCTGAGAGGTCTCGTGTAGCAGTGCTCCATCAGTGAGGCTCCCTAAGAGGTCTCGTGTAGCAGTGCTCCATCAGTGAGGCTCCCAGAGAGGTCTCGTGTAGCAGTGCTCCATCAGTGAGGCTCCCAGAGAGGTCTTGTGCAGTGGTGCTCCATCAGTGAGGCTCCCTGAGAGGTCTCGTGTAGCAGTGCTCCATCAGTGAGGCTCCCTGAGAGGTCTTGTGCAGTGGTGCTAAATCAGTGAGGCTCCCTGAGAGGTCTCGTGCAGTAGTGCTCCATCAGTGAGGCTCCCTGAGAGGTCTCGTGTAGCAGTGCTCCATCAGTGAGGCTCCCTGAGAGGTCTTGTGCAGTGGTGCTCCATCAGTGAGGCTCCCTGAGAGGTCTCGTGCAGTAGTGCTCCATCAGTGAGGCTCCCTGAGAAGTCTCGTGTAGCAGTGCTCCATCAGTGAGGCTCCCTGAGAGGTCTTGTGCAGTGGTGCTCCATCAGTGAGAATCCCTGAGAGGTCTCGTGTAGCAGTGCTCTATCAGTGAGGCTCCCTGAGAGGTCTTGTGCAGTGGTATTCCATCAGTAAGGCTCCCTGAGAGGTCTTGTGCAGTGGTGCTCCAGTGAGGCTCCTTGAGAGGTCTCGTGTAGCAGTGCTCCATCAGTGAGGCTCCCTGAGAGGTCTCGTGTAGCAGTGCTCCATCAGTGAGGCTCCCAGAGAGGTCTTGTGCAGTGGTGCTCCATCAGTGAGGCTCCCTGAGAGGTCTCGTGTAGCAGTGCTCCATCAGTGAGGCTCCCTGAGAGGTCTCGTGTAGCAGTGCTCCATCAGTGAGGCTCCCTGAGAGGTCTCGTGTAGCAGTGCTCCATCAGTGAGGCTCCCTGAGAGGTCTCGTGTAGCAGTGCTCCATCAGTGAGGCTCCCTGAGAGGTCTCGTGCAGTAGTGCTCCATCAGTGAGGCTCCCTGAGATGTCTCGTGCAATAGTGCTTCATCAGTGAGGCTCCCTGAGAGGTCTCGTGCAATAGTGCTCCATCAGTGAGGCTCCCTGAGAGGTCTCGTGCAATAGTGCTCCATCAGTGAGGCTCCCTGAGTGGTCTCGTGCAGTAGTGCTCCATCAGTGAGGCTCCCTGAGAGGTCTCGTGCAATAGTGCTCCATCAGTGAGGCTCCCTGAGAGGTCTCGTGCAATAGTGCTCCATCAGTTAGGCTCCCTGAGAGGTCACGGGTAGCTGTGCTCCACCAGTGAGGTTCCCTGTGTAGTGTCTTGCAGCAGAGTTCCACCAGCGAGGCTCCCTGAGAGGTCTCGTGGAGCAGTGCTCCACCAGTGAGGTTCCCTGAGTAGTGTCTTGCAGCAGTGCTCCATCATTGAGGCTCCCTGAGTAGTCTTGTGCAGCAGTGTTCCACCAGTGAGGTTCCCTGAGTAGTGTCTTGCAGCAGTGCTCCATCAGTGAGGCTCTCTGAGTGGTCCTGTGCAGCAGTATTTCACCAGTGAGGCTCCCTAAGCAGTGTCTTGCCGCTGTACTCCAGTGAGGTTCCCTGAATGATCTTGTGTACCAGTGATCCACCAGTTAGGCTTCAACGGCATTTTCAACATGATTTAATAAGTGACTTCGATGTGACCTTTCGACGTGCCACAGTCAAGGACCACAAAGTCGTGGATTTCCCCTCCTCTCTCTCATGCACACAATCAGGGGAGAGAGAGAGTGGGAGAGAGAGAGTGGGAGAGAGAGAGAGGGGGAGAGAGAGTGGGAGAGAGAGAGAGTGGTGTAATTCACGTTGCCTTCCTCCTTGGTAGAACCCTCTCCTCTTCCCCTCTCGTGACACAACAATTATTCACGGCGCCGCAACACAGCCCAGAGACCCAACACAACAAAACAGTCTAATGTATTATAATGGTATACATAATCTACTATTTAACATAACAGGTTTTGACTTCCACCTCCCGACGTTTCTTTCTCTCTCTCACTCTCATCAACGTTTCTCTCGAGGTACCTATGACTGGGCCTTGGCAGTCGCCAGGTCTTCAGTTCTTACAGATGACAGCTGCTTCCTATTTTTTTTTTCTGCTTCAGCGAAAATATATGTTAAAATGGAGGAATTTTTTCGGGAGGATGATTCACTTTTTTTCGTATTTGCTTTATTTCACATTAAGGTGAAACTTAAAAAAATAAATGACTAAAGCTGAACATCGGGCGAGGATTTAGTGCAGATTTTGGTGCTCGTAAAGGAGTTTTTTTTTTTTTTCGAGAATGCCTTCTTAAAAAAAAAAAAAAAGTGGATTTAAAAAGTTTTTAATAAGTGGCTGAGAAAATAGCGAGGAATGAGTGGAAAGTCGTACATAAGATTTCTTTAAATCCGGTTGGTCAGTCACGGGTTTAAAACTGGCCGCTGGTCCGGTGGTGAGAGCTGACTGCGCTGCTTGACCCTTGTAGGTTTAACGCTTCTTATTTATTGCAATAATAATCAGTAGTCCCCATCCTTTTAATATCCAAAGGCCAATTTCAAAAGCCAAATTTGAAGGAGGGCCGCAGTTTGTAATTTTTATGAATAAACAACAATAATATTTTGTAATTGTAGACACTGTCCAGTGTGGGACCTACATGAAAGTGAATTCATAATTTCATGTGACGGCTGCATCCAATTCCTAGAAGGGCCACATGCGGCCCTCGGGCCGCAGGTTGGGAACCTCTATTCTAGTTGACTGGGCGAACTATTTGGGGCTATACCTAATTCCGAGTATCTCCGTTTGCATTTTCCGCTTTCCCTCTAAATAAAGCAATTTCTACTTTGTAATCATCTTTATTTTTCCATTCTTCCTCCCTTCTCCGTCCTTGTCGCGTAATTTCTACGATCCCAGATTTATCGTTCTTTTCCTGGTATTCTCTTCCGCGATAACTTCAAACTCACAGTTGAAAAATTAATATTTCCCCTATTTATTTCCATTTTCTTTTGTTTAAACCCTGGTAGCGTTACTCTTTATTAATCCTTTATGTTACACTGCTTGGAGAAAACGTACTTCTGGTGGTAGCTTTCATTAGAGGTCTTGTTAGGCCTCAGGTTAAGGTAACCTGGAATACGAATCCTCAGAACTGACAGTGATATTGTCGAAACACCACGTAGGAAGTAATCTCCTTCAGATAACAGTAAAGAAAAATAAATGAATTCATGTGGAACCTTGATTGACAATGTTTCGCCCTTACTCGCCTCGGTATCTCATATCTACCCTGTTTTATTTTTTTTATTCAGAAAATATTTCCTGGTACATGCCCATCAGATCTTCAAAAAATGCACAGTATTAATCGCTTATAAAGTCAGGACTGGGAATAAAAAGGAAAGGGATTAGGTAAACAAAGATTGTCAAATTGAAGTGACCTAACACAGGTTTTCAAACATATGAATCCTAATTAGCAGGCTTTTGGGAGCCTGCAAGACTGGCTAGGTAATTAACTGTCTGCGTTAAACCCTAACACGTTCAGTGTCATGAAAATAGGAAAAAGAAAAAATATAAATTGAATACAGACTTGGGAAAAAACGGGAAGAAGCTGCAAACCTCAAACAAAAATAAATATCTTGGAAGTAAGCATAGTACGAAACATATCACCAAAGGCAAAAATAGGCTGGATTTTTAATATGACTTGTATCCTGGCAGGATTACATTATCTAGTCAAATGAGCTGAGAGATTCAACATGCAACTGGACTCGGAGCTGAGGGAAATAATCCAAGGGGAGAGACTATGCTCTACATAACAAGGGGTATATACAGTAGTATGTCATTGATGTCAGCTAGGACTGTATACCTTGTACATGTACTTGTAGAAATATATATTATTATTAGTACCAAAGAGATTGGAAATGTGTAACTCATTGCGATTAGTTGAAAGTGTGCGGCAGGAACACACATTCAACCACATGGAGCAGGAAGAGTGACCTAGCAGTGACCAGTGAGGAGGCGGGGGCCAGGAGCTATAAATCGACCCTTGCAACCACAATTAGGTAAGTACAGATGATAACTAGGTTAGTGTGCACACCGACGCTTCCTGATGCTCTCTCACTGAAGGCTAGAACATCATTACTCAGTTTCTGCAGTTTCAAACATGTAAGTTAGCTCTCTCCCTCTCTCACTCTCTCTCCCTCTGTCCCCATCCCCATCATTTCTACTTTTTATTTGTTTTTAACCAAAACTTTTCACTTTCACCCACAACCAATTAGGGAGGTGGACAGAGTTAGAGTTGACGGCCAAATATTTCACTCTGTACATCAACACGACCATCAAAAAAGGGACATCATACCTAACATTCACCTCTTCCAATGTACAAGCACGGCCATCGTACCCAACATTCATATGCTTTATACAGGAGAAAATACACGATGATGTGGCAGCATCCTTCTCCTGTCTGCTGAACTCCCTACAAAGGAGTTAGTTACCTATATGCAGGTGAAGGCTCTTCATCCAAGGAATTACATTTGCCTTCCTTTTATATTCAACATGAATATAATGATTAATAATAATAACAGTAATAAGAATGTAGGCCTACGTTAATGACCTTGAAGAAATAACAAGTAACATGAGTGAATTCGCTGATGACACAAAATAGGCCGAATAATAGATTCTGAGGAGGATACCAGTGTAGTTCAGCACGGGTTTAGCGCATGGTTATGATTATAATAATAATAATAATGAACCTCAGCAGTATTTAGACAAATTAGTTAGATCAGTTTCAGACTTTCAGAACTGTTTACTATAACCACAAGTTCCATGGAAATATATTTAAGGTGCCATGAAGACTTATGGTAGTATGCACAAGTTTATATATGTGTGTATATATATAAACATATTGTTCCATGGACCTTTTGGTTATAGTAAACCAGTTCTGAAAGTCTGAAACCGATCTAGTGCGTTTTTAAGTTATAAATATAAAAACTTGAGTAATAAAAACAATCAGGTAAGTACTTCGTGGTACCCCTTGAGGGATACCTAATAATTGTTGAATTTGTTAATAATAAAATAGGAATAACCAAACTAATAAATAGTGATGTTGCACCACTAAAACATTAAATGAAAAATAGAAAATAAATTCATTGACATTGATTTTCCACCGCCGGTTCTGGTCGCCGACAGAGTTCTCACATATTACTGTTGTGTTCTTCTCTAGGATGATCGTTCTTATTATTTCAACGGTCATTAACATCCTTAGAACGAAGTTTCTGTTTGAATTTTTGCCTAATTTTATATCCAATTTATTTTATTTTTTTTAGCAGTCCATGACAAGCGAGATGAGCTGGACACTGTCACATGCTTAAATATTTCACAGAGTTTTTCAATTTTATCTATTCCTTACGTCTTATACAATCCCTCCGGACTACCTTTCTCAGTTTCCTGGAAGGACGCGACATTAGTTTTAGGCCATATGTATTAATAAAAAATAATAGTTTTTTAGTTAAACTGCCGATGGGCAGGACATTTTTAGGCTCAGAGCGGCCATCGAGGGATCCACACTGGTACGCACACTTGATAATACTGATTTAGACTTCCTTATTACTGACACTGACGAATATATTACGGATAAAGTTGTATGAGAACTGCCAGTCTAGATTTACTGCCTTTTTAACTAGTCTTGCTAATACCAAAGAGGCAGTCATGAGGACCTCATCGTTACGACGATGGGACTTCATAAATTTTTGGAAACTGTAAAGGCGTGTTTGGTCTGGAGTGCGCACACTTTCAACACACAACTATTTTGTAGTTGAAAGAGATAATACAGTAACGTTTAATTGTGGCGGTGTGTCCTCAGTGTCAGGGTGGACACCGTCCTCAGTGTCGGAGTGGACACTATCCTCGGTGTCGGAGTGGACACTATCCTCGGTGTCGGAGTGGACACTATCCTCAGTGTCGGAGTGGACACTATCCTCGGTGTCGGAGTGGACACTATCCTCAGTGTCGGAGTGGACACTATCCTCGGTGTCGGAGTGGACACTATCCTCGGTGTCGGAGTGGACACTATCCTCGGTGTCGGAGTGGACACTATCCTCGGTGTCGGAGTGGACACTATCCTCGGTGTCGGAGTGGACACTATCCTCGGTGTCGGAGTGGACACTATCCTCGGTGTCGGAGTGGACACTATCCTCGGTGTCGGAGTGGACACTATCCTCGGTGTCGGAGTGGACACTATCCTCGGTGTCGGAGTGGACACTATCCTCGGTGTCGGAGTGGACACTATCCTCGGTGTCGGAGTGGACACTATCCTCGGTGTCGGAGTGGACACTATCCTCGGTGTCGGAGTGGACACTATCCTCGGTGTCGGAGTGGACACTATCCTCGGTGTCGGAGTGGACACTATCCTCGGTGTCGGAGTGGACACTATCCTCGGTGTCGGAGTGGACACTATCCTCGGTGTCGGAGTGGACACTATCCTCGGTGTCGGAGTGGACACTATCCTCGGTGTCGGAGTGGACACTATCCTCAGTGTCGGAGTGGACACTATCCTCAGTGTCGGAGTGGACACTATCCTCAGTGTCGGAGTGGACACTATCCTCAGTGTCGGAGTGGACACTATCCTCAGTGTCGGAGTGGACACTATCCTCAGTGTCGGAGTGGACACTATCCTCAGTGTCGGAGTGGACACTATCCTCAGTGTCGGAGTGGACACTATCCTCAGTGTCGGAGTGGACACTATCCTCAGTGTCGGAGTGGACACTATCCTCAGTGTCGGAGTGGACACTATCCTCAGTGTCGGAGTGGACACTATCCTCAGTGTCGGAGTGGACACTATCCTCAGTGTCGGAGTGGACACTATCCTCAGTGTCGGAGTGGACACTATCCTCAGTGTCGGAGTGGACACTATCCTCAGTGTCGGAGTGGACACTATCCTCAGTGTCGGAGTGGACACTATCCTCAGTGTCGGAGTGGACACTATCCTCAGTGTCGGAGTGGACACTATCCTCAGTGTCGGAGTGGACACTATCCTCAGTGTCGGAGTGGACACTATCCTCAGTGTCGGAGTGGACACTATCCTCAGTGTCGGAGTGGACACTATCCTCAGTGTCGGAGTGGACACTATCCTCAGTGTCGGAGTGGACACTATCCTCAGTGTCGGAGTGGACACTATCCTCAGTGTCGGAGTGGACACTATCCTCAGTGTCGGAGTGGACACTATCCTCAGTGTCGGAGTGGACACTATCCTCAGTGTCGGAGTGGACACTATCCTCAGTGTCGGAGTGGACACTATCCTCAGTGTCGGAGTGGACACTATCCTCAGTGTCGGAGTGGACACTATCCTCAGTGTCGGAGTGGACACTGTCCTCAGTGTCGGAGTGGACACTGTCCTCAGTGTCGGAGTGGACACTGTCCTCAGTGTCGGAGTGGACACTGTCCTCATTGCCGGAGTGGACACTGTCCTCAGTGTCGGGGTAGACACTTCCGTCAGTGTCGTCAGGGTGGACACCGTTTTCAGTAGAAGAGGCCAACTCTTCTGTCGTCTCCTCTTCTGCCAAGGTCTCTATCTTCCTCTCTCTGGCCAGCTCCTCTATCGTTTCTCTGGCTAGCTCCTCTATCGTTTCTCTGGCCAGCTCCTCTATCGTTTCTCTGGCCAGCTCCTCTGTCATCACTATGTCCAGCTCCTCTGTCATCACTGTGGCCAGCTCATCTGTTATATCTCTGGCCAGCTCATCTGTCATCTCTCTGGCCAGCTCACCTGTCATCTATCTGGCCAGTTCTGTAATCTTACTGGCCAACTCTATCGTCTATCTGGCCAACTCTATCGTCTATCTGGCCAACTCTGTTATCTCTCTGGCCAACTCCGTCGTGTCCCTGGCCAGCTGTGTCGTGTCCCTGGCCAGCTGTGGCGTCTGTCTGGCCAACTCTGTCGTCTCTCCGCCCAATTCTTCATCACTTGAGCCAGCTGTGGCGTCTGTCTGGCCAACTCTGTCGTCTCTCCGCCCAATTCTTCATCACTTGACAGCTCTGCATCAAGCGCGAACTCAGCATCCGGAATAACTACGTCGACGTTATGGAAATTCTCTTATGTCCACGGTAGTCAACGGAGGCGGGGTCATAGTGGTACCATCCGCTAGTCGAAGTAGGTCTTCGTCCAAAGGTTGGACAAGTGTTGAAGAATTCGTTTGTATCAAGATCCCAAGATGTTGCTGTGTCAGACAGGATGTAGATGAATGGCTCAGAGAACCGACAAGTTGATAAATTAGACACATATGCAACACTTGGGTATCTTTATTGAGGAAACGTTTCGCCACACAGTGGCGATGAACACATCGACTCCAGGCCGAGGGACTGATTACCTCAAACTCCTCCTCTCCTTACACCTTTCTACTTTGTATTGGACTGATGAAGCCACTGTGTGGCGAAACGTTTCCTCAATAGAGATACCCAAGTGTTGCATATGTGCCTAATTTATAACTTGTCGGTTCTCTGAACCATTCATCTACTATGTAACTATGTATGATTATCTATGTAACTGTATCTGTGTATACCTGAATAAACTTACAAAGGCTAGAGGCCCGGAGAAGGGCTCGGTGCGTTTAAATGGCATCGGAAAGAATGTTAATGTGATTCCCGTGTTAAGCCGAGTTGGCATAACAGTATGTTCCAGCCAAAATAAACTCATTCGACGCTGTTATCAAAAGTTTGTAAATGCAGCTGACGTTGAGAAGTGTGTTGGCCGCTTTAAGAATACCGTGAACGAGGCCAACTTCCTTGACGTCATATATAAGGCAGCTAAATATTCAGCACCAGTTGCTGTTGTTGTTGCTGCTGCTGCTTCTGTTACTGCTGCTATTGTTGTTGCTGCTGCTGCTGCCCTTACTTCTAGCACTATTGTTACTATTAATACTACTGTTGGTTTTACTGATGATGCTCTTACTATTACCACTACTTCAGCCACTCTTATTACTACTACTGCTAATATTACCACTAATACTATTGCAGCCACTACTATTATTAATGCCATTATTAGTGCTACTAGTGTTACTACTGCTCATTATATTGCCAGCATTACTAATGCTACTAGAATTACTAATGCAACTACTGCAACTGTTACTGATGCTGTAACTGCTTCATTATTATTATTATAATCAAAAGTAAGCGCTAAACACACCAGGGTCACACAGCACTGCAGGGTGTGTGTGTGGAACTGCTTCAAGCAGTTGTTGTTATGAGCAGCAACAGCAGTGCAGCTTGCAGTCCAGTGTTATAAACGAGACTAACAGGGAAACTTTAATTAAAAAAAAGTCTGATACACAGATGATATACAGATCATCTTTGACAAACTGCGAGAAAGATCTCGAAATTGATAGTCCTTCATCCCTACTGGAGGAGGAGGAGGAGGGGGCGAGACAGGAGGGGGTTGGGGTGAGGATAGGTTGGTGGGGGTGGAGGCCTGGGAGAGGCCTGGGAGAGGACTGGAGAACCAAGAGCTGTCTGTTAAGTGCATTATAGAATGTCTGTATTGTTTCTGGCATTTACGGCTCTATTTTTTTTTATATGAACTCTGGCATTGTTGGCTTCGACACTGCTTTATGTACTTTGCCGTTGCTAATGACTAAGGTTTTTCTCTTTTTTTTTT